>OX376699.1:26291351-26726906 GCA_947389925.1 Coelopa pilipes | reverse complement strand
CGATAAACCAGAGAAATGACAGATCCCGATTTACAAATACTCAGAACGGATCACAGCGAAATGTCACAGCCAAAGAAACAACAACAAAATGTAAAGAAATGAACAAAAAATGTGATAAAATTTGGCAATCAATCAAATCCGGAAAAATGTGTCAAGAAAAAACAATTTAAAAAATTTGAAAAATATGAAAATTACAACAGAACCAAAAACAACTGTGGTACATAAATAAAAATTGCGGGAAAGCGTGAAAACCGAGTGGTGGAAATTCATCATTTTCACAACGACGATGACGGCGACGACGGCGAGAAAGAGAGGGAACATCGTCGCCCGAATTTCACTCATTCACTCATTCGTTTTTCGCATTCCCGGCGGACATGGCGATAGAAGATAAAGTATTGAGTAATAAAAGCAAGCGGAAGAAGAGCAAATAAATACAACCACCATACCATTCGCAACGGAATCAATCCGAACAACAACAACAACAAAGCAACAAAAGCAACAAAAACTGCAACCACCATAGCAACAACGAGGCAACAGCAATTGTTCGAGTGGGAACGAATCACGGTGGAAAGAAGAGCATGATTTATGCACGGCCCCAAAGGTAGCTACAAATCGCCGAGGAACCGCCCCTCTCCACCCCGTCCCCTCCTCCCTCGACCCCTCCCGCGACTCTTCGACGATGGAGCACCTCGCCTCGCCTCGGATCGCTCTGATGTCTGGCCATCAATAAAAATGAAAATTTGTTTCCGAAAAATTTTTAATGGGAGCCATTTTACCAGCTACAAAAACAACAACAATAATAACTCGATATCCAACAATAGCAAAAACAACGAGGCGCATAAACGAGGCTAAAAGTCATTTGTAAACAAAGCAGACCAGAGCCGGGAACGTTTGGGGTTGGGGGGTTGAACGCGGTTCGCGGCCAACTCAAATGGGGAATTCATCATTCATTGTTGTTGCTGTTGTTGTTGGCGAAATGGTTAAAACACGACTCACAGTTGGCAGAGGAGTGGGGCGCGAAGAAGAAGAAGACGCCGGCCATGGTCGAAAACAGTTTGCATTGAAAGAGCTTTTCGTAGAACTCCAGCCATTGCCTGCGGCGAGGGTTCGGGATTCAGATTTCACCCGGAGTTTGCAGCGATGGCAACGCGATGGTGACGGCGTTGTCGGCGACGTAATCCGGGTGGCAACGCTCACCGCGACGTTGACGAGAACAATGGAACGTGTCCCTTGGCCTCGCCCTCATCGCTCATCGCGCTTTCCTTGAACGGCTTCCAACATCAGGCCTTGAATTGCCTGCGTCCAATGGCTTTAATATCCGAGATGATTGTGTTTTCGAAGAAGTAGGAGGCGGGGAGGGTTTTCCGCTTGATTTAGAAACAAAGTCGTGCGAAGTTAGGTGAGATGGTTTCCCATTGGATTAGGATTTTAAACTGTGACATCGATTCTCAACTCGAGTCCAATTTGACTTCGGATTTCCGAAAAGGCTAAAGATGTTTACTTATTCATGGTTGCTTTCTTTCTTAGTAAATGTCTATAGACTCTTGGTCTCACCTCATCCGCCTGCTGGGCTGCACTTGGCCAGAGCTCCTGCTCTGTCGGTTGTCCTTTGCATTTGTCTCCTCGCATACAAATTTAATTACTGCTCCAAATGACTACAACAACAACAACAACAACAACAACAACTGCCACATCTACAACGAACAAGATGTCGGTTGATTTACATCGTTCCCCAACCCTCCCCCCCCCCTTTCCTCGCCTCCCTCGATTGAATTCACTTCCCATCTGGCTTCTAATTACATCATTGATTCAATCATTGAATATTCCACATCCTCGCAGCTGCTGCTCGTCCTTCCTTCCTCGTCCTGCGGCTTCGTGTGATTGTTTTCGATGTCGCTCGATTTTACACCATGTTTTTGTTGTTGTTGGCAAGTGTTGTTTGCATTGGTTATTCTTCCAATGGATACATTTGTTGTTGTTCTTTCACATTTCATCCATATCTGAAAAATTGAGACGCATAAATTAAGCAATTTCTCCTGAAGCCATCCTCTGCGACTTGTTGTTGTTCTTTTTCTTGTTGTTCGTGCTGTTGTTACTGGCGTCATTCCTGCTGCTGTCCTGTTGATTTCATGGTCGTGTCCAGTTGTTTTTCGGGATTTACTCGACATTTAAATTTAATTAAATCTGTCAATTTTATTGCAATTGATCGCTGCTCTCTCTCCCTCTCTGCCTTTCTCTCTTTTGCTCTCCCTGGTAGTCTTTCTTCGTTCTCTTTCATTGTGCTTTTCTCTCTCCCAATCTTCCACTCACCCGTGTTTCGGCGAAACAACAACAACAATCCAATTCATCATTTATCTCTTATCAATTATTAATTACGACGCATTCAGATCCTGCGACCGAGAACGACTCGTCCTTCGGCCTTCCGTCCACTTCCCGCGGCGCCCGCCCAGCGTCTCCAGTCCGACGTCACGCTCTTTGCACTCAATTTGTTTCCGAGTGATGTTTGTTTGCCGCACCCCCCATCGTCGCCTCCTGCGTTTCGTCTGCCAACCTCGGATTCCAATTTCGATTTTCATTAAAACCAACATGTCTCCTGTAGCTTCCTCAGCCCCCTCTGTTTCCCCTCTCTTCTGCCTCCTTAATTCATCTATTGCATCCTGCTCCATCTGCCACCGCCAGGCTTGCCGTTGTTCTTCCGGCTCCTGTGTTTCCTTCGTCCCCGATTCCGTCTCCCCATTTTTCTCGCCTCCTTCTTCCGCCTCCTCCATCGTGTCTTCACTTAATTTATCTTTGCTTTTCTTCGTCGGCTTGACTCGCATCGGGTCCTGGCGGCGCTTCTCGTTTGGCTTCGTTGTAATTTGGTTGTTTTGCGTTTATTGTTTTTGTGGTTGTTGTTGCTGGTTGTATATTGCTTGCCACGCCTCCTGCAAACGCCAAACTGCGGCCCAACGTGCGCCTCGCATCTAAATGAAGTCCCTGCAGCAACCAGGACGACACGACAAAAGGACGCCACTTCCTTCGCCGAAGCATCCTCTTGTTGCACCGTCTTGTGCCGTCCTCTCGATCCACGTTCTTGTCATCCTCGTCTTCTTCGGTTTCCTTCGCCTGCCCTTCGACTTTCTTCGCCTGGTTCTCTTCCTCCTGGGCTTCATCTCCGTGATTCCTCATGCTCCAGGTCATGATCATCGTCTTCGACCTCGTCCTCGTCCTCCTCTTCGCCCGTGCCGTTGTCAGACGAGGGTCTGTCGAGTGGTGACTCGCGGCACTTTGTTGTTTTTGCTGCCGCCCTCGGCGTTCACCTGCCGCCACCTCCGCCCGACCCGCCGGAGGCACTCGCGGATCCTTGTTTTTTCTCCTCTGGGCGAATCCCATCCGAGGCGCTTCAGTTTAACTTCACCGTCTGCTTAATTTCGGCTCAAGTTGTTGTCCTGGCTGATGTTGTTGTGGATTGTGTTGTACTTCCTCCTGCGTTTGTGTACGCGGATGTTGTTGTCCTTCCTGATTTTCTATCGTCGCCGCATTCTTTCGTCCTGTGAGTGCTGCCTGCCACGCATCGCCAGCTGTTGACTCGCCTTCGGAGTCGCGGTGATCCCCACCACCCGCCGTCCATCTGGCTCTCCCCGCCCACGCTCCTGCTCCGTCTTCAGTGCCGCTCTTTTGTTCCCCATTCGCGTGCTTATTGTTGTTGTTGTTGTTGTTGATGTTTCGCCTGAAGACAACGTCTCGCGCCCACCACCGCTCTGCTGTGGAGCCATTGTTTGCAGGTGTGCAGCAACGCTTAAGCGGCACACTTCCACCCACAACAACAGCAACACCAACAACAAGAACATCTACGACGACGTTGAGTGCCGTCCGGCCTCCCCTGCCTCCGACCACGCCCCTTCCCGCCTACGTCTCCATCGACCGGGGGGAACTGTTAACAAGTTCGCGAGTGAAATTCGCCAACTTTTGAGCATCGAGTGGGAGCTCGAGACGCGTGCTGCCCGCTTTTATTTCATTATTTCGAGCATCCATCGCTCTCTCCCTCTCTCTCTCGCTCCTATCCTCTCTCCCTCTCTTTCTCTCTGCCTCTTCCTTGCCTTGGCCCTGCTGTTCTCCGTCGCTAGGTACCCATCTCTGCCCTCCTCGGTCCGTGGCTGGATCGACAGGTTCGAGTCCTCGTGGGCGGCTGCCTGACTGGATGGCTCGCACTGGGGTGTGCGTGTGTCTGTAATAAAATAATGCAAACAACTTCATTAGAGGCCATAATTTCATTTGAGGAAATAATCATTAAATTACGAAATTTTCAACTTGATGTCACACGGCTTACAATGAAAAGAGCAACAACAGGGCAAAAAGCAACAACAACACCAACGTCCGCGCTGGCTCTAACAGCAGCAATTGTGCCTAGAATGCCAACAACAACAGCAGCAACAAAAATGATAATAATAATAAAGTTCTTCACTTCTAAGGAAAACATTTCCTCCGGGGGATCCCCGGGAACAGCAGCAGCGGGCTCTCATTAACGACCCATCAACGTCGACGAGTGGAGACGTCGGAAATTTCTCAAACTTAAACTCAAGCAACGCAATTAATAAAGCTTCCGAGACCTCTTCAAAACCGACAGCCAGCCGAATGAAATATGATTGGAAAATCCGAATTTCTGCTTATTTACTTGCGCATGGCTCGCAGTGACATCCTTCAAGTGTCCTCATGTTGGCGAAATTAAACGAGGCGTTTCTCGGGAAAACCCGTCCTTCCCCCTTCACATCAAGGGACATCTGAGTTCGTCGTAAGTGCGGTTGGACTCGACCTTTACCATCGGCCCGATCTTGATCAAGGACTTTGGCCACAGCTGTGACCGACCGACCTCTGGAAATGAAATTACTAAAAGATAAACCGATTTCTTCGAGAAAAACCCTTTCAGGGGTCCTTGCAGAAAGACACCCTAACTAAGAAATCCTTTGAGACGCTTCTGTCTTATGTCCAATTCGAAGGTGATTCTCGTTTTAAAGACTTTAAGCGAAAAGACAGACATAAAGGAAAGTCTGCCACTGCTTTGGGACTCCCTGGACCGGTTCCCTGCTGCTAATTAACCTTTTATGGGCATTAGTGAAGTTCTAAATTATGTTTCCAGCTCAATGGCGAAGCAAGCGAACCGCCATTCGATGAGATAAGTCGAGGAAAGGTGATGTCTGGAGAGGAAATGGCGCGGGAAAGGATGAGGGAAAGGGGGAGGGAAAGGGGGAGAGAAAGAGAGTTAGAAAGGATGAGGCCAGTGACACCCAGAAGGCGGTATTGAGAAGGTGTGTTGGTGAGAGCGTAAAAGCGAGATGGAAACCAATTTCGAGTTCCCCAGTTGGCGTGTGTTTAAAACACGGGACCCGACACGGAGCGGGGGTGGCGTGAAGAGTCCTTTCGCCCCGATGACCACAATCAGACCCAAGGGACGGCGAAGGACTGTCTTTGCTCTCATTCGCCACTCAACCACTCTTTAGCTCTGTCTGTCTGGAAAGAGAGCTAAAGGGAGGGGCGAAAGAAGGAAACCAGGTGAGGGCCAAGAAGTCGGTGAGCATAGAGCAGGGGGAAAGAGGACGAAGGATGTGGAGGACCGAGAAATCGTTACGGAAGTACCATGAAGCGCTTTTAATTAAAGAACAGATTGGAAAGAAAATCGTCAACAAGTCTCTGGAGAGAAGAGAAAAATGATTGTGAAGAAATCAAATCAAATAAGGAAACATTTAATTTGCAACAAGGACTTCTTTGTGATGTGATCCTCGTATATCTTGCTGTCTTCTTCTGTTGTTATTCTAAAATAAATACCATGTTGCTCTTGACGCCGGGTGATTTTCTTCCCGAAGTGACGCACGTTTCGCAGGTCCTTTTTCGCTGTTGATCCTTCGGTGATGCCCGCAAAGGTCGTCCGTTGATGTCCTTAAGTCTATTTGCCCTTTTGTCTGTGCATCCAGTCTATCGCTCTCTCCTTCCTTCTTATTGCTGGCCCTCTTTCTATAATTCGTACTAACTGACTGTCGCCCTCTCTCTCTCTCTCTGTCTGTCCTCTGTCCAGTGGTCGCAACGCCGTGTTCAAATGTTGAAGCAGCTGCAAATCCCGCCGCATGTCTGTCGACTGCCGCCAACAGGACATTCATAGACGACAGACAACAAGAACAAGCACAACCACATCGGCGAACAAATCCAGCTGGCTGGCTCGCTTAAGCGCGTCGAACGCATTCGGTGCACGTTTCGCGACAATCGTCGGCCGCGTGAGCAGCTCCCAGGACGAATCCCAACTGCGAACCGCGTCCTGCCCCTCGGCCTCTCTCGGCCCAGCGAAGCCGTGGCATCAGCGTTGACGTCGACGCCGAAGCCGAAGCCGACGACGGCAGCGACGCTCAAAATTGCGCAATTTGTTCGGAGCTTTTATTTCGCTTGTCCTGCCGTTCGTCGACGGCTGCTCGACGGTTGTTGGCTCGTGGTTGGTCCTGGCCAGGTATTTGCTGTGCCCATGGCTGGTATTGATGTTGTTGTGCTTGTTGTTGCACTCGCTGTTATGGTTGTTGTTTGGTTGTTCTTTTTGTTGTTCTTGTTGGATCGATTCCATGGTGCTGCATGCGTAATGCGCTTGCTTTGGATTTTGGAATTTCACCATTTCGAAGGGTTTCGTTTGCATATGGCATTCACAACGTCAATTACAACACCAACAACAACACCACAACATCATCATCCTAGTCTGCCACAAGAACAACATCTCTGCTGCAAAAACAACAACCACTACGCTAGCCGAACAATGTTTGTCTTAATTGGATTTCAAGTACTCGGTAATGTCAAAGCCAACGGTGGAGAGGGACAGAGGGATCGAGTTAGAAAGTAAAAGAGAAAAGTAGAGGAGCAGAGAGAAAGAAAAGCGTGAGAGAAAGAGACAACCACTGTAGTGGACAACAACAAGAACAGCAGCACCTGTCGATCACGCACGTTCCAAGCTACACATGTATCTGCTGTTTCAATGTGTTGGGTTGTTACTGGCATTCTTGTTGTTGCTCCAATTGTTGTTGTTGTTGCTCGCATTCCTGTTGTTGCCCACCTGATTGTTGTTGCAGATGTTTTTGTTGTCCTCATTTAGATGATGTTTCTCATGTTGCTGCCGTAGTTGCTGCTGTTATTGTTGCTCCTGTAATTGGTAGCTTCCATTTCTACGATTTCTTGCGTGTCGATTTCCGTTCGTGCCGCAGGACAACGTGGCAGGCGGAAGCCCCACGACGTGGCTGCCACAGCCACGAGGTGAACAATCAGAGCCCGGACAGACGGACAGACGGACGGACGTGAGGAAAGATTTCGGACACGCTCCAACCGAGGCTGGCTCTGGAGAACCCACCAGGCGGCGCAGAACCGAAGTCGGCGCTAAATACGAGAGTAGGAGAAGAGGGTGGGCAGGAGGAGGGGGTGAGAAGAGGACGAGAAAGAGGGGGGCGACGAGACAACGCGTTCGGAACTCCCTGTTGGACCGCAAAACTCATCAGCGGATCCAGGGAAGTCCTCGATGGGCGCCTCGTGATGCAGGTGAATGGGGCTGATGGAGGCGCACGAGGAGGGGCGGAGGAGGCTGCGGCAGGTTGGAAGGAGCGAGGAGCGAAGCGAGCTGGGATGAAGTGCTCGCTCCGACAGGTCGTCATGAAATAGTCATGACCGGCGGCAGCTGGAGTCCCAGCGACGCCGGCGCCGACGCCGACGCCGACAACAACGCGAACAACTCGACGCAACAACGGCCGCCGCTGATGGCGATGCTGCCGGGGCTCTGAATGCCGGATGACGGGTGTCGAGTGAACTAGCGAAGGGTCGAAGAAGGGTCCAGGGGAAGGGGGGAAAGCTCCAATCAACGCTGCACTCGCGCCGCGGCTGACGAAGTGTGAATCGCAATGACTTTTTAATGGAATTCGCATTGCAATTATTCATCCAATGTGTTGGTTGATTGAATTTGTGCAGCAACAATAACTGCAAAAGCAACTCCATCATCGCGGCATCAACTGCTAGTGGTGTCGACGGGACGCGGGGAGCTGGGAGTGGGGCTGGGGAGGGAGATGCAGGATTGCTGATTGAAGCGATAATTACAACTGGATTCTAGCGGAGGGAAAGAAACTGAACAAAAACGACTGCAGCAATAGAGAATACAAACAAGAGAAAACAGAAACAACGATATCTACAACAACAATGGACAATAGACGGCACTACAACAACTCTGCGTCCTCAACAACCGACCATGGTTGCAACTACAAGAACAACAACGAAAACACCCCGGTTGCCGTGGATTCCAGCGGAGTCGAACCGAGTCGCGTCGAGTCTTATTTTAATTGATTTTGCAAATGTAGCGGGAAGGGAAATGGAGAACAGCAACAACAACTGTAGAATACCCAGTAGTACAGGCTGAGTCCTTCCAATTAATCACCGTCAATAATTTCAGACGAAAAATCAATCAACTGAATCAAACTTCGACGCCGGCGGTAGTCAAATAGTTGGACAGAAATCTAATTATTGAACACTTCTTTCCTCTCCTCCCGCAACCCCGGTCCCTGCCCCGCCCTCGTCCCGCTGTAACCCACCATAATTAGGTGGAATGCGTGAATGATTGCGATAATTATGAATGATTCCTTGAACCAACAACTCCTGGGATTAGTTTAGTTAATTAAAGGCCGGCAGGTAGAAAAATTGTCGACTCTTTCGAACAACTCCCACCATCAACAGCCGACCTTACTCAGCTTCCCCTTCCCATTTTCCCTCACTCTCCATGGTGTGCTTCAATTGCGAATGAGGTTCTCTTCCTCCTCCTTGCGACTGATCCACTTCACCTCTTCCTCTCTCCATCTCTTCTCTTTCCGCTTCTTTCTCTCCCTGCTTTGTCAAACTTTTTACTTGTCAAACATTTACAATTTATACGAAACGCATTCAAAACAATAAAACTTTTACGAGACGAAGTTTTATCTCCCCTCCCCGCCACATCCTCCGTGGTTTTTTCTGCTGCCTCTCACCTTGTTAATTAATCGGTAGCGTCCACAATGGGAGTCCATTCCGGGGCTGAGGGAGCTCGGCCCAAAGTCACCGCAACGCCCTCGGCGCTGCTCTTATCGCCGACCGACCCCACTCAGGCGTCTGGCATCCCCTCCCCCGCCCCCTCTCACCACTCAACGTTGCGCCTTCTCGCCGTCACTCGAGGCGCCGGAGATGGGCCGTTGAGCAAAGCACAAAGCCGAGTTATGGGTTAGAGGCAGTGGGGTCGGCTGTGGTGGGTGTTGAGGGAAACTGCTTTTTAATTGAGTTATTAACACACTCACACCTCGTCCTTGGCAGGAGCTCTCGCTGCCATTGATTAATTGGCCGGATAGGAGCGAATCGCCGCTGCCGGGCCTCCCCAAATTAGCGCAGCGACGGGTTATCCTTTGATTACCGAAACATGGACGCGTGATGTTGTAGAGACAACAACAGCAGCAACAACCACAAGAACGCCACGACGAAAGAGCAATAATTAAAGCCATTAAAATTCATAAAGCTATTAAAAGTTGGCTCTATATTACTTCTCGACGCAGCCTCCAGTCGAGATGGAGTAATTAAAAGGCCTCCCCGGAGGAAGCCCCGCAGGCGTCCGCCTGCTAAATCGAGTCGTCTATTTCGGGACAGTCAGTCACAGGAGAAGACCGTGACGGCGATGTGAGGGGGTGGAGTTGAAGAGTTGCCTTTGTGCGAGGTATTTGAATATTTCGTTGCCACGCATCGGGTTTCCATATTGAGTTTTCAATATAACTCACGGTCCACACGACGGTGGCCACTGGTATTGATTGCGACAACAACACAGCAACTGTCATGGCAATGACAGCACAACAAGAAAGACAAGAGCAACGGTAATAAAAGCAATATACCGTGAACATGAACATCCATCGCAAACCATGGTTTCGTTCGCCATATCCTTTGGACGTTGAACGGCGATGCCAACGACTGAAGGAGCCCTTGTCCTGCCGTTGGACTCCTGCTCGGTCCATGTTGTTATTGTTGTTGTTGTAGGTGTTGTATTTTGTGTTTATTGGAACTCATAAAAATTCCACAGCACGTTCCGGCCGCGATTCGCGAACCCGGACTGCAGCCATTTTCGAACGCTAAGACTTCCGGTACACAAGCTCTCACACATACATACATAGGCCTTCCGGCGCGAGGAGAAAGACCAACAGAACGGAACAAGAAAGGAAAGAATAGGAGAAGATAAGGACAAGTGATGGAAAGGAGTGTGAAAGGAGATGGCAGGAGGGAGTGTGATGAGGAAAGATTGCAGCTTAAAGAGCCGAGACCCGTGAGCCGCGAGCCGACTGAGACAGCACATGTGTGCGGATCGATAGCGGGAGGGGGCAGCGGGACGTCTGAAGGACTCCCGGGCCGAGGTAGCGAGGAGGGCGAGTAGACATGGGCGTGGTTATTAATAATTCCGATGCGGTGCTGGCAAACTTTTCTGGTTTTGTTTGCTTGCTTCTTTATTCCTCAGCTGCCTCGGTGTTGTCGATGGTCTGTTGTTTCTGGACCCACCGCTCATTTCTTCCCCGCCCTGTCGTCTTCGCCTTCGTCTTCGATGCAAACAACTGCGGATCGATGCGAGCGGCGGGGACTCGGGCGACTGGGGTCGAACCAACTCGAAGACACGCCGTCTGGGGGCAAAGCTTATTAGGACGGCTTCCCATGGCTCGTATGGATAGACAGAATCCATCCGGCGTTATTTATTCAATCCATCAAAATTGGATTAAAACTTTTTGTTGATGTTGATGTTTCAAAGGAGCAGCGGCAGCGCCGCCATCGAATCGCGCCGAAGACCGGACGTGGCGAAGTGAGGCGAGGGCAGGAAATATGTAAGTATAATGCGTAAATAATTGGCCCCACGTTGATGAGGACGAGGACCGGGGAGGTCGAGGCGTTGGGTTCTCGGCGCTCGCGGCTCGGGGCTGGGGTCTCGAGGAGTTCCCCATGCATTTTTCAGCGTCTCTCGACCGCCTGACGAACTTTTAATGTGCGGCACCGCTTTAAAAACACTTTACTGCCGATGCTCCGACACACTTTCGTCCCGATGCCCCCACCCCCTCTTCGTCCCCACGACCCTTCCCGGGAAGTATTTAATTTCTTGCTTTGTTCGAAGGGAACAAAGTCCGCTTTATTTACGAACTGCTAATGGACTTCTTTGTTGTCAGCTTTCGATAATACATAAATAAATAAATACAAATAATGTCGGGAGGATTCTGCACGGACACAACAACAACAACAACGAGAATGACTACGACAACACTGTCAAATGACATGCGACTGAAGAACAAAAAATGCTTAATAATGACAAAGGCAACAACAGTGACAAAAATAATAATAATAATCAAACTAAATAAACCAAGTATATGGGTCAGCGAGGGACGGACGGACGGACGGACGGGGGAGAAAGTAAAGGAAAGAGAGGGAGATGCGAGTGGGAGCGAATCAAACAAGCCGGCGATGGACCGAAGTCGGCCGATTTACTTCGTTTCCTCTTGTTTATTTCCACTGCTTCTTGACAGAATCAACAACGAATGAGAGGAGGAATAATAACAACAAACACGACAGCGGCAGCAGTAATAACAACAGCATCAAGTGTGCAACAACAACAAAAACAACAATAATAATAACATTCAGCCGCAGCATCCTCGGAAAAACCACAGAAGGACACCAAGTGAGCGATAAGGAGGGAGAATGGGAGAGAGTGAGAAGGATGGCTTTTTGTCATCTGCTCGGCTAGAGTGAGTGGGCAGCGCCTAAGAGACGTCGAAGGACGTTGTTATTTTTCATCCTGGCCCAGACAGCCTGCTCTGCTCTGTCCTGTCGTCCTCGTCATCTTCAGCTCCTTCGTAGCTCTCTCTTCCCCTTCCTCTCGCGACATCGTCTGGGGCGAGCTGTCACAGTGCAATTGGAAACAATATTTCGTGACCTTCTTCTTTGCTTCGACTAGCTTCGAGGGTCGAGTCGAAGGACTTCGCCTTAAAGTGAGTCAATAAACGAGTGGGGGGGGAGGAGCCCCCTTTCCCAGGCTGAAGGAATTTCCTACGATTAAGTTCTTCACGAATATATTTATGTTTCTCCTCTACGGAAAAAGCTTTTTCAAATTGGTAACAAGGACCAATGTCAGCCGTAGAAGACACTGAACCGTAGATATGTCTTTCTGTCATAAGTCCGAGTAAAATAGTTCCATAGAGATGTTGTCACGAGGAGTTCAGAGAATTGCTTCAGAGGCACCAGAGTTAACTCGATTCGCCTGCTCCTTAAAATAGATTGAGATCTACGGACCTTCCAAAGACCACGTACTGTGGAGTGTGCGAGTGAGGGAGGGAGGGAGGGAGAGGTAGAGAAGTGCATCCGAACTTCACGGTGCTGTCGTGCTCCAGGTCCATTGAGTCCAATTAAGCGGTTACCACGGAGCTCCTGGCGAAGGATTCCAAAGAAGAACCTAAGAAAAAACATACATTCGCATCTATATATATATATATATATATATCTGTGTATGTATGAATGTGTATAAGTGCATGGCTATGTGGAAGTGCTGGCGAGAAGGCGATGTCGACAGAAGATAATCCTTTGAATGACATTCCATACACTTGGAGCATGTTGGGTTCCCATTACGATTGCGCCATAAAATATCACAAGTATCCTTTGGCTGTGTGCAGCGCCAACAACAACAACAACAAATTCGCTCACCAACAACAATGGGTTGATCACGAACCACCACCAACCGAGAATCACGATGAAGTGAACTTCCGAGATTGTCAAGCGACGGACGGAGGGCGAGTGAAAGAGACAGAGGAGACACAGAGAAGGAGCGGCAGAGTGAGAGAGTGAGAGAAGGAGGGAGTGAAAGAGGGAGACTAATAACTATAGCCAGAGCTAGAGGGAGATAGTTGGCGGAAGGACTCGGGAAGGACACAAACAGGGATTTTCTTAAAAATAAAACGGATTCAAGTCCAGATCTTCGAAGGGAAGGGGCAGGAACGACGACTGAGGTTTGAGCGACGGAAGAAGGTGCAGAAGAAACGAAGGGAGGGAGGGAGGTAAGGAGAGCCGACTTAAGTCCTGCCAGATTGACCTCGGTAAGACAAGCTGAGTCCTGGGAAATTTAATCAAAATCGCAATAAAAAGGAGTGAAACCCACGGAATCAGGAGACTTTGCGTGTAATGCGAGCGAACAAAGCTCGCGAGCAAGTGCGAAAGAGAGAAGGAGATTCCTGCGATGATGCTTTTTTGATTCTCTCACACTCCGTTCGTAGAAGCGAGCCACGAGACCGAGATGAGACGACAAAGAGACAATGAGATAAGTGAACGAAAAGTGAACAAAAAACGAAGAAAGTCCAGAAAGCAGTAAGGAATGGAATGGGGGAAGGAAGAGAAGGGAGGAAATGTCCGAACAAAAGGATTTCTCGAAAAAATTAGACGGAGACTGCGGGCGCCGAGAGGAGTCTTTTACTGTCAACAAAGGAATCAATGTCAGTGAACTATTTCCGAGGAAGAACCGCGGTCCTGATGCTCCGGTCGGTGGTGGCAGCGAGGGGTGGGGCGGTCTGTGTGAACTGCACCCGGAGGTGGCCACGCTCGGAACGCAGCAGCCGGCGCATTGTGACCACACGACCAGGCGTCCTGCGGTCCGGCGTCCCGCGACCCGCGACTCGGCCACGCAAACCGAGATAAGATGGCATCGCTTCGCTTCACTCGCGAGCCATAAAGTGTTCGAAATCATGTCGAAGCGTTAGAGCGAGGATAAACAGATCACGGTCTCCTGTCCGAGGGCAGCCCGAGAGCCAGAGTGGGTCTTTCGGGAGAGGGCGAAGATAATATAACGAGGAGCAGGAAAATGTGGAACTGAAACAGGATTGCCATGAGAGGGGGAACCGAGAAACGCATTGAACCTGAGCTGAAATGGAAAAGAACTTTTCAAAAAGTGATAGCAAGAGAAGAAGAATATTATCAAACAATGTGATTTACAATTCATTCATTATTAGAGTAATGTGATTAAGTGCTCAGAACTGTTAGAACAAAGTGTGATGGTGCAACAATAATTAAATAAAAATAATATGATACAGTGATTTTGGTAGTGGCCGAAAAAAGTGAGTGGTAACAGGTCATTCGGTGACCCGGTCGTCGGTTCGATTTTTAGCTCTGATTGTCCAAACGCAATTCTTGTTTGTGTTTTGATAGCTCAAGGATTGTGACTGGACATCGTGGCTCGAAATAAGAATACAACTAGACAACTATGACAACTTTGAGTGAGAGTGCTGTTTGGTTTTGATGAAATTATTTTATTTTCTACATTTAATTCGGCGACTGCAGTAAATTTTAAAAACAGATTCATTCACACATGCTCAAGCCCTTTTTTCCTCAGTTCCCGGAGGACTTTTGGATGATTACCACTTCTGCAAGGACGTGTTCCTTCCGTTAAAGATCCTGATCCTCCTCCAGGCTGCCCGCCTGCGAGGGATAATAGTGTAAGCGTCGTCCGATAAACGAGTTGCCACCAGTTTGAGGATCGTGTTTCCACTGCTTCTTCACCAGCGAGCAGCGGCTGTAGAGCATTAAGCTGACAACTCCTTAAACTGGACGTCCTCCCAGCTCCTGCTCCTCCCACCACGCCGGCTCCTGGGCCAGTGGTTGGCCGTCTGACGGCGGAGGCGACGAAGAAGCGACGGACCCAGCGACGGCAATAAAAGCCGGGAAAGGGAGCGAAGAGGACGCGGAGGAGGACGCGATAAAACGGCTGCGTCGACGAGCTCGGCGCACGACCAGATGGTCGGACGCTCGCCAAGGCGCCTGGAAGAGGGTGTGGGGACGGAGGCGGAGTGGAAAATTTTTATGATCGTCAGTGGAGGACATGAAGTTTGCGGAGTGGAACCGAGTTTACGACATCGCGTTTCGTTCGCCCATCATAGCGCGCCCTCTCCCCATCCCCCTTCCCGTCGCACCCCGGTTACACGACGTGAAGGAGCGAACGTTTTACAGTTAAACACCTCAATTACACAGCCACACACACTCACTCGCAAATGTAGCCACACACACACACAGTCACTCTTACAGATATGCGGTGGAGACCACAAGCGTCGCCGTCAAATAAAAATCAACTGTCGGTCGACATGAAAGAGGAAATCACGGTCGGAAAGGACTCTAAGCATCCGAAAGGATTCGCCATCTGCCTTCCTCCCTCTCTCCCTCCCTCCTCCTCCGTCCTGGTCTCTCCACCATTCCGCCCCGGTTCGCTTTCGTGACTCGGAGTTGACAAAAAATTATTCCATTATCCCTTTGGCTGGACGCGTTCCTTTTAATGTCCTTCGTCTGCGCCTGGCCCAACCCCCAGCCGCGTCCCTCCCATGGCAACGAGGCCCTCCTCCGTCCGTCCATGGAGCATCGTCCTCGCTAAGGCCACCGCGTGGTCGACAACGGAAGCAGGGTTTTATCGCAGTTTTAATTGCGAACGCGAGCTCATTAAAAAATATTCCACCATTTAAGTAGAGCTCTACGAATTCGTCACTGCGGTGTCGGTCGGTCCACAGGAGGAGGACACGAGGATGAGGTCGAGGATGAGGTCGAGGATGAGGTCGAGGATGAGGTCGAGGAGGAGGTCGAGGAGGAGGTCGAGGATGAGGTCGAGGACGAGTTCCTGACGCAGCAGGATCAGAGTGCGAATTCAAAGGAACCGTCCGTGGCTCGACACCGAATCGACACGATCGCGTTTATTGCCTTCTGAGTCAGCCTCCAGTGATCAGTGATTCGACAGGACCATCCCACTCTCTTCTCTCTCCACCCGTTTCCTTCTTCTCACATAGTAAAAGTTTCCGCTCGCCTCCTGCCCACGCTTTCTTTCCCCACCCCTTTTCACGATCTCTGAAGCTCTCTTCCGACTCCGATTGTTGAAATATCTCAGAGCGACGTTTACGAGATTTTTTTGTATGTAAACGCCCGATTCCGTCGCCCGGGTGCAGGTCCTTGGCAGGAGTTTCCCTCGC
Source organism: Coelopa pilipes (assembly GCA_947389925.1). Lineage (NCBI taxonomy): Eukaryota > Metazoa > Arthropoda > Insecta > Diptera > Coelopidae > Coelopa > Coelopa pilipes. Next base: position 26,710,896 of record OX376699.1, on the reverse strand, counting down.
GTCCACGTCGAAGGCAACGGAACTACGACATTATGCCGAAATTGCGCGAACGGACGCGAGAGACCCGAAGATTCGAATTCTCAACTAATTAAAAGAGCTCGGCTTTAAGTGCAAGGACGATTTGCCTCCCGCTGCACGAGGGAGACGCACTGGGAGAGAATTCCAGGAGGAAGACAGAGCGAGAGAGAGAGAGAGAGAGAGAGTTCCCGAAGAGATTCACTTAGCTGCAAATAATTGCGAAACATTTGCCGAAATGTAATTTTGTGAAATATTTGCAGCTCGAGTGGAAGCAAGACGACCAGATATGTGAGGGAGACGGGGCGAAGTATGCGACAAAAACAACGTTCTCTCTCAGAATCTCCATCTCTGCCTCCTCCAAGCCCTCTGTGCGTCGCCCCGCCCCTCGAGGCGGAGAGAGAACGCGATGGAATTCGTAAAAATTAAAACAAAATGCGCGCAATTCATAATCGGAAGCGAAGGGCCCGAGGTCGGGGTCGCGCAGGACCTCGAGCGAGTTTGGAGGGAAAGAGACAGGGACAGAGGCAAGCGGCGTGGGTGGACGAGAGGGTGAGGTGAGTAACGAGAGCGCAGCGAAGTTCGTTATTTTAATTTGTGTTTGCGCGATTTGCGACGGGGATTACATTAAAGGACTTGCCACCGACGACAACAACAACAACAACAAGAAGAACAACAACTACGATGCCAGCGACAGCAGACGACATGCCCAACAAGCAACAAGGACAAAATGCATCGAACAACAAGGACACGACAACGCACGAGGTCCTGCCGCGTGACTGCGACTCGAGACCCGCTCGGCTCCGCCCGACTCGCCTCGCCCGCGCAAGGATATTAATTTCCCAGAGGTGTTGTTTTAGCAAAAACTTCCGCATTGTAACGTTTAGCTAAAACCCTACTACGCCCTGCTCCGTCCCTCCAGCCCTCGTCTACTCCAGACACCTCGCTGCCTCTCTCTCCCTCCCACGTCGCTCTTTTGCTCCCTGACTCGGTCCCGCTGTGGATCGCATTTAAATGAGCCTCGGTGCCGGAGTGAGAGAGAGCGAGCGAGAAAGGGTGCGGCGGCGAGACGGGAAATGAATATTCGCAATTACTCTGGGCGCGCGCTGCAGCGACAGCAGCACGAGATTTAATTAAAATTCTGAACCAATTAGGAGGAATCCTCGAACGGATCGCCGCCGACGATCGCCTGGGACTCGTCGGCGAACCTTTGATCAGGCATCCAGGAGCGTTCCAGGAATCGCAGCTCCTGGAGTCCTGGAAGGTTCACCGGCGGGACGACGTGGTGTCTGTTGATTGGCACCGTGAACGGATGCGATGCGCCTCCCTGGCGACCTGGAGGCTAATTATGAGCCCGGATCGAACTGCGACGAGGAACTCGGAACTCGGACGTGGAGATTATGACATGAGTCCAGTCCTTTCGGGTGGAGAGAAATTAATTGGATCGCATCGCACGAGGCGGAGGCGCGGCGCAAGAAGTCCTGTCATTTGTCCGCATCCTCGTCCTGGTCGACGGCGGAGCCACCCTCGGTCTGCTATCGTCGAAGCCTCGCCCGGGTCACTCGGTCTGCTGTCGTCCCGATGGCCGGACGACTTCCCACGTTGCTCCCAGGACAGTCGCGTGCGGCGTCTCGGTTGAGGAGTCCCTGCTGTGGTCGCCCGACCACCACCTCCCCCCTTCCACCCAGCCCGCCTCGGCAACACTCGCGCCTCGCTCTCGATCCAACGAAGAGAAATTAAAAACACGTCACGTTGCGCGACTGAAGAATGGCTTTTTAATTGCCGTCGCCCCAGTCGCTCCTTGGCCCCTTGGACCACTCATCAATCCAGTGCAGCCGACGTCGTTTCAATGGCGTCCGGAAGTGCAGCAGCGAGAAATCAAGCTCTTGATGAGCTTTTAAATCCCGCCGACCGACCGGCGAACGAACATTCGACGAGCAACGAATACCGAAGGAGCGAATGACGAACGAACGAAAGAGCGACGAAGGCAAGGCGACCGGACGACTCAATTAAAACGCAGTAAATCGCGATGATGGTCACCTTATTTTTCTCTCCTTTCACCGCCCCCTCACGACCCGCCCGCCTGACGCCACCCTAGCGATTCTTGCTCGCGGAAATCCAACTTCATCGAAGCTCGTCCACTCTTTGCCCCGCCTTCCCTTCACGGCAGGCAGACCCTCTGCCTCACTCTTCCCCTCTCTGACCCTCTCTCACACTCTGTAACTTACTCGTTTATCCTCTGCCCTCTCTCGCTTCCACTCTTAGAATCTCAGCTGGACGCCGAATAAATTAAGTTTTGCGGCGGCGGCGGCGGCGGCTACGGCGACGGCGGAGCAACAACAACAAAGAAGCCACAATTTCGCAAAAGCTGCAAAATTTCACAAGTTTCGCTTGAGAAAATCCAAAGGCTAAAATAATAGCACAAAAGTCAGAGAGAGGGGGAGAAAAAAAAATACTTTTGTAAACCACAAAAACAACAAGTAGACGTCGGCGCAGCTGCAACAACGCCCTGCGAGGCGTCGGGTCGGGTCGCGTCGGGTCGCGTCGGGTCCGCGGTTTGGCTTCGCGCGAAGACGGGCGAAATTTGCTCGTTACTGGTAGTTGTTGTTGTTGTTGTTCTCTCCTAGTTGCTGTTCTTCGTCTGCTCTTAGAAGTGGCCTCCATCTTGTTGTTGCTGTGGTTCTTCTGGGAGTTGCAGTTGTTTGAAAAAAAAAACCTCCGAAACCGACAAAACAAATAATGGCTGTCGTCTCGCTCAGACGGCGTCCACGCGCAGCGTTGCCGCCGCCCCTTCCCACCAACACCACGGCTCATCGCCGCAATGACTGACATTTGTGACGGCTGCAAACTTGTTGACAGCAAATTAATGATCGGCGTTGCCACGGGGTTGCCGTCGTCGGCTTCGTCGGTGTCGCCGCCATCGAGTCGTCGGCAACGGAGACGGCGATGCCACGGTCGAGGTTTTCGGACAGCTTCGCGGGTTTTCCACCCGCCGTCGACACCTTCGCGCTGCGGTGTTCGTTCCGCTCAAGGACCCCAGGAGGAGGAGCCGGAGTCGAGTCTAGGTTTCGGGGGGAGATTAAGACATCACCCGAACACCTGTGTATTGAAGGAGCCCAGGGCACGGGACCCAGGCGAGGGAGATGTTCCCTGAAAATTAATCGTTGCATGCAGATGCGGAAGGAATAGTTTAAAACTCAAAATTCCACTTGAACTACTCGTATTAATTACTGCATTCTCATGGATCATCGCTGGATGATGCTCCTGGATACCATTCCGATGCACTGAGCACGGCCAGGAGCCCTTGGCCATGGGTCTGGGTCTGGCGAGGAGAATCTTCGAGTCTGGTCGACTGGCTGCCATTTTCAATCTTCAATCCAATCAAGAAGAATTCTGCATTCCAATGAAATTAGTTCCCAGAAAGTCCCAGCGCGAGAGAGGGAGAAAGAGAGAGAGAGAGAGACAGATAAGCACGATGGGAATACCATGAAATATTCCATAATATTTATCAATTATCCCATTTTAATTTGAGTGATTGTTCGAAATCGTTCGTTTGTCTCGCAATCCATGTTCCCAGCGAGTTCGAGGAATTCTCTTTGCCCCACGATGGGGCGGGGCCGGTTGTGCGTTTTTGCGCCGGGGGCGGCGACCATGGGTGGGCGGTTCGGCGGCAGCTCCCGGTTCAGCACGGTTCACATCGGCTGTGTTCAGCGTCGGTATAAATAATGTTGCCATGGTTGCCATTGAACGGCAAAAAATTTCGATATTAAATTCCTACTGCAATTTGTTAAATCAAAGAAGAAAAGCATGTAAAAGTGAATCTGCAATAGGGAAATAGAAAGAAAAATCGAATACAAAGGAACGATGGAAGGGAGGGGAGGGGAAGGGAAGAGAGAAGGGAAGGCGAAGACAGAAAAAGATAGTGCAGAAAGAAGAAGGCCGAAGAGAGAGAGGCCAAACATTGAAAGGAGTGAAGGGGAAAATGGGAAATGTTTAGTACGTTCTACTTGTGAAATAAATTTATAGCAACAACAACAAGAACTAGATATTTTACAATAACATCGAATGGAACTACATCGTATGAAACTACAACTACAACAGCGAAAACAACAACAATGTAACACACCACGTACAACAACTATAACAAGGACGTCAACGAAGCTCCACTTGCAGCGAACACAATCAAACCATCGCGTGGATCGGCTCCGTGGAGGGCAGGAGGAGGCGAGGGGTGATGGAGAGGGTGAAGAGTGAGACGGATGGAGGAGGAGCGAGGAGCGCGGCGGAGCCGAACTAAACCGAACACCGAAGGAAGCGAACAAAACCCAAAGCCATGAAAACCAATAGCAGAGACCGGAGGAAGCGACGGTTCCGCCGCCTTCATTTCCTCCTCTTCCTCATCCGCCGCCTCAACCGCATGCTGCTCCCCCAAGCAGGAGACGGCGCTCACGTTGCAGACATCCTGCCCCCCACCTCGACCTCACCCTCCGCCGGGTTTCTCGTGGCGTGGCGTGGCGTGGCGTTGGCGCTGCCGCTGGCGTTATTTAACATCGCTTTCAGGGCGTTGCATTCGAATATGATTTATGTGGAACGCAGTGGAGATCGTAATCAACGGCTTCATTGTCAGCCTGCCTTGCAGGATCCCCTCGAGGAGCTCGCCATGGACGACGTGTGCTGTTCGTTCGCTCACTCGCTCAGTCTGCCAGTGGTTCAATTGCGACGAGAGCGGGCGGGGGCGCGAATTCGAATTCGTAGGCAAATCAAGAGTCAACCGAGTGGCTCCCCTTGGCAGCCACTGGCCTCTGTCAGAGACGATGGTTTTCTTATGAACACCCCGTCATGTGCATCCAAGTGTTTGTCGCCGGCTCCTCCCCCCTGGTTGCGGCTTCGGCCATGCCGTGAGAACACAACGAGAAACAGGTCCTAATTGATCCTGCAATGATCCCCACAACCACCTACCATTTGCTCAAACACCAACAGCCCGATCGTTTTCGCCGGCTCGGACGGAGATGACCCGATTTCCATGTTTCCACATCTAGATTTGGTGGAGCCGAGGAGCCTTGGACGAACCATTAGAGGAAATCCTTTTATTTGCACATCACTTTAAATGCAAATCCTGCCGCGTCCTTCCCGGCACGTCCCCTCGAGGAGCAGTCGCTGGACTCTTGCTACGATCCCGGGTTCTCCCTCCATCGCTTTCATCCCGTCCCAGGGCTCCCTGTTCACCCCCTCCCTCACCCTGCCGTCCTCCCATTGTCATCTTCATTTTCCCGCACTTCCTCCTCGAGTGAACGAAGAAAGCAAACAAGTAGAGCAAACGAGGGAGAAGCGAAGACTTTTTAATGTCGTCAAAGGGAATTGAGAGCACTGGGCCAGGCAAGGGGAGGCGACAGAGGGGCAGAGGCTGTGCTAACTTGGTCCGCCCCGAGGACCTCTGACGAGTTGACTTCGGAGCGGAAGGAATGGAAGATGATCGTATTTGCCCGAGGAATTATGGCTTCCATGAAGTGGGCAACGTCGACCGCCCAGTTAACGTTTCACCCAATTAATGGGCAAGTGGAAAACGAACGAACGAACGCTCGCCATGAGCCCCGAGGATACGCCGAGGCCAGCCCGCCGATCTAATAAGCCATTAAAATTTCAATAAATCGCCTGGGCGAAATTAATTTAAATGATGCGCGCGACGTCAAGACAAATGGCGGCTCATGCGGCAGCCTTGCCGGGGTCCCAGCTGAGCCCCACGCCACACACGGAGCCCCACCAACACCGCCTTCACCGCCACCATCCGCATCACAACCACCCACACAGACATGGGCTAACGAAGCGGAAATGTCTTTCGCATTTCCGTTCGTCTCGGTCTCGGTCTCGGTCTTGTCCCGGTCTCCGTCATACGTGAAAAATGCGATATTTTTTAGCTGTCATGTCTTCGTGTCCTCGCGTAAGAACGTCTCCGTCGATGTGTTGGTGCCGCCCCCTGTGTTCATGTGCATGTGAATGTGTTCGAGGTCCTCGGCTATAATTGTATAAATCAAATTCAAACTTTCAAAATGATAAATTGTATTAATTTATCTCACTCGCTCTCTCGCACACACACACCGAGCGACTGCATGTGGAAGACAAAGAGGGAAAGGGGAAGGGGCGGGGGGGAGGGGATTTACCCACATATGAATGGCTGCTGGAAATCATATCCTGTAACGGATATTCCGAACATCATCATCTGTCGTCCTCATTGTCAAGGCGTTCGCGCCGATGATTGCGACCATTTGTCAAGAGACCAGAACAAAAACTACAAGAACAATGGAAACAACGACGACGACGACGACGACCACGATGGGAAGAACAAACAAAAGCGCAACGGATGACATTTCGGAGCATTTCTTTGGATCGTACCTATTTCTCCGACAATCCCTCAACTTAATCCACGTCGCCCGGCCACGGCAGCGAAGCACCAGCCCAGCCCAAAGCGAAGGGAGGAGATGAGGGGAGAGCGAGGGGTAGGCAGGAAGTGGGAGAAGTAAGACGGCGGGGAGCCGAGTCCACCCGCCTCCCAGCCCGAGCACATTTCCGCTTCCGTTTGCCAGATATGAGTTTGCTGGCGACTCTCGCTCTCCCCGGCCGCCCTCCTTCACTTCGGTCTCCCTCGGTCTCCTCTCCTGTTGACCCTGCATCCGTCAGTCCATCTGTCCATCTGTCCGTCTGTCTCTCTCCCTCACTCCCAAGTGACTCGCTCGTCAGTGTCGTCAGATTTCGGGCACAAGTGTTGATTTCTCTCATTTCACATGCTGAGTGGGAGCATTTGTTTCAGTACCAACCCCAACCGCCTCCCATCCATGGAGCGATGTCCAAGTCTTCCTTTCGAGTTCTTGTTCTTCTTCTTCTTCTCGCATCCTGCTTCTCCACCCACCGGGGTTGGGTTTTTCGGGTTTCGACTGGGTTTCGTTTGCTCTTCAAACAAATAAATTATTGCGAAAATGGACCGAGGGACTTAAAAGTAAAGAAAATGTTCCTTGTACCTCGGCAAATAGGGAAAAAGAACAACAACAAGCACAATAATACAACAAGGAAGATAAAAATAATAAGAAGAACAAGCAAATGTCAACTCCTACAGATTAAAAGCAGTTTCGTTGCCGACACTCAACGACCAACAGCTGACAACCGAGGAGAACTCGCTGTTGTTCGGGGCGGCGGCTGGAGGAGGGCGCCGAGTTGGAGGGGGCCGTGGAGGGAGGGGCCGGTGGAGAAGATTGAGTGGGTCGTGTCACTTGTTGGAAGGGCTGAGGTGGGGCTGGAGGGGCGCTGGTTGTGGCTGTGAGTGGTCGACCACTTGGCGACATGCCGCAGAGCAAAGCATCCATCCATGTCCTTCTCCATGCAATTACTTCACATCTTCTTGTCCTTTCGCAAACGACATGGAAGACCCAAAAGAGCAACCTCCCTTTCGCCCCGACCCCTCTCCAGCCGAGGCCTCCTCTAATCGTCCGTGAGAGCAAATTGAAAACAAGGCTAAGCTCGACCTCTGAACCTTCACCGAAGGCCTGTGAAAATGATGAAGAAGAAATTCATTACCTTTAAACAGGACACCAGATTTCTGAGAAACCCCGAGGTTCCCGAATCCTCTTCTGGGCTTTCGAGCACAGCCGAAAGACAATTTGCCTTTGAGGTCATTTTCCCTTTATTCAATTTTCCTTTACTATTAATTCTTTTCCTGTTGTTCTACATGATTCTTAGTTCTTTTTTAAATGTTATTTTTTCCATTTTGTAATTATATTTAATAATTTGTTTCCTATTCGCTATCTTTTTCATGAACTAAAAGTCTAAAATATATATACTAAATATATTAGTTATTTTGAATACGCTTTTTTCTTTTCCTTTTTTCCTCTAGAGCCCTGAACCGGAAGTAGTTTGTTGCCATAGAATCGTCACACAAAAGCCTCAATTATATTCGTTCGAGTTTCCATCGAACCGAGCACCTTCTGCACCGACTGAACTCACACACACACATACTTCTGCACACATAACCAACACATATACAGCGGAAAGAACACTCCATCAATGGACTATTGTGAATTGTTGTTACTGCGATGCATTTCCGTTTCCTCTCATCCCATCGAGGATTTTGTTTCAGCTGCCGAACAGTCGCGAGCATCGACGATGTTGCAATCGGCGTTGTTGTTGTTGTTCTTGCTGCTGGTGTGTTTTTGTTGTTGTTATGCTCCGTGGAAAACGCTGAAATATGTGCGGCTGCATCACATGACACATTTATTTTGATTCCATCATTTATTTCGCTCCCTCGCTCTCCCCCTCTTTCTCACCCCATCTCGCTCTCTCTCTCTCTCTCTCTCTCTCTCTCTCTCTCTCTCTCTCTCGGCCTCCCTCTGCCTCACAATCCATTTCTATCTCTCTCTCACGCCGTCGTTTCCTTCCCTTCCTCTGTCTTTTGACGAATCGAATCCGCGGCGACGACGGCGTTTTTTTCGAATGCCCCTCAAGCGAAGCGACATAAATGTCATTTACAAAAACATTGACAACAACAACAAAGACAACAGCAACAACCGGCTCCAGAACAGCAATAAGTGGATTTTGTCTGTCGTCGTCGTCGGTAAAAAAGTGGAAAATCGGTTACAACAAAACCGACTGGACTACAACAATGGCGACGACAACGACGAGTTACAACAAAAGCTCCTCGTCGCCTAAGTATGTGTTGTTGCTCTTATTGATGCTCAAATTGTTGTTCGTGATGCTGTCGTTGTTATTTTTGTTTTTGTTGTAGTAACACAGGATACAATTTTGTTACCAATGGATATTTTTCTCACTCTTGTTCATGGGTTTCTTGTTTTCATGTTTCCGCATTGCGTTGTGTTGTTGTTGTTCTCTGTTGTTGGAATTGTCCTCTTATTCTTCTTCTTCTTCTTCTCTCTGGTTGTTGCTATTGTATGTGTGCAGCGCCGTTATAAGACGTTATTATTCACACGCCGAAGCTCTTTATTGTTGACAAAATATGTGTCGGAAGCGAATGAAACACTGAGCGGATGCATTCGCTGCAAGGATTCGATTGATTTCCCCCCTTCTTTTCCTCTATCCCTCTCTTCCCGTCCCGCTTCCGGTTCCTTCCATTCCCTTGGAGCGAAATTGGAGAGAGGGGGAGAAGGAAAGAGGCAGGTTGGAGCAAAATTGTGTGTAGTAGAAAGACACGGAGCAAGAGACAGAGTGGGAGAGGAGTCGCGACATCTGTCTCTATCACTCTCCCTGTCGCCCTTCCGCCACTTTCTCACTGTCTCCTTGAGACTGGGTGACGTCCTCATGGTTCGTTGTCATCGCTTTCGTCGCATAAATCGATATAATTTATCGAACAAGTGAGCGATAAAGTGTTGTCGGCAGACCATGCAACAATGGCAGCAACGAGACAAAAACAACAACGGCATCAACTGCAATGGCATAAATACATCGAACGCAACCATAAGCACAACGTCAACAACAACAACAACGAGGACAACGCGTCGTCTCCATGGCAGAGTTTCTTCGTCACTTCAGGATGTCGCCGGCACCGCAAGGCGTCATTTGTTAGCTTTAATGCTTATTTGCATGCGAGGCTCTCTTTCTCTCTTCGGCTCCCCCTCTCTTTCTTCTACTTCGACTTAAGCCTGCAATCGTTCACTAGAGAAGCCTGCATTTGAAAAGAGTTCTCTGAAGCAGTTAATAAGAAAAGGCAAATCCCGAGGGAAAAACATTTTCAAAAAACATATGAACTTCTTAAAATGAACTTATTTCTCTCTCCGTCACTTTCCCTCTACACCTTTCTCTATCCCATTCACCTTCCTCGGCTGTCTCTGCCGCCTTTATCTTCAAAGGCCTTCCACTTCCACTAATTAGTAATTGTCCTTGGTTATCCTGTAGTTGTTAAATTGTGCTTCCCGCTGTTGTCATTGTACAAGATGTTGCTTTATTTGTTGTTATCGTTGTTCTTATAATTGAAAAGAGTCCCTTAGATGAGAAGAAATATTTCCGTGAAACGAAACCGGACCGATAATGTGAAATCCTATTAAGGAACACAAAAATTAGGCAAACACAAAGGAAGGAAACCGAGCCAGAAAACTGCTCAAACCGGAAACGGAAATAGAACCGTGAGAAGCGAATCATTTGTATGCCGAGAACGCCGCATTCGGCGATGGAGGGCGGGGCTGATGCCATCCTGGATCTCCAAATGAACCCAGCTCCTTGAACGAGAACCCAGCTCGCATCTCTTTAATGACAGGACGAACGGCGACGGCGACGACATTGAAATGCAGGCCATTGTTTTCGCTAAATTGAATGAATGAACGGGTGAGTGGTTGAGTGAGCGAAGAGGGCGTCAAGATGGAGACCCTGAGGATGTTTTTCTCGCGCACACACACAAGCACAACCACAAAATCATGTTATAGAATGCGAACAACAAATCGCCGTTTGTGGTTGATCACAATCGAAACAAGAACAAGATCTGATTCCAGGAATAACAACAAAACCGACAACATGGAAGACGACACCAACAGAAAGAAATATAACAATTACAATGACATATACAGACATAAACACAAATACAACTACAGCAATAACCACATCAAGAATCGAATCGAATTGAATCGAGGCGAATGCAAAGTGATTTCGTCGCCGGGCACCGAATCAATGCGTTATGATTATGAAATTATGTAAATGGAATGCAAAGCGCACGGATTCAATAAATTCAAGCCTTCGGTCGAGGGAGAGAAGGACAGACAGCCAGGCAGAGAGAGCGAAAGGCCCTTGGGGCTGTTTCTTTCCAATCGACATCGAAACGTAGCGATGGAGCAACTCGGGTTCCCGCAGACGCCGCGTCGTTGAAGAGGCCACGAGGGAGCGGGATGGAAGCGAGAGAGACAGACGAAGGGAGATTGAGAGAGATAGGGACAGATAGGAGAAATGATGAGGACAGAGATTGTGGTAGAGAAAACCTTAAGGTGGGGGGACGGAGAGGACGGCAGGAATTCCCACAGGTGAATTTTTCCTTTTTCTATCTGAATGTTGTCGTTGTTGTTGTTCCTCATCTTTTTGTGGTTTTGATTTCCTCCTCATTGTGGGCGACATATTTTTTTTTCTTGCTTATGTTTGCTGCAAATCGTTTGCTTTTTCCCTTTGATTCTTGGAGTTTACATTTTGATTTCCCCATTTGCTCTCTGCCGAGGCTGCCCGAGCCCGCGGGTTCCGCCGACGGCAGGTCCTTTCCATGCGTCGGTATCCTCCGACGAGGATTCGACGAGATCCTGGCGCCCGATACGTGATGCCGCCGGAAGCCCTCCCGGGCGACGACGTCGCTCCAGCGCCTTCGGATTTGTCGAGTGCGATATCGCTCATCTTTATCCAACACCAGCATCGCAGTCATCACCGTCATCATCGCCTTTATCGTCATCATCGTCATTATTACCATTGCCATCGTCGCCGTCGTCGTCGTCGTCCTCAGAATCCCCATCATTGCCCGCCACCTCGTGCCGTGGTTGATTTTTCAGCCCGCCCAGACGGCGGGGTCGCATTGGGTCAGTGGAATGTCGTTCGAACCAGGCGGGCGAGACAGGGACGGGCACATGAGCAGCCCATCCGCCCGTCGCGTCGGTGGGGCTCAAGTCCTGACAGCAGCCTGTTCATGAAACCCGAAACCACATCGCATCGCACAGTAGTGGAGCCTTCATCACATCGTGCGGTTTCCCAATCAGTTGCCAACCCCTCGATCCCTGTGGGATCCTCACTACATCATCTCCCTCTGCCTCAGCCTCTCCCTCTCTCTCTCCCACTCGCATGGCCATGCGTTCGGGCCACAGACAGGCGTCCGCTTAGATCGCTCAAGTAAAAAACTCAATTTGCATATTAATATTTTTTCGTACCCGTCGTTTGCTAGTTTTTGTTGCTGCCTCGGCTCCGTGCCGACTTTTCGATTTTCCGACTTTCCGAGTTTTTCGGGTTTCCCTTGATGCTCACTTCCGGTTTGCTTTTCACACGCGAGGTCGTCCTGGTTCCCCCTCCCGTGCCCCGTTCGCCCTGCAGGGCGTTCATTCGAAGGGGTTTCGAGCCCCTCGCCCTCGTCCCGCTCCGCTAATGAACATGTGTGCTTCCGGCGCCGATATTTAATCTGATCTGATTTCATTTGCACGCCCCACGGCTTCCTCTCTCTGGCCGTTTGTTTCTTCTTTTTGCTTCGGGTTTTCACCTTCATTTTTCGATCCTTCTCTCTTCTCAATGCCACGTTTATCCCTCCCTTCTATGCGTTTCTCTTTCTATAGCTCGATTCGTCTCTGCACATCTCACTTTCTTTCGTTCTCTTCCCCACTCTTCAAACATTCTGCAAGGTTGACTTAAATCGAATTTCATTTATTGCTTTTCTTTTCGCCTCAGTGTTGGAATCATGTTTGTTGTAGTTGTTTTTACACATATATAGTTGCGGTTTTTTTGTTATATATATTGTTGTTCTGTCTTTCGGTATTTTGGGATGGTTTTCTCCCGATGTGTTGTTGTCTTTAGAATATATTGTTTCGTTGTTATCCGATGTCGCCCAAAAAATCTCCCAGCTTGCGTATTTCTATCAATAACGCCGAGCTTCCCGCGATGTCTGTGGAAATATTGTGCTTTTTTAGGGATTCTGGTTTCTCCAGGGTTTTCTTAGCATTTCGTCGCCTTTCCTCGTCCTCCTTCTTCTGGAGTCCTCTGCAAAACACACACACAAAACACCGCCCGCAGTCACAGAAATATTAAAAATATTTTTGTTTGCTTAAGAAGCTTGGAGCTTATTTCTTACATCGAAGGACGTGACCGAGGACGGACAACGCGAATCAGGACGCGCTGGACTTTAAAGTTCAAACCCCAGTCAAGGTTCGAGTGATGGACGAAGCTAACGAGGCAACTGCACAAAGGATCTGGGCACAAATAGAGTGCCGTCTGAGTCTGGAACAGTCGTCTGCGGAACCCATTGATCTCTATTGTGCAAAACTCTTCACGAGACGACGATGTTTTTCCACCGCATCTCGCAATTTCTCCCACTCTCTCACACCTCGATCTCCTGCCTCTCCGTCGAAGTGTCGACGCCGCTCCAACCCCCTCGGATCGTTGTTAATTTGGATTTAATTCCTCACTTTGTTACGTCGACGACTCGCATAAATGAAGTAATTGGAACGTTATGGCAAGTGTTTTCATGTTCAACTACTTTGTGCTTAGCGACGGCTACAGGGCCCGCGACGACGATGACGACGACGACGAGGAGGAAGACGACAACGGCAGCCACTAGGGCAATGACGACTGAGAGAAGGATGATGACGAGGTTGGTGGCGTGGCGACGAGTTCCCGCCAGCGAGGCTGAGGTGGGTGCATCAGAGCGGCGTCTGCCGGCGAAACTTATCCGCGGCAGACAGGCCCCTTCAGACCTTCATACCATCATGCCCTCGACGGCCCTGCACCGCTCTGACGCCGCCCGCCAACGATGGTGACGACCATGACGATGACAACACTGACGACGACTACGTCAATGATGATGATGATGAAGAAGAAGCCCAAGTGTCGACTCCGAACTCCTGGAGTGGATGGCAGGGCTCCATATTGAATATTGAGTTGTTTGTTCCCTGTTTGCACTTCGCCCGCCCGCCCGCAGCCAAATGGGGCACCTGGAACGGGGCGACAGACGCCGAAGTAGCAGCTCCAATTCGCAGTAATTATTGTTAACGTTAGTAATTGCGAGACAGAGCGAATGGAGCGCCGTGAGGGAGAGCGAGGAGCAGGGCTGCGAATGGAAACCTCGCTGGGCCGGGCCCAGAGGAGTGGGGAAAACTCGCATCAAAGTGCAAAAGTGAGGTGCGCCAAGAGTCGTTTCGGCATTAGCCTAATTGGAGGAGAGGCGGTGGGCGGTGGGATACAAAGACGGGAAAGGGGAAGAGGTGTGGAGTAAACAAAACTATTTCTTCATCGTGGAGTGAATGACGAAAATGTCTTCTTGGAGAACTTCGGACCTGACTCTCCGTACTTACACCGAGCTTACGATGTACCTGGCCAGCAAATGCCGGGGTAATCGAGATACAATTACTCATTTCGGTCTTCGGCCTCGTAGCTTGAGGGAGTTCGGAAATTCTATATTTGAAAATTTGGAAAAATTCAAATTCGAGTTTCGAAGTTTGCTGCATGTGGAGTCGTCTGTTTGTGTACAATGTTACCGCTGTGTGCATAATTAAAAGCGCTTTACGTACTTACCGTGCCAGACCCGAAGCCAACTAAATTCGAGGTTTGAACTTGAAGCTCTTCGGATGCACATCCATCCCATTCCCGCCGACCTCTGACCTATGAGCGGGTGGGGAAGGTTGGGGTGCTTTGTTGGTGAAGCAGTGCAAGAGCTTGGCACACGAAACACACCCACATTTACCCTACCACTCACTCATTCACTGCATCTCCCTGTAACCTCTTGCTGGTAATCCGTCTCTCTCCCTCTTTTGCCCTCGCCTGCATGCGTCCCTTTCTGCCACATGTCTCCCCATCACTCACTCTCTGCCTCAACTCGTCCCCTGCCTTTCACCAGAGTCGTCACATGTTCGTTGTTTTCCTACAAATTAAAATTGTTTTCACTGCAGTTGCTGAGTTTCCGCTTGAATTTTGAAACTTTTGGCATCGCGTGGTTTCCACCCTACCTCCCTCCGCCCCACCATCGCGCACACACGCTCACCTCCGCACCCCCGTGCACCCCACTCGCTGACTTCCTGCGCCCATCCCACTGACTCGTGCTACCCGACAACCACCATTTGGTCTCTCATTTGCAAAGTTTTATTCCAAATGAATTACGAGCATTTTGGTACTCGGGCCTCTCCCCGCCCACCTCCATCGCCCCCGCCGCTCCACAATGTCCCCACCACACTTCCCGCTTTGTTATTATGTTTTCATAACAACGCATTCACGTTGTTTAATTTTGCGAAATGCTCGAACAAAATTGAAACCCCCATTGAAATCATCAGCTAATTCAAGAGAGAAAGCGCAAGAGTGAGCAAATGAGAGGGGACAGGTGTAGAGCAGGTTCTTTTCGCCGTTGTCTCTGGCCGGCCCTCGCAGTCCTTCCAGCTACGAATCTGCAGGTGTTGAGGTCGGTTTCCATGACGGCCACGTCTGCAGCTCTCAAGTTCCGGAGCTGCGTCCGTAGCGCCCTCCCCGCCCCCTGATGCCACGACCGGTTTTTTACAACTCAAATTTATTTCCATTTCATGGGTTCTTGGGGGCAGGCAATAAATGTGAATAGACAAATAGAAGGGCTACGGATTGACCAGGGACTTGATCAGCTCATCGTCGGCCGAGATGTCCATGTGGTAGAAGCGCGAGTGCCGCACGACCCGCTCGTCGTCGTCCATCACGCCGTAGACCTCCTCGATCGGCAGCGAGACCTCGACCTCGTTCGGCGACAGCAGCTTCCGCGCGTCCTTGCGAAAGTTCTCGATCGTCAGGCGCATGTCCTCGTGCGCCAGGATGAAGCTCTTCAGCGAAATCACCTCGTTCTCCTTCGAGTTGCGCAGGTATTTGGCCTCGATCTTGTCGATGTCGGCGATCAGGCGGATGAACAGGAAGTCCGCGTACCGCTTCTTCACTTCCAGCTGGGTGAGCTCGTCGAACCAATTGAACGAGCGCGAGTTCATCACAATGATGAAGGCCAGGAAGACCACCTTGATGAGGACGACCAGCATGATCAGGATGAGGGCAAAGTGCTCCAGCTCGTTGTAGCAGAATTCGAGCAGGTCCTTCCAGTAGATGAGGTCGCGACTGTTGTGCTTCAGCTCGTAGTGTAGGAACCCGATGATCACGATCGTGAAGACCGACGTGAACCAAATGTACGGATAGTGATCCTGAAAGACTTGATGGAATTTTTGGCATACTTTTCGAATGGTGTGCATCTTGTTCTAGTTGATCTTAATTGGTCTTAATTACTTTTTATTTGTTTTTATGCTTTATTTGTGTTGGTATTGACAAAACTTATATGATTTTTTATGATTTTGTTTCAATGAATTTTGACAAGACTCCCTCGTTTCGAAATTATGGAGTTTTCTATGTTTGTTTTTTCCCCATTCAAACATCGTACGACGATTTTGATTACTTTGTGCCAGGCGAGGGAATTGGAAAACAAATCGAGATTGGATTACAAGTGCACGAGTCCTATTGGCCAAGTTGGAGGAGAAACTCCCTTCAGTTGAAAGAGGCCCGAATGCGGCCCCGGCGCACAGGATCAGGCGCCCCAATCGCCGCCTTCCCACGACTTCCGCGCCCCGTAGTGGACCTTCTCGAACCGCACGAAGTCCGGTGCAAATGGCCGCGCCCCCTGACGCCACGTGGTCCACTCCGGGGGCAGCTGCGGGCTGTGGCCGTGGACGTGCGGTCGCCGCTTCCTCGGCGGTGGCGGCGCCTGGTAGTAGTGCTTGTGGATCGTGATGGGCCGCCGCTGGCGCCGGCGCTGCAGCTGCAGTTGGCGTCGTCGGTGCGCGCGCCACTTGCTGCGATCGATGGCGCCCACCCGGCGCTTGACATCGAAGAGCAGGTGCAGCACCGGCTTCACCAGCACGCTCAGGCCCGCGAAGCCCAGGAACGAGAAGACGACGGGCGAGACCAGCGAGAAGAGGAACACCGCCAGGGTGAAGGGGTTGAGGACGGTGAAGAAGGCGACGAACTTGAGGAGCGGCAGGAACACCTGGAACACGTGGTTGAGGTACTCCTTCTTCTTCTTCTTGAGGGCGCTGTGCTTCTTCCACAGCAGCTTGATCTTCTTCGTGGGCAGGGCGATCAGCGGCCGGGGCGTGGTCGTGTAGCTCGGCTTCACGGGCGAGGCGAACAGGACGTGGGCGAACGCTGTGGTGTGCTGGGGCTTCTTCTTCTTCTTCGGGTTCTTCCGCTTGGGCTTCTTCTTCTTCTTCTTCTTCTTCTTCGGCGGCTTCCTCTCTGCTGCCTGCAACGACGACTCTTGCAGGCCGAGCTCCTGTTGAAGTTGTTGCTGCAGCTTCAGCCTCGCGAAGAGATCGGCATCGGACGCGGCCTCCGCGAACACGTATCCGTCTCTCCTTTGCGGCGGCGCCCCCTCGAGCCGCCCCCTCTCGCTGGGGTCTCCCTGCCAAGGGTGTTCTGTGCTCTGGGTTCCGCCGGGAGCCGTTTCATCACTCCCGCGAACGACGCCGCGACCGCAACACACTACCAGCAACATTTTTACAACGGAATGGACCCTCATGGTTGGGACAACCGCGTCCACGACGTGCACGATGACGAGGTCGGCGCTTATGACGACTAGAGGACGTGACGAGGAGGGCAGGCGTCGAGGACGAACTTGGTTACGAGCTGTGGAGAGCTTCGTCTTCAACGGGAAACTGTTTAAAGTGAACTGATTCGGAAGCTTCGCGCTGCAACCTTCAAAGTTTGTCCAAGTTTGTTTGTCTACCTTCCAGCCAGCCAGTCAGCCAGGCAGCCAACCAGTCAGTCAGGCAGCCAGCCAGCCAGCCAGAAGACGGAAACTTTACGAGCCCCAGCACCGCTGACACTTGTCATAAAACTTACAGAACTCACTTGGAAAAGTGAAATTGAATTAGCACTCAATTCAACTTTTCGACACTATTTTCTGCCACAGCACAGAACACGTTCTACTTGTTCCGCGGCGTACGGCAGGCGACAACAACAACAACAACAACAACAACAACGACAACAACAACAAAACCAACATCAACACCAAGTCAGCCCCATCGGTGGCCAGTCGGAAGAACGTGAAATATGAATTCGCAAAGAGAAACTTGCGCGGCACTTGCGAGACGTAAGAGTGAACAAGAAGCGACCTCTTAGGGTTTGTTTACGTTATTTAAGGTCACACGCAGTTGGTCATGACCCGCTTGGGTCAGGTTGGGTTGGGTTGGTTTTGGGTTTTTCGGTTCATTTGCGATGATTCCGTCAGCACCTGAACCTGTTGTCATTCGCGTCGTACATCATCTCCAGGTGGAACCGAATATTGGTATGTTTTAATTGTAGTCGATTAATGCATTTCTAACGTCGAAATAGTTTAGCTAAAGCCAAAAGTAAAGAGGTAATAAATGAATTAAATCAAATTTAATGGGAAATGAATTGAATGATGAATTTGAATAGCACCAAGAAATTCAATTAAACGATGAAATTAAATAAAATGATGAGCTTCAATGAAGCAATGGAATTAAAATATACGACGAAGTTAATAAAATGTTGAACTGTAATTAATCAATGGCATGAAATTGATAAACGAAAAAAAAAATTTGAAAAAAATCAAAAAAATTAAATTCATTGCCAAATTCATAAACACAAAAGCATAAATTCTTTTTAGTTCACCAAATAATGCTCAATGTACTATTTATAGCCAAATTATATATACAAAAATAGCGAAAGGAATAAAGCTCTGAGACTCTGGGCAATGAAATAACAGTTAATTGCTTTATTTCTGGCATCACCGCCACTCCTTCGCCACTCGCGTCCGCCTCCTTCCGACGAATGTCTTAATTTGATTTATCCGCGTTTTCTTCGTGTTTCTTTCCTCCTTCGATTCTTTCCGACGCTTCCTTCGGAACCCCGATCTCCCTTTCACAGTCCATCCCTCGCCCTCCTGTCTCGTCCTCCCATCGCATTCCTCATTATCGCCGGTGCAGCATCTCCGTCACGTGACATTGGAGTCGATTATGCAAATTATACGCCTGCGGAGGCGAGAGGAAATCATTATCGAAAGGTGGCATCGCTGCTTCGCTGATATCGCTTTTCCTGGCGTCGTCTTCGCATACGCTCCGGCAACAGACAGATTCAATATGTTAATCTCGCTGCGGTTGCCACTCTCTCTCTCTCTCTCTCTCTCTCGCTCACTCTTCCTCGGCCTGTCTGCGTGAATCTTTCCCTTGTGTCACGAAGACTGCGAGACAGTGAACGAGATTGGGTGGCAGTGTGCCATGTTTGTGTGTGTGTTTGTGTTTCTGGCTATGTGTGGTGTGTGTGTGTGCCGTGTTTGTGACGGTTCATTTAATTTTTAATCTCATCCTGCCGAGTCGACGTTATCCCACAATTTAAGAGCTGCAGGTGAACTGTAATTAGCGTTAATGTTCGGCATCTCTAATGCGCGAAACCATTTGAATATATGAAGATTACTCAGCCCTTTTTAGCCAGCCCTTCCGATTTGGTAAATACAATTGAATTGCCCTCGGTTTTTTGGCTGGAAGAAGCCAAGCATGTAACATTAAATGGATTTTATAATAACCGGCATTTATCAAAAATTTTTAAAAATATTTGAAGAAGAAACGACAACATTTACTATTACGAAATAATGTTTTACAATTGCTCAAAATAATTTTTGATGACATCAATTAATTTGTGTTTTATATTCATTCATTCTCTAGGTGTTTTTCATAAAGAAATATTTGATTTAGAGCGATGTGTTCTCATTAGATTTCAAGCTCAGGTCTTCCGACACTCCAAGGTGCAAAAACTGAGCTCTTAACGAAGCCTCCCACGTGGAACGCTTCCTGAGGGGAAACCATCGGGAGGACTCGGGCTTGGGTCATGGCCCCGACCACCTGGCATGGGTGATGGCCCTCCCTGGCTCGCATAATTCGCAACCACAACATGGTTCCAGCACAGCGCTGGTGGACACGAATCGATCGCGGTCCAATTGTTCGGTGTTTTTGCTGCCAAAGCGTTTTAATTGAGTTTAAACAAGGTTTTCGCGGAAAAGCGAAATAGACATACAGGGGAAATATCTGTGTTAGTATGTATATTGACAAGCGAATAAACAGACGAGCAATAAACATTACAGATTTATGGCGGCAATTATCGGTGGAACAGCATCGCATTACTTGGTGGTGGCGGCGACGGAGTTTGTGTACATATTCCTGTAGATGTGGTTGTAAATGTCGCTGTTGCCGTTTCTGTCGCTGTCGCTATTGCTGTGGGCGCCACAATGTTGGTGTTGCAGATGTGGTTATGTTGTTGTCGCATAATTCTCTCGACTCGACAGACATTTCAAATCAAATTATGACATGTTTCCGAACAATGGCAATTGTAATTAAACGTGGTCGTAGATCCACAATGGACATCCCCACCCCGGCCCCGGCCCCGGCCTCGTCACCGTCGCCCTCGCCGCCCTCGCCGCCGATGACGCGGATGGTGTTGACGATAACAACTATCGACAACTGCCCAGGGCCACGATAGGCAGTCGAGTGGACACGAGCCACGCCGCGGTTTGCAATAATTCCGCATACACAAACATGACGACGATGACGAGACACCGCCCTCTCATAGGTCTCTCTCCATCCCGCCAGCAGGACACACCAATTACGGTGGCAGAGCCAGCCAGCCAGAGTCCATTCGATCGAGCAAATGTCGATGGCTCCGACGACGCCCCCACTGTCAGGGTCCCCGCCTAATGTCGAGCCATTCATTGAATGGATCGTGATCCCAAATCCCATCCCAACGTTCGCGACGAGCTTCTCTTCGGCACGAGATGGGCGACTGGTCGGCGAGAGCAAAGGGAATCCATTAATATTTCATGAATATTTCTTTTGTTTACCTTCATTTCGTTTCTGTGCTCGGAATATACATATACTTCACCACCACCACCCACCACTCGGCGTGAGGACGGATTTCGGGTCTCACTCCTCACTCCGCAGTTGCGAAGGGTGTTCGAAAGAAGGAACCGCAAATTCCTCGCTGGCCACACATTGTTGTGGCAGCAGGAGGAGCAGCAGCTGGCCAGTTCACCCCAATCGATGTGAGTTTCTCCACTGCCGGCTCCCAAATCGGAAAATAATAATACACAGAAGCGAATCGATTCCTGGCCAGAGCAGAGAGGAGCGGAATAATATAATTCTGGTGCATTAATTTTCGATTCCGGTTTGTTATTCTATCCAACGGCATCTGGGAGATTACGAACCAGAGCCGATGATTCGTTATAATGATGCCGAATTTGGGAATCCGAGAACTTGGCGGCCCACACAAGAGGCTTCAGTGGTGCATCGAGAGACTTTACAGAAGTGCCGAGTATTTACATGGATTTAAAAAAAAAAAAAATTGCGAAAATCTGTGAAAACAAATGTTCAACATGTGCATGCATACACGCCTAAATGGCCGTGAGGGATTTCGGAAGAACCGAGTGAAACCTGTGTGCTCTTAAGGCCCCCTCCAGAAACATCAAAGGGTCCCTGATGGGTACTTTCGGCACGGTAAATTTGCTGAAATGGGGTTTTCGAGAAATGGCCGAGTGTCCGGAGCGAACGGGACGAGAAAAATAATTAAAACGAAAAAGGGTGAACAGCAATCATTTGCCAATGCTCATCGTCCAAGCAACCGCCCGAGCGACCGGGCGACCAACCGAACCGAGTTGCTTTCGTAGTCCTCTCCAGACCGGGACGGACCAGGACCAGGCCGCATAACCCAACCTTGTTGTGTTGTGTGGACTCAGGAAATACCCCAGTGTGCATTGTTTATCCGTGCTCCACTGAGGTGGCCGTCAAGCAACTCAGGGTTCGTTTGTGTGTCTCCTGCTTGCCCATTACGTAAACAGAAACAATCCAAATCCGATTAGAGCATGTTTAAACACACACAAAGACAAACAGAAACACTTGGCGACAGACTCCAGAGTTAGAGTGAGTCCGGCACAGTGGGCGGCGTCCAATGGGAGAAGGGTACAGAGCTTATGGAGCCGATCGTCCAACCGCATCGGCCCCGACTTCGGCCAAAACGCTGCTGCTAATAATTATTTCCATTGGACCCGTGTCGCCAGCGTCCTGCAGTCGAGCAGGACACCGGGTAACGGATTCAATGGTTACGCAACAGCACACGAAAACCTGTCCCGTCCTGTCCTGTCCTTGTTGTGTGCACCGATCTCCGGACCTCGGGCGGCAGGAAGAGGCCGTCGAGGCCGTCGCAGCGACCACCGAACGTCCGACGAGATCCATTCACTCAATTATTTACACACAGTAGCGACGGCCGCGTCAGAGAGGGGTGAAATAGAGGCAGAAAGAGAGAGAGAGAGAGAGGGAGACAGGATCGGCGATGGCAGCCAGGGCGACCGTGGAACGCGTTGATGACCCCAATCCACGCGGTGGCAGCGGCAACTCCATTATTCGAAGAACTTCTGCACCTGTTGTGGGTTCCCAGACACGGACAACTCGGGCACGGACAGCCCTGCCTCCTCCCCCACGACCTGATGGATGCAGCTTGTCAACCTCTCGCAAATACAGACCACGAAGTGCGGGGAATCGAGGCGAAGAGAGCGAGGCCGAGATTATGAGAGAGAGAGGGACTGGGACTGCGCGAACGAGAGGCCCCAATCGATGGCCTAAACTGAGCAGCGCAGGTCTTTGCACGGCCAGAGGAGGGAGGCGTCGTTTGCGGTGGACAGAGAGGCAGACAGAGGGGTCGAGGGGCAGATGGGCGGAGGGACGAAGAGGCGGAAGTCCTTTCGACGAAGTCCATTCAAACTATTTTACGGGATTTTCGCATTTTCAGATGGAACGACATTGACAGCAAAACCGTCTGTGGAAATTGGAAAATGCCTGCGGTAAAATACATACACCCACACCTGCACACACATCCAGACAGACAGGTAGGCAGGCAATGCACACAAATTGTCGCACACTCCGATAGGTGTATCCTGCGATCATATACATAGATATTGACATAGACAAAAATCACCTGCTGCAGGTTTGTGTCACGTTTTCTGCTCCAGATTGAATTAGAAATTATTTTGCCATTGTTTAAGTTGCTACCAACGCCCCCTGCGCTCCTTCAGCACCCCATCCGCATGCCATCCGCATGCAGAGTAAATGCACAAATATTTATGTTTATGTAGTGGTGGCTTCGGCCCGGCCGATCGTCCTTGCTGCAGCCGGACGAGGACGAACACGAAGGCTACGATTGGACGCAAGGAGGCCTTGCGACGCCCTGACGAATCAGGAGGAGGGCGAACTGATAGGAGAATGGATGCAGGGAGGCGACGAACAGGCGGACAGATGGAGGGACGGACGGACAGACAGATGGACAGACGGAGGGACAGCACGGGAATTAGTCAGGCAATCAGACCGGAGGCCTCTGGTGGGTGCGGGTAAATATCACTTTTAATTAAATTCAAACTTATTAGTGTCGCTCCAAGTGATGAATAACAATGTCCAGGTAGCGCCTGCTTCTTCGTCCTCTCGTCCTTCATATTGCGGTCCTGGGCTTCCATACTAATAGGATCGAAGACTCAATTAATGCTCGGCCTGATCTCAATCGCACCCCGGATCGCACTCTGGATCGCAACTGAGTGAATTAATTTAGTAGCTCATGGGGAGCATCATGGGGCAGAGTTGCGACTGCACCTGGTGAGTGGGCAGCGGAAACAATGGACTGGACTTAGTTCTGGCGAAACGTGTGTGGTGAGAAGGCAGCGACAGAGAGATATCGACCTTATCTAGTTATGCTGGCGCTCTTTCCCTCTTGCATCGTGGCTTTCCGTCTCTCCTTGTCTCTCTCTCCACAAGGTGTTGAATCGTTGAGCTTCATGGATATATTTGAAATCGAACAAGCAAGAGGAAGGATGCAGACCTCACGATATTCACATAAATTGATATTTTCAATTTTATCGCATGAGATCTCTTTGTCCCTCTCTCTCTCTCTCTCTTTCTGCACATGTTGCTCACAAAGTAGTCAAATATTTCTTTTGACATCGAGTGCACGAAAACTCCTCCAATTTTTGTGTCTTTCGAAATCGCACGGACCAAATGGGATGGAATGAAACGGACTGGAACGGAAGCGAGTCCTCGATACGTGGGCGGTGGGCCCTGCATGCGAGCGGAAACGCGGCGACAGGCGTTGCGTTTTATGGCGGCAAAAATGGCGCCCAACTGCTCGAGCATCTGTGCTCCTCACTCGAATACCCACTCCTTCACCTTCTCTCCGCCGGCCGGCTGATAGTCCGACTGGCTGTGCATGTGTTCAGTTGGCTGTGTCTGTGCCTGTGTTTGTCATAGCAATGGCTTTCGTTCGCGTTTCCCTTCAGTTGTCGGCGCTCAGCGCTTGTCTTTCGCGCTGAAGATGGCGCTCATTTCAATGCGTTCGAGCGGGCAACGAGCGAGCGAGGGGGAGGCATAGGGACGAAGCAGGAGACAGAAACAGAGACAGGGGCAGACGCGGCTGGGAGGACGCGTGGGAACCACAGCAAGTGGCGCTCATTACAAATTGATTTCGAAGTATATTTAACATCAAAGGCATACTTTCACGGAACAGGAGCACAAGTATAAGAAGAATGAGAAGGAAAATATGGGCGCAAAAGACGAAGAAGGAGAAGCAAGAGAAGAAGAAGAAGAAGGGCATGCAAGTCATCAACAGACCCGATCGAAATCATGCTACGTCAGACGACCTGTCATCATCGTCGGACGGCGCTCCGGCCGATCGACGTCGGTGCCGCCCTCTCCCTCCCTCCTCCCTCTCTCTCGGCCACGTCGTCGTCCTATTTGCCATTACATGGAATTATTGGGCGACTTCCGGCCGCGCAAAAACGAGTTCAGGAGGAGGCGGAGTTACTGGTGAGGCGAGGGGAGTGAAAGGGGTTCGGAGGAATGGAGACTGGAGTACGAAGAATCGACGACTACTGGGGTATTGAATTTTTAATGCCGCCAGCAACACCAACCATAAAAATCTACAACTAGAGCAATAGCGGCAGCAACAACAGCAACATCGAAATCCTGCCCAACAACAATAATTACAATATTTGCAATAGATACAACATGAAAATAATTACATCGATATTCGCATTGAAAATAAATGAACCGCGCAGGGCCGTAGCCACCGTAGCCGTCCCCCTCTCACCCTTCCCCTCGCTGACCCGCCCTTCCCCTGTGGACCACGCCCTTTTTCGGGGCTCACAGCTAACTAGTTCGTACGCCATATTAAATAGAGCATTTATCCTTGCGAATTTTCCTCGCACTCATGCGTGCATGTGTGAGGATGTTTGTTCTGGCGATCCCTATTTTGCCCATTCGTCCCTTCCACTGGTCGTATGGGATTTTTGTTTTCGGTCTGTTCCCACATTTTCTTGTTTCACACTGGACATTAGCCGAAATTTATATAAATCTCTTTTCGAGCTTATGTGTTCAATGTATTTTGCCACACATAATTTCGAAAGGCAATTAATGCAATGGAATTCGATTCGATTCGAATTTCCATCACTATTTTCTGGGCACCCTTAATAAACCCACAGATCTGGACCTTCTCTCTTCACTGAAACTACGAGAATTCCGGCCACTGTGTCGAGTGGCCCCATTTTAAGGGCCTCTCGCAGAGGCTTTTGGAAAATTCCATAAATTCAAATAATTAGATATTGAGACGCACACAAGCGTGCGCGGGATTCTTCCTCTTCTTCCGACTGCCAACGCATTCCTGACATCTTTCCGAATGACAACAAGCATGTGTGCGTGTGTGTCCATTTTGACACTAACGAAAACTTGCGTTCATGGGTGCCCGAAAATTTAAATCGAACGGAAGAAGTTTCTAAGCGGTTAATTGCAAATTACAGGTCTTCATGGATGGAATCGATCGAAGGAAGATATAGAAAATATATTGGAATATTAGATGCACGAAAAAATAAATCATCATAAAATCAACCATATGCAACCCATTGCTGGTGAGGAGGGGGTTGCTTTGAGGGGTAATATTGCCTACATCCACATGGGCTCCATGCTAGAGCTTAATCGCCGAGCACGTGACCTCCTGCGGAAGGTCGGTATTGCATCGGGGGGTGGCGGCTGACGATGCCACAGGAACGCATCCATGAAGGCCGCCGGGAGCTGCAGCGGAGCGGAGCTGAGCAAGTGGACGACGTTAATGGGCTTTTAATTAAAGCCAAATAGATGGAGCGACGGACACGTCCGATATTCAATTACAACAAAGAGCATGGGCCAGGGAGTCTGCCTCGCAGCAGCAGGAGGCAGGAGATGTAAACGACATTTTATCACCTTCCCTCTTTAGCTTCCCCTGCATCGCTATCACTTGATCAGTCCAGCCGTCCGTTCGTCCTTCTGTTCGCCACTGCTCGGCACAATGGATGGGAGATTGGATTGCTTGTGTTCGGTTGTTGTTGTTCTAATTCTTGGTGTTGGTCTAGTTTGCGGAAACATCAACAGAGAGCGTATTATGTTCACCTCCACCTCTCACCACCCCACGTCCCTCCCACTCGTCTCGTGTCGACTACTCAATCTCCACAACTACATCCGGCGCGACACACGAACGCGCCCTGCACCATTCCGCTCCCACACACCGCACGACATTACTATTTCCACTACTTTTCCAGCTGCCACACACATACACACACACACACACACTCCCGCCAGCAGCCACACAAACACTCAAATGCAGTAATTCAACCACAAATCACTTGGTTGCGACACGTTGAAGCCTCGAGAAAAACGATTAATTGCTGAAGAATGCCCCATCGAGGCGAGATATAAATCAGGGGATTCATTTAATTAAAAGTTTACGCGAAAATCTACCCAAGTAGTGCTGTGAGTCGAGGGATGTCAACGAAAGATGGTGGCGGCGTCGTTCAATACACATAAATTACATCGATTCAGAGCAATTATACAATTATGAGAGCAAATTCATGTAATTTTCCCAATTTACCACCCCAATTATTTAATTCCAAATTTTGACTAATGGCAATGCTTCATCAATATTCGTACTCACTCACTGAACACGTTCACAATGACAGCGAGTCACGTTGCTTGTATGCGCCCATTGATTATTCTTTCCTAGCCCCGTCTCTATTCATCTCGCTGTCACAACAATCAGCTGACCGATCAACTGTCATCGGATGTTGTTTCGTTCTGTCATGCGTATTTTTCCATTATTCACCATTTTTCTTTCGCCCACATTCAGAGCAGAAAAATAACAAACAAATACAGAGACAAGTAGAATATTAAAACAAATTTAGAACAAATTACGCTGTTTACGGTGCGAAACGAACGCGCGATTGAAGGAAGTTGTGAAGTAAACACAAGACAGCTGACAGCGGAAATCGGTTGAACTTGCATCGCGAACGCTCACCTCGATGGCCTCCAACGACTCCGGTGTGGATACCAGCAACGACAGCAATGACGGCGGTGCGTCTGCGATGGTCAACCCGGGACACCCCCCGCTGCCGCCCAACATGTCGCCAGCCGTGGCCTCGGCGGCTGCACAGAGTTGGCACAATATAAATCCAAACGCCTTCCAGTTGAACTCCTCCCTGGATGACTTCGCACTGCCGCACACGTTGGACTACCAGCCCTGCATGATTCGTCCCAGCAGCCTGCCATCGGGCAGTCACACCTACAAAATGCGCCTACGCATACGTGCCAAACAGCGTCTACGCAGCAATTTTCCCAGCATACTGGCTGAGTCGAATGGCCGCAAGTTGCGCACGGCTGCCTCCACCTGCAACATTGAGCTCCTCAACAGAATTCTGGAATCGGGTGCTGATCCAAATGCTGCAGATGAGTACAAACGCAGCCCCCTCCATTTGGCCGCCTGCCGTGGCTACATACTGATTGTCGAGCAACTTCTGAAGTTTGGCGCCAACCCAAACGTAGTCGACTCGCTGGGGAATACGCCGCTGCACCTGGCTGTCATCTCGGCTAGCTCCAATAACTTCAATGTCGTGGTGCAGGTGCTCTTACAAGGCGGTGCAAATGTTCATGTACGCGACCGCAGTGGAAAAACACCGCTAGATCTGGCTGAAAGCAAAGTACGATTGTTGCGAACGCGTTACAACCACCCGACGCCAGAGTCGGCCAAAATACTGGAAGATATGTGCCGGCTAACGACTCTCATTCTACGTTACCTAGTGAAACAGCAACAAGATCTCCAGGACCTTTCGGCGTTAGAGCGACAGCTGCAAAACCTGAGCACCAGCGACGAGCCGGCGCAGGAAACGGTAGTCTCACAGACAGCGGACGCACTTTTGGCCAGCGTTGAACGTTTGTCTCTAGGAAAATAAATGGAACAAGTATCGATGACTTTAGATTTACACTCTCGTGGTAGTTTTCCGTCATATGATTGTTTGTGGATATACGAATGACGATTTTATTTAATATACATACGTATTTAGTCGGTTTGTCATAATTTCAATGCAATCATGTATTTTATATTTATAGTTTAGAACTTCGAACAAAATATGTACTTTAAGGAGATCCATGTAGGATTATTGTTCACAAATCGCAGCATAGCGTAGTTATAAACATAGTTATTTATACACTTTACATTTATAATATAATAAGTGTGTATTTTATGTATTTTTATTTTTAAACTTGCAATAAATATTCGGAGACCTTTTTATGTCGATACGTTATGACGAATTAATTCATTGATACTTGCAAATTCTATTCAAAGCACATAATGTACTACTCATGCCGAGAGTTAACAGTCCCACAAGTGGAAGACGAATATGACAGCAACACGTCATCCCAGTGCCACATTCTACTTTGATGATTTGTCTTTAGTTCTTTGTTGGTTTAATTCAGCGATAACAACTTGGTCTTAATAAACGCACTCGCACTATAGCAGTTAATGCATATACAAAGTTTTGAGCAAACACTTCACTAGATGGGGCTTAGGGCGGCTCATTGAATAATTCCACAACTGCATTGGACGAGTAAAGTAAGTCGCATTAAGTGCTACCCAACGCTGTGGGCCGAATTTTCCTTAATCGACGACACTTTTTTCATTTCAGAACAAGAGTCAACAAAAAAAAATCAAACAACAAAATAGCAAAGGAAACTCAAATGCCAAACAATCAAAAATTTTAATTCAATTTGTTTCAAAATTCCCAGTAAGATGATAGGACCACAATTTAACACTGCTGCAACCGAAAATTGGACGGTAGGTGAACCACAGAACGGTTCGATTTCACCTATTGCCTTCTATTTCTGCTCACCCATTGTATTTTCAGAACTTACCCCTGCACATAGTACTCTACGAGTGGTTTGTAAAAAACATGAATATACCGACCGATTTTGGCACCCTCATCGCCTACATTGGGCTCTTCCTGATCACATGGTACACAATTGTGTGGATTGTGCGCCTAGTGATGTCCATCATTTGGCCTCTCTTCATCATTTCCACGGCAATTGTAGGACTTCGAACTGGATTTAAAATAAAGTATAAACCATCTAATAATTGGTAATGGAAATTATAGGTTGTATTTCGAATACTACAACACTATGAGCCAGACGAGATCACGGAAATCATGACAAAATCGTTTACAGTAGTAGCCGACACGCTGGTAAGAATCCAAATTCTTACTTCTTACTAAATATTAATAGGATTCCTTCATCCACAGGTAACTGTTTTGGCTAAAACATTGGAGTTCGTTCTGTCCTTCTTCAACTAAAGAATCTATTCTAGCCCTATCCATCTCTCCTTCATATATGTACATAATGTAAATGTATTTTTTACTCTGAAGTTATTATTTTATGAAAAATAGAAAAATCAAAGTTGCTGTGAAACAAAAACTACATATTTTTGAAATCTATAATGTTTAAAATTTAATAAACATAAAAATTAAACAAAACAATTGCAAATTTCTGGTTAATCTTCTTCAAAATTCCAAGTGCTCAAAATTTTCGAAAGACAGGATGCCAGTAGCCGTGCGTTTGGTCGAGGTCTTGTCCCTGGTGACCTTGCTGGGAGTCTTGACCGGGTTTTCTATCTTAGTGGTGGTCGTGCAACGTGTGGTTTTCCTGGCGCTCTTCCTGCTCGGGGTGAGTTCTCTAACCGTGGGTTGAGTGCCTAAACTAAGGTTCGCTTTCTGCCCCTGCATTGTAGCCCGTGACCCAGTTCGTAGGATCGATACTCATGGCCTCTGAGAAGCTTCTGGTCGGTTCTCTCATGAGTATTCTCCATCTGACCAGAGGCTTGGGTGGCTCTGTGAGCTGAGCTCACTTGATAAAAATGTATGTTCATATCATTAAAAGTTTGAAAATACAGAAAATATTTCAAAAGTGCATTTTTACTAATGAAGCAGGTCATGAACCATGAACTTCAGCTCATGATCTACCAATTCTATGATTTCGCTTAGCGATAAAAACGACACGTGTACTTAATTCATTCACTAAAACAAGTCCATTGAGTTGTTCTTCGAACTAGCTCCCCGCCCCACGGTATCCAATTAATCTCCCCCTGGAGAAACCACCACCAAAGCCCCAAAATAGTAAACAATGAAAGTGCGCAGGACACGCAGCGGTTGTTTACGTTCCGAGTTGGAACTCTACAGGTGCGTAAACAACAACTTGTTGGGGCTCGGATTGACACCTCCAAACGTCAACAACCCGAGTACGCAGTTCCTGAACGAGATGGCGCCTGCGCCTCGTTGCAACAGACAAGGATGGAAGAAATTACTGCGAGGATACTCTATCCGTCTCGCTGTAGCAAACGGCAAGTGGCCGGCGAACCGTTCAACACCTCCGGAAGTGGTCGGGAGGACGCCATATTGTGGAAAACAGTATAGAGACAGGAATTTTTCACAACTCGTCTCCATCAGAATTTCTACAAATTTCATAAAATAACTGCGAGAACTGTGTGATTTCCACGAAAGAATCGGAGGGCCATTACATTTTGATCAATTTGAGTTTAAAAAGCAACGCGGCGGAAGATGTGGCAAGAGTTCGTGGGTGCACCATGACTGGGCTCCTAATTAAATAACATCGAAGGCTCTAGTCGCCTATAGTTAAATGAATTACTAATTTTTTTATTTGTCTAGCGAAAATTAGTGTAATTTTTTACGTAAATTAATATCCAGAGAGCCCACAGATCATGACGAGAAGTTGGAACAGTGCACTCAATATCGGAGTGTTTTGTTTCCTGATTCTGTTTCCTCACCAAGCCGACTTTTCCAACGAGCGAATCAACTACATCCTGTAAGTGTTCTCAATAGTCAACCTCATTCGTTATTGTCATTTATTGCGACATTGCAGGGCTCATTCGTGGGCCGATAAGCTCGGCATGGAACTATTCCACCTGGGAGACTTCATCACACGCCGAAAAGAGGTCCAGGAGGTGAGTAGTATTCTGTGTAGAGCTGTATGGATATTGATTTTTACCAGAAGAGATGTAGGTCAACTCGGTGGTCAGGTGTTTCAGGGCGATCCCAGGAACTAAACTGGGTCATGTTTACATTGACCGCCGCCGCAGTTGACGCCGTTCTCATTTGGGACTTAATCTCCTATGAATTGTGTTGGCTTTGAAAGCAAGCAATACAGCAATGTAGCTCTTTCGAGTCCACGATCCCAGTTTATGCGTAGCTAGGATTAATTTTCTTTCTTCTTGCAGAGTTTTAAACAGGCGCAAGTGGTTTCAAGAGCGGGCGCGAAAATCGTTGAGAACATGGCCAACGAGATTAAAATGATGATGGAGTTGAAAATAAGCGCCGTCAGGGTGAGTATAAAATGCATCTGATATAGGGTCCAGTATTAATTTTAATGCATTCGAGTACTTGATAATAATAAACATTAACTCGATCGATTTGATGCAGCGAATCATGGACACCGCCGAGAACACCGCGCTCTCGCATCAGAACGAGAAAGGCGATCAGTTCTTCTCGTACTACAATGCCAAAGAGATGATCGAGCCGAACGAGCCCTTGCCGACCGCTCCGCCGCGCGAACTCGACGACGCTGGTGAACCGAAAATCTTCGTGCAACCCAAAGAAATTGTTCTAACACCCAAAGCTGAATTCTTTCATACGCCCATTAATCTGAGCGTTAGTTCGGTGCACGTGCCGACGAACGTATTCGACCGAGGTTTGGATAGACTTTTTGTATAAAAAAAATTTTAATGGAAACACATACATAAATAGCTTCTTAAGGTTTCGAAATGGGGTGGAAGCCCCATTAGAAAACCTTTGCCACAGAGCTTTTGCCAAAACGATATCGCTAGTCAATGCACGCTATCGACATTCTGTGCAACTCCGAGGCCTCGAAAATATCACATAGACGAGTTGAAGCCCCACAAGGCGCTTTTATCAATAGGCTCAAAACGACTATGTGAATGGTTCGGGTCATGGATTACAGAAGTTGATCAGGCTTTTGTAGCACCTCAAACTCGTACACACCGCACACAAAACTCACCAGCACACAGACGCTGAAATTGCACCCTTAGAATCCTAGTTAATTGACCATGATACTAAAATAAGTTTTTGTATTTCTTTTTTCCTCCCATCCGCAAATGAATTAAATCTTAACATTATTTCCGTCGACATTGGTTCCAAATTATTCATACATCATTCACTCTCAAAACAAAATCGAAAACCTAAATTTGACCTATGACAATAACAACATCGACAACAATAACAACAACAAATACATACTTAGCACCCGAGGTGATACAAGCAATCCAATGGTCGGAAAACTTGGATCAGATATTTCGCGATAACTACAAAAATGATCCAACACTCTCGTGGCAATTCTATGGCAGTTCGACAGGCTTTATGCGTCAATTCCCCGCAGCGAAATGGAAAAAGGACCCGGTCGACTTGTACGACTGCCGGTTGCGCTCATGGTTTATGGAAGCGGCAACCAGTCCAAAGGATATTATCATCCTAATGGACGCATCAGGCTCGATGAGAGGCCAGAGGCTAGATATCGCAAAGCATGTTGTAAACACAATACTCGATACATTAGGTACAAATGACTTTGTGAACATCTTCACCTTTGATGATGAAGTCAAGCCTGTTGTTGAATGTTTTGAGGACACACTAGTTCAAGTATATACAATTTGTGATACATAACGTATTATTGTTATATTTTTATTTTGGTTGTATCTATCATTTCGATGTTTAATTTAAATGCCTTGTATTTGTGTGTAATTTATCTGTATAATATATGTTATTATATCATTTATATTTAAATTTAGCTGCGCTCATTTAATTCTAGTATTATATTTATTTATTTTAATATTATTAAAATTATTAGTTTTTTAGAAATATTTGAGTAATATGTGTTGATTTGACTGATTTTAATTTTTTTATTATCAAATTGTCCACCCCAAATTTGCCTTTAAATTGATTGATGGAAATGTCCTTCACATACAACGAAAAGGCAAATCTTGGCAACGTCCGTGAGCTGAAAGAGGGTATTGAATCCGTTAAAACCAACTCGATCGCCAATTTCACCGCTGCACTGACAAAAGCTTTTGAGGTATTGGAACAATATCGGGTCGAGGCACGTGGTGCTCAATGCAATCAGGCCATAATGATTATCAGCGACGGCGCCCCCTTCAAATACGAGAACATCTTCGAGCAGTACAACAGCCGGGATCTGCCCTTCAAGCCAGTGCGCGTGTTCACGTACCTCATCGGGGAGGAAGTCGCCGATGTCCAGGACATCAAGTGGATGGCCTGCAGCAATCAAGGCTACTACGTCCACCTCAGCGACATGGCGGAGGTACGCGAGATGGTCCTCAACTACATACCCGTCATGGCAAGACCTCTGGTTCTCGGTAGGCACGACCATCCCGTAATTTGGACTCAGGTTTACGCCGATGAGGTGGTGAGTGTGGTGCCGTCTCAGTTCCCACTGAGAAGGGTCCAGTGAAATAAGTCCTTTGTATTTTTCTCACATGTTCTTCATAATGTACGAACTAGGATATGAAAATCTCCGACTGGCTATGGGAAAAGAAACAATGTGAGGACCAACGAGAAGATGTCCTGGAATTCCGACGAGTCAACATGGAGATGTTTGAGGCCAAAGAAGTCGAGCGACGTACCTACAAACGTAAAAAGGAGGTAAGAATACCGTAGTAATTACAGTACACAAAGTAATAATTCTTAATTTGTGATTCGCAAAGGCATGGAACCAACCTGTCGAGTCGGACATGTATCAATTTATGACCACTGTTTCCATGCCCGTCTACGACCGTCGTGAGAATGCGGTGAGTTCAAATTCCTTGAGAGATTCCACATATAATACTATATATACTTATATCTGCCACTCACGTCTTAAAGAGATATTAGGATTTTCATTAATTATATATATTTTGTTTTCTGTATGATTATTTTGAAATTCTATAAATGATATAATATTTTGAATAATACGTACGCATAAAATACACAGAATATCACCGAAGAAGTGTTAATTAACGAGGCTCTATGGGAATTAC
Organism: Coelopa pilipes; assembly: GCA_947389925.1. Classification (NCBI taxonomy): domain Eukaryota; kingdom Metazoa; phylum Arthropoda; class Insecta; order Diptera; family Coelopidae; genus Coelopa; species Coelopa pilipes. The sequence goes on along the minus strand of OX376699.1, from coordinate 26,676,720 downwards.
GAACACATGAGGTACAAATTATAGCAAAGACATTAAGCACACCTAAGCGTTTTTGTTCATACGCTCATAAATTAGTCATCGATTAGAGTACAATTTGTTGTATGTAACTTGAGAAAAATTTTGACAAGCATTATTGTCGATAAATTAAACCTACATAGTTAAATGATATATACATACATACATACTACATACATATCAAGTCTAAAATAACCAATTAATTACTCCACAAAAAGTACATATTTATTTGTAGTTCATAGAAAATGCCAAAATATATATTCGTATATCAAATTGGATAGATAGATTATATAGTCAATATTATATAATCTGAGCTGTTGTTGCTGTAGAACCTCAACAAGTATTCCAAAAACTTTACTATTACGTTTGCCAAGTAAATTCGACCCGTAAGTAATTAATAGTGAAATCTGTTTCCTTAGAGCGAGCTGACCATTGCTGCATTATATTGCAACTAGATTTTAGTGTATTCCTGTGTTCTCTATGATAAATTGTTTGTTTTGTAGTATAGACTTCCATTAGGTTAAATGCTTTACTCCTCCTGTATAAAGAGAGTAAATTTGAGAGAACGTATCCAGATTGAGAATGTCCTTCAATATTTTTTCCACTCAGTGAGATGATTCCGTGTTTATATTCTGATTGCGGTGTTTCACCATATCTTCTTTTATTCTCTACTGAACTAATAGATTCTGGCCTACATATCGTTTTATTTGAAATACGTTCATTTGTTTTATAATGATTTCTTATTAATGATTAAACTAATCACGGATAAACCATCAAAATATAACAAGACATTTAATTTATTTCTTCTTCCTTTTATGTTATTTATTTAATCTGTTATAATTATATAAACATGCTCTTTAATTATTGCTGCTCTCTGCAATACATCGACAATTATTATATGTTTCTCTTTTTTTGAGTACATATTAATTATTTAGCCGTTGGTAATTGAAAGGAACAATAGTTATTTCATAAAATAATTATAAAAGTAAGATGCCGATAGTGCATAACAAATATTATTAACTAGAAATATTATTAAACATACTATATATATGCAAGTATTCGTTCGAATGTAGAAAGAAAGAGTTTGCAATTCATTAAAATTTATTACTATTGATAAACTTTACACAGTGGAAAAACGTTCTGTTAAAGCCAATCTCCTCCTTCCCTCTCCACTTCAAAATTAAAATCGATTTGAAGTAAATTCATTTAATCGAACGTTTTAACACACTGTAATTGTCTTCAACAATGCTTTAATTCGTCTGATGTTAACCCTTAGACCAGAATAGCGAACCTGCTGGGAGTGGCAGGCACAGATGTACCAATCAGAGACATAAAGAAGATGCTGTCACCGTTTTTGGTAAGAACCGCAAATTATTCTAGAGAGGATAATAAGTCTCAGCCTATATTTTATAGTTGGGTGTCAACGGTTACGCCTTCATCGTGACCAACAACGGCTACATACTTTTCCACCCAGACTTTCGTCCAATCGTAAGTAGTTACCGAAAAGACAATCGTAACTGTCTAATTCTATGAATCCCACAGTTCCAAGGCTATATACTGAAGCCGGCCTATAATAGCGTGGACATGATTGAGGTCGAATTGCTGGACGACGATCGAGCCCCGCGAGACTTCAATCCAGTGTTGATGACCGTGAGTATCCGTAATACCAGGAAACATTTCGAACTTTAAACTGACATTTGTTTTTCAGATTCGCGACTCGATAATAAATCAGTCGACTGGCAGCAAGTGGATGTTGGTGAAAAACCATTTCGATGAAATGGTAAGCATCATAGATCCCATATTATTTGACATAGCAATCAATATTTCATCCGATGTAGAAACGAGTGGCTCGCATTAAGCGCCAGTATTACTGGACGGCCATTCAGAATACACCGTTCACTCTGGTAATCACTTACCCGGAGCAGTACGGTGTAAATCGGTTGCAAATTCGAACCGAAGATGAAATTCATCGCATGAACATTAAGGGCAGCAACACACTCAGCTACTTCAGTGGCAAAAAATGGAAAATTCATCCCGATTGGTAATATCCAAATCTCTCCCTCTCACCCCCCTTATCTCTTAATATAAGTTATTGGCGTCTATTGTATACTTTTAGGCTGTTTTGCAAGCATAGCAATATGACATTTGACAGCCCCGAGGACGAACTGTTGTGGTTCCTAGGCAAAATGTCACAGCCCGGATGGAAGTGGCCATTGAGTAGGAGTCCGCTGCCTCCGGAGCATACGGCTGCCATGTTCTGTAAGTGTTTTCTCTATGCGTAGTTCTTTTTACATTCCAGTTAGATTTATAACCAAATATGCTGAGTAAATCATTTCTGAAATTTGAAATTTCGAAACTTGGCTGGTCGTTCTTGGAGTGGGTTTCGTGGAATGTTTTATACGAAAAGCAAATATTTATCTACAATTTATATACAATTTCGTCTTACGCGCTACGTAGTTTTCAAGTAGTCGCATATTCTTGGAACCTCATTTGCATTATACCATTTATAGGAATCGAGCAATCATTGCGCATTAAACGACTCAAAGGGTTAATATTCCTTCCAAATGCCAATTGGGAGCGCTCTTCCGTTTGTAATCGAAGACCAACGCGTGCTAAAACGTTTCTATGAAATCTCTATCTGTTTCTCTCTATCTAGAACAAGATCAAGTTCATTATTCGTTCATTTGAAAAATAATTATTTTCCCTTATTAATTTATTTTGTTTTTTATTCGCATACGAAACATTGCAACTCCACAGCTAACAATAGCTCCGGGCGAATTTCCTCAGTTAATGAAAAAGAATCATACTATTGTGAGTAGAATAATTCAAAATAGTCACAACAGAAGATGTGATTTCTTCGAAAATGTTAACCAATCAAAAGTTGCACCATTGTTAAAATTCTTCACCTTTTTATGTTTTCATTTCGTTTACATTTTCACCAAAAATAGTCATATATAATCGTAAGCCTTATTAAGTTTCATATATAAGTTTTTAAAATCAACTCCGTAATTTAGTAGAAAGTCAATTGTTCATCTAATATTACATTTGGTTATTCGAAATTTTATATTTCTAGAGTTAGTCATGGGAGTAAGGTGTATTATTCTTTATTAACTTTTTAATTTGAAGTTAAATTCGTATTTCGTTGGTTATCCATTGGCTTTTAGGATAACGTTAAGTCATCATGGCATTTGGTTTTTGTGTTTTAAATACAGATATATATTTTAATGATGAAAACTTTCATTTTAAATTTTAAATTAAATTTATCCATAATTGTTTACTACGACAATAGAGACTTATGAAGTGTATTTCAATATTTGTAGTTAACTATATACACCTAGTAATTTCTACACCTAATTTCTTTCGTGAGTAACTGTATGAAATAAAAACAAATGAACCAAACTGGATACATTTTCGTTAATAGCAGTCGTAATAGTCCACATCAAGTTAATATAAAAAATAATTGAAAAATTGGCAAAGATGAATATCTACATTTGATGTCATATGGAAAGTGATACGACTTTTTTACGAAAATAATAATGCCAAATAATTAAATTTTTGGTTCTGATAACTTTGTACAGAAATAGCTCAAAAACATGACCTTTGGAGGAAAATTCTATACATTTTTGTTTTGTTTAGGGAATTGAATTTTTAGTTCTTAAAGTTAATCTAGTAATTAAAACGTTAGCTGGGGAATACAACGTTATAATTTATTTATTTTTTTTTTTTTTTTTCGTTTATTTTCTCTATTACATTTTAATTCTATGAATGTTTCTTTCTTTTCATACGAACATACTTACATCTATACATAAGTACATCTAATGCATGTTGTAAATCGTACCATGGATAACAATAAAAATACAAATAAACGCAAATTTAAATATTGTTCAAATTTTGGACCACCGTACGAAACCAAGAATACAATAATCTGTATCGTTGCGAATGTTAACCCTGTGAACAGTTTGTTTAAAATAGCACCAAGTCTCACATTTTAAGTACTCCATTATTGTAAAAATTATATATTCGTTGTAGTTTTCTTTTGTTGACTTGAAATGAAAACACCTGCACTTGTTCGAAACCGTCTTCACTCGTCCCGCTCGATGAAGCTTGCCAAAATCTCTGTGAAAAATGTTAAACGTTTCATCTCGGTTTCAGGTGATCGTCAGTTGATGCAGTCGTTGGTTTTTGATGCTCGAGTAACCGAGTGGTTCTCGAAAAATACCAGCTTTAACTCCAAGGACGACAAAGGGTAAGCTAAAAATATTACTAGTCATTCCATATGTTGTAGTCAATTTATTTCGATCTGCCTCGCGCGCTTGGATCTCATTAATCTTTATTTTTGTACATTTTATCGATTTGATTTCTTCCTTCTTTCTTTCTAATTAAACAACTTCTTTTATCTCTGCTCGATATCATTCTTTACTGCACCTACTATATATACACCTTCTTTTTGAAATACAAAATATTATACGAATACATTAATTGCACATTTTGAATGGAATAGCGCTTCGAGTGCTTCAAGCCCAATTGCGGTTTTAATGGGTTTGTTGCCAAGGTAAAAATAATCGTTATATATACCCCATCTCTAAGGAAGCATCTAATGCTATGTTGCTAAATTTATAACCACAGTCATATCCAATCAATCCCACATTGTTATATACGTCTTGAATCTGAAAACATCTTTTTTTCTTTGGAATGCACACAGAAACGAGTTCAAGCAGCGATTCGGCATCAGTGTGGCGTTCTTGGCCACCCACAGCGGCCTCACGCGGTGGCACGAGTTCCACTCCAACATGGCCGAAGAATACAGTGCAGGGTGAGTCCATCGCGTTCCACTCTTCAATGAAGGAACTTATTTCCCCTTATTCACTTGCAGCGAACAATTCAGCGAATTCAACAAGAAGGCCATCGATGAAGTGTGGTACAAGCGAGCGGTCGACCAACACTTCGTGCGCGAGGAGAGCTTTGTCTACTCTGTCCCGTTTGATGCTGGAGGTATTCCCCATGGGCACTTAAATAGCGTTTCCCAATTCTGAACCTATTTAATGGTATTTCCAGAAACAACCGCGGAGACTGTTGTCACCGCCAGCCATGCGATATTTCATACAGAAGGTGGAAAATCTGCACCAGCCGCCGTGGTTGGCTTCCAATTCCAACACTCAGCATTGGAAAACTTGTTCCGCAATATTACCGGAAAGGTAAATAGAATCCAACTATAAATTTTTGATGTGAATATGAAGCAAAAATCAAAATCTTCTTTCGCTCCAGGCTTGCAGTTCGGAAGGAAGGGCATGCTATATCCTCGATAGTAATGGATTTGTAATCCTGTCGCCACATCACCATGAGACAGGCAAGTTCTTTGGCGAAGTGATGGGTGTAATTATGCAACGTCTGGTTATCGAGCAAGTCTATAAAAGAGTTGTCATCTACGACTACCAAGCCGTGTGCTTCGATCCAACGGGCGATTACAATGCCTCAAGCAGCCTGTTCTCGGTGAGTTTCAAATATTTGTGAATCGATATGAATGAGTACTGATGTCTATTATCACATTGTAATTATTATTTGTAGCCACTAATGAATGTTCTGCGGCTGTTCAAGTGGTTATTCCATACGTTGCTGTGGTATATTGTTCAATTGCACTCGGCCACCGCGCAAATGATTGACCAATTCATGGACGAGAACAACACCAAGTACCCTACAAACGGAAAGAACCATTGGTTGCGCATGGTAACCTTGAATCGCACCAAACTCAAGTCTTGCGATATGCAACGGCACCTGTACACTCTGAACACCAAGAAAGACAATGTCGTTTATAACATGACAGCGCACGAGTGCGAACGACCATATGTTGTTTTGCCCATACCGGCGAGTAATCTGATATTGCTTGTCGTGGACATGATGTGCATAAGGAGGAACGACATTGTTCTAACCGTGAACCCAGTGGACATTGACTACTTCCTGGATTCCAATCAGACGTTACAGTGTTACAAGAACGACCGTGAATTTCCACGAGTTCGTCCGGTCAGCTGCATCAACAAGCATATGAACGTGAGTGGATCGCCCATTTTACAAAAATCAGTATCCTGGAACTTCTTCTCAATTATATCTTTTCATTTTTACAGGAAAGTGGAATCGAATTATGCGGCAATGCGAATAGCATATTGGTGAATCTGACTCTTCTCATCTTAGGACTCGTTGCAAGTCAATATCTCTAACACTAATGATTAAATTATATTGTCCACCACATATTTTGTATTTAATCGAATTATTCTGTTATTGTTGTACATTTATGGAAGGTTTATTGAGAATACTTTAAAGTTGTAATGCATTGAAAAATGTTTTTGTTACTTTAATCATCTGACGATAGCTTAATTTTATAAATTAACTCATAAATAGTTTATTTTGCGAGAAGAAAAAACGGTATGATTGGTAAGATTGTAAATTTTCGAGTGTTAAATTATAAAGATATATTTATATAAGGAAATAGAGCAGGCTTAAATATTTCTATGATAATACTAAAGCTTTTGTATGATTCGCATCATGATTATAAGATATAGTAAAATTTTAAATAAGTATGGACATATATTTAATGAAAATGTTAGCTTAGTAACTAATCATGTACCTCCACAGACGATTTTTTTTAGAACATTAATACTACAAACATACTAGCAATATGCAATGTATATCGAAGTCCTTCCTGAGTAGATGAAACATTTTATTGAATATATTCCGCTTGAAAGAAACACAACTGTTAGATTTTCTAATTAAATTGTTATTGTATGTATATTTTTGCCTTCTTTAGACACAAAAAATTAATTAAAATGAGAAATACTAATACACATCTAAACCCCGACCTACCCTGACATACACTATATATTCTTCAAAAAGTTACATCATATAATATAAAATTTTAAAACGAGCCCCACTAAACTCACAGATACAATTCCTTAAAATTATTGAAGCCCTCAACCATAGGGCTACAAAATCTCTAAACTCCAAAATACCTGATTCTGAAGCCCGAGACAAACAGAGCATGACATTGAAGTCCATGATGCGAAAGTGTCTGTTAATATGTACGAAATATGTTACGAAACCAAAGAATCTAAATATCCTAGCAATGTACCAAATAATTATACGAATTAATACCGAACATATGTACTAAATTTAATAATACAAATAAGGAGTGCTGGAAGAAATATTGTGGTAATTCATTTAACTATGTGCTAAAGCTTTTATTAGAATTATATTTAGTTCGAATAAAACAGAAACAATGAACTTAAGTACGGATTCGACTTTTTGCAAGATAATAAAAAGTAAATTGAAATGAACATACGCCAAACTGGTTTCTTTCTCAAGACCTGTTTTTATTTCGAAATATCAACAAAACTACATTTCAGAGTTATTTAATTGAATAGTATATATTGTTCATATATCGATATATATATATATATATTTATTTTCTCAATTTCCTATAATTTGAGTAAATGTTGTAACTGTTAATACATATGTATATTAGTAGAATTAGGATGTAAATTGTTCCATTCTTCAGCTTGTTCCTGGTCGAAAGTACGGAAAGGCATAAAATAATCAATGCAGTATTTTTCTTAAAACTAAAACCATGACTTGCACATCGAAAACTGTGAGAGATCTCTTGCAATAGTTGTGCATAGGAAATACATAGGTGAGTATTTCGACCGGTATGTTTTATGGAATACCATGATTTCGGGAACCTATATCAGGTCATACCATGACTCGTTTTAACATTTAGAAAACTTCGAAAACTATGTAGTATAATATTAGATACATGATAATACTTTCTTTTTCAGGACTTAATTTACATGGTACAATCAGACGAAATGATGTTTAAAACTATATGCGATATATTGCTTATCGTTAATGCAGTGATGTGAATGAAATAAAATCAAGTGAATTAACTTAAAAACTATAGCATATTACATAATATTGCCAATAGAGAGTATAAAATATAAGATCAATTTTTTCTGAAATAATATTATAATTAAAGTCTTTAGATGCCCTCATCACTGTTGCCTTCAGTTTCGTCGTCGAGAAGCAAACTTGTGGACCCATAACTACGGAGTCTGCAAGTAACCATATATCATTAGAATATGACCAACCGGAAATTTTGGGTTTCAACACAAAAGGTTTCAACACAACAGGTTTCAACACAATAGGTTTCAACACAACAGGATTCAATACCAAAAGAAAAAGTATCTACAAAAGGTTAATGTGTGGAATACTACTCTAAAATACTTACAACGCGATTGCATTGAGGAAACAAATAAATTCACTATGAAATCCAACAAGATTATAACCGAAAATTAAAGCCCTGAACCGTGACTTACTTCTTCGTCATCCGATACCTTTAATCCATCCAGATTGACACTGTTTCTGGAATAGCCCCCGCCAGGATGATCTTTCTTTTGACCCTGACTAGTGCCACTACCTCCACCACCACCGACACCATCACCAACAACACCTCCGACACCCGTGGCTGACGAAGAACGCGAATGGTCATCGAAGGCATTTGTGGTATTCGACAATCCGGTGGTCGTATTCTTCAGTGGGAGGGCCAAATTGGCCTTGTTGCTGTTGTTGCTGCCACTCTGCGGGGCACTGGGAACAAATCGTCCCGATGACCTCTCGCGCTGGTGCTGATGATGGTGCTGATGATGATGATGGGGATTGTCGAATTTCTGTTTGGCGCGCTCGAAGTCAAAGTTACGGGTCTTCGATTCAAATAAGTTCTCCTCCACATGCGAGGGTTTGGCATCGAAGAAAGAGCTACTGTTTTGCTGTTGCATCAACAGCGTTCTTTCGGTGTGGCTTGAGCGCTTCGATGACTCACCACTACCACCCCCACCGGTGCGTGGTGTTCCCTGTGCATCGTCGAAAATTTGGCGCAAATCGTTTATATTCGGCTTGCAATCGCTGGGCAACTCGGCCGCAATCTTATTGCGGAGCTGAACTGAACTCGAAGTTAGGACCGAGCCACGCGATTGTGGGCTCAGAGCACGTCTAAGATTGTTGTCGAGTTTTGGGTGATATTGGGTTAGTTAAAGCACAGGTTAGTTGTTAGAACCACATCCATTACAATTAGCAGCATTAGAAAATATGAGGAATATATTATAGACATTTAGCTCCGGGTTAGTAGGAAGGTAGTTCATTAAATCGAAGAAATCAACAAATTGGTCTACGAACCTAGTTTGCAAATGTTGAATTTGCACTTGAAGTCCCTCGGTTTGGCCAGCCAACTCGTCGTTGGTACGTTGCAAACGTCGCACTTGATTGCACGCCGAATCCAGTTCATCCTCGGCTCCGGCCAGTTCTCTTTTCAGCTCCTCGACACGTGCTCGCAAACGTTTTACCTACCGAAACCGAAAATAAATTATATGAATTCGAATTCAAAATCATTATGCTTTTTATAACATCGGCATTGCAGAATAGTGGCAACTCCATATCGCACACAAATGTATACTGTTGCCTTACTGTATGTTAAAATGTACTCATAACTTGATAAGTTTGAGGAGAGAGCATAACTAGCAAAATAATAATGTTGATGCGAGCGTCAACACAACAGCTTGGCGATGCCACCTACAAGAATATGTCAAGAGAGAAATACTTGTGTGTTAAATATATACACATTTAGGTTATTTTTATACGTATTAAACTTGTGGTGACTACCACAACAGTCCGGCAACTCTTCGGACACTCAAAGGTACTTGTTATCACTCTCCTTATCTCTCGCTATGTTATTTTGCTCTCAAATCTCAAACCCATATCTATATCCACATCGGCACCACACAGAACGCCGGAGTTATAAAACAGTCAAAAAGCAAAAAGATTCTTTTTTAAGACAAAATATTAATAACAATTTATGAGATAAAACTTTTCTCTCGCTCTCCTAAGAGAGCAAAACAAAGAAAGAGAACAAATCACGAAAAAACAGGATCGCTGATCGTCAAGCAAGTAGAGAATGTATATTGTACATACAAATAAAATTAAGCGAGCAGCTTTTGGGGAAAAACAACTCATGACAGTTGTGACAAATCTGTTGAATGTGTTGGAGCTCGATTCGTAGGTCCGTGGTGTTATTTAATTTCTGTGAAGAACGTCTGGAAGAATGATTGCGCAAAGACTAATCGCGAAATTGCGTCCGTGCCCCCAACGGGTAGCGCAGGCCACCTTCGCCACAAAATCCTTCAGCGATGTGCCTCAATACAACTGGCGCGATCCGTTGAACTTGGAATCGCAACTGACGGACGAAGAGATCGCCATACGCGATTCCTTCCACAACTACTGCAAGACCAGTCTGCTGCCCCGCGTCATGCAAGCTAATCGCAACGAGATCTTCCACAAGGAAATCATGGAGGAGATCGGCAGCCTCGGTGCCCTGGGCTGTACTCTGCAAGGCTACGGTTGTGCCGGAGTTTCCAATGTGGCGTACGGCCTGTTGACCCGCGAAATCGAGCGCGTCGATTCGGCATATCGCTCGGCTATGAGCGTGCAGAGCTCCCTCGCCATGGGGGCTATCTACGACTACGGCACCGCCGAACAGAAGGAAAAGTACTTGCCACGCATGGCGCAGGGCAAGTTGATCGGTAATGATAAAATCATTCAAAGCCAGTGATAACGCAAATCTTTTGTATGTATGCATGTATATAGTTTGCATTTTCTGTTTGACTTCTTACAGGTGCTTTCGGTTTGACCGAACCTAATCACGGCAGCGATCCGGCGGGAATGGAAACCCGAGCCAAATACGATAGCAAATCAAAGTGCTACATTTTGAACGGATCCAAGACATGGATTACCAGCTCCCCAATCGCCGATGTACTGATATTGTGGGCCAAGGGCGAGGATGGTAAGGTTCGTGGCTTCATTGTGGATCGCGAACAAACGTCTAAGGGTCTTTCCACTCCAAGAATTGAGGGCAAATTTTCTCTCCGCGCATCTCCGACTGGTATGATTCTCATGGATGACCTCCATGTTCCCGAAGAGAACCTGTTGCCAAATGTCGTTGGATTTAAGGGACCTTTCGGCTGCCTGAACAATGCTCGCTATGGCATTGCATGGGGTGCATTGGGAGCTGCGGAAGCATGCCTCGAAATTGCACGCGACTACACGATGGCACGCAAGCAGTTCAAACGACCTCTGGCTGCTAATCAAATTATACAAAAGAAATTCGCCGACGCCTCGACTGATATTGCATTGGGATTGCAGGCCTGTTTGCAAGTTGGCCGTCTAAAGGATAAGAAGCAACATACTCCCGAAATGATTTCCATGATCAAACGCAATAATGCCGGTAAGGCTCTAGATATTGCACGCACTATGCGTGATATCCTCGGAGGGAATGGTATTTCAGATGAATACCATGTTATTCGTCACGTAATGAATTTGGAGGCGGTGAACACTTACGAAGGAACGCATGATATTCATGCATTGATCTTAGGTCGTGCCATCACAGGAATCGCTGCATTTGCTAACTAATTCATGAAAACGCCTTGCAGAGTTTGCATTTATTGTAAATAAAAATATTCTACTAAGTTTAGTCAAACAGTACATTTTTATACTGAATACAATAAACTAAGGATCAACTCACCTCTGTCTCATATTGTTCTGCACGTCGAACAGCATGCCCCAATTCGGTATTAGTTTCAGCCAGTAGTTTCTTCAGTTTGGAATGTGATAACTTTATTTCACTGATTTCCTATCCATTTATATCACATTATGAGAGATGAAATACGAGAAAGTACAGAGTACCAAACCTTGTTTCGATCAGCCAATTCCTGCTGCAACGCACGCACTTCCACATCATTCGCCTGCAATGGACGACCCTTGCGATCGGATCGTTCCTGGAAATCACGAATTTCTGCTCGAAGTTTTTTGTTATCCCGTTCGAGGGCCAACTTTTCCGTTTCCAAACGTTCGCGCTTTCCCCATTCTGAGGCGTTCTCTGCCTGCAGGCGTTCCAACTGCATTAAATAAATAGAGAATATAGGGTATTGAAAATAGAATTTGTTTTTTATGTCGAAACTCCCACCTCAGTTCGAAGTTCACACAATCGTCTTTCTAAGTTCTCACGAGAAGATACTTCTTCCTGCAACGAATTGTTGACAATGCGCAACTCAGCTCGATGCTGTTCTTGAAGAGTAAGCAATTCACGAACCGCTTCCTGTATAATACAAAGCAATTGGATTAGTTTTAATAATCTGAGAATCGTTACAAATCTACAAACTTGTTTCGCCGATCTCAGCTCCTCCTGTCTATCCCGTACATCTTGTATTTCTAATGTAAGTTTCTCAATATTTTTGTGAAGTACATGTTTCTCACTACAAAAATAATTTGTTTAAATATTTCAACTGAAGAAAATTATAAAAATTTACTCTCGCTCAGCCTGCACCGTTTTCTGTGCTTCGTCAAGACGAAGTTGAAGCATTGAAATTTTTTGGAGAAGATAATCTTCGTCAAAATCATCTTTAGAAAGTTGCTGAATCAAACGCTTTTCTTCGGCGCTGACCTCATCTATAATAAAAATGTGACTCATAAGGACTTTCATATAGTCCATAAGAATTTACCCATATCTGACAATGTTTTAGGTACCGCTCCCTGTAAAACGTATTCCTCAATATCGAGATCTTTAACGTCATTACTCAGCGCTTTTGTTACCTGAAAGGGAAACGTATGTTTCAATTTGTAAACAAAATTAGAAAAAAGAAAATAAGAATTACCAAACCATCTTCACTATTAACATTTTTTAATCCATCGGACGATATATCTGGTGAGCCATTCGCATCACGAGAATCACGTTCTCCTTCGTCACAATTGTCAGCAATTCTAATCAATTGAAAAATTATGTTAAATGGATATAATTCTATAGTTTTGGAAATAGTAACCCTGTCTTGTGGAATTGCCCAGCATGCTTCATCATCAATGTATGTACTTTCTCCATCTCCTTCTTAAGTTGTGTGATCTGTATTTCAAGATCATTTTTCTCTCGTTTATAGGAGCTAGCTTCTTTCATAGCCACTTCGAGATTAGCACGCAATTGTTTCGCTTCTTCGCGAGACTTATTGCGCTCATTTCGCACCTGTGGGAAGAACCAAATAAAACAATTCTGATATTGAACAAACACCACTGTATGCCGGCAACGATACAGCGGTCATGGTTACCGTCACGTCAGTGTCATAGACCAACAACACCCAATAGCAACCATACTCTTCCACTCACCTTGCTCCATTTCTCACGCCAGTTCGCTGTGCAATCCGACCACCACTTCATGGTCTTCTCCATCTGAGCAGCACGAGCTCGGGCTTCTTCCAATTCACGTTGGCGCTGAGACTAAAGATAATACTCATTATCAGTAACAAAAATTCCAAGAATTTAATTCATCGTTTACCTCTCTTGCCTCCCATTCCGTCTCACCAAATCGAGCAGAAACGGAAGTTCCAATTAGACCAGCCCCACTTTGGACAGTTGGCTCAGCTGGTAGATCTCCACGATGTACTCTTCGAGGAACACCCAAAGAAGATGCCGCTGCTGGACCACCGAGGGCCACGGGAGCTCCACCCCCACCGCCTACGGCACTTTGAGACATTTCCCACAATTTCCTCTTCACTTATGAGCACTTTTTAAATATTGCTTCTATTTTTTATTGGTACATTTATACACTTTTCCTAAAGCTAATAATTTCATTAATATTTTTCGTACTCAGCTATTCGTAGAGCAAAATTTTTGTTTATTTTTTAAAAAAGTATTCACGTACACACACACCTTCAAGGAAACCAAATCAATTTTTACAATCGTATTTCACGTCAATATAAAACCAGGGATGATAACACCATACCGGGTCCCATTATTGTTATCAGTCGTCCGTACTGTACTTTGACAATTGTACGAGTAATCTCTGGGGAAATCTAGTGTGCATGCAATCTGTTTGTGTTCACATCGTTTGTTGATTTTTTTTGTTTTTCATTCTATTTTATAAAATTAGGGATTAGTTTAAATTATGGCTGAAGAAACTGGTGAAGGCGAGGACTTTACTCTAGAAGCCGACTCCGAATTACGCTTTGAAGTCGAAGACAAGGAGGCCAAGGTCTATGTGACTGTGAGTATCTCAAAATAAATAGAAACATGTTTGTACTATTTCATCTTTTAGCTCAAATCAGGATTTGCCGAGTTATTCGGTACGGAATTGGTGAAGAAAAAAAAGTATGAATTCCTTACTGGAGCCAAAGTAGCAGTTTTCACATATCAAGGATGTGTCCTAAACGTGAGCGGAAAGACAGACGTACGCTATATTTCCAAAGAGACCCCCATGGTACAATATTTAAATTGTCATGCTGCTCTTGAGCAAATGCGTATACAGGCCGAAGAGAGAGACGAACGAGGTCCTGTAGTAATGGTTGTAGGCCCCACAGACGTAGGCAAAAGTACACTTTGCCGTATTTTTCTCAATTACGCTGTCCGTCTCGGTAGACGACCACTATATACTGACATCGATATTGGTCAAGGAGCCATTTCAATACCGGGCACAATTGCAACTATTCTCATAGAGCGACCTGCAAGCATAGAGGAAGGATTCTCTCAGACGGCACCGCTTGTATATCATTATGGATATAATTCCCCAAGCGGTAATTCAGCTCTTTATAAAGCAGTTATTTCAAAAATGGCAGAAGTGACGCTCGAATCCATGAATGTAAATAAGAGAAGTAAGTTACTTGTACGTTATCGATATTTAATGAACTCTCAGTTAGTTTCTTATTTTCTCAGCAAAATATTCAGGAATAGTTATAAACACCTGCGGCTGGGTAAAAGGTGCTGGCTATGCCCATTTATTGCATACAGCACAAGCATTTGAAGTGAATGCCATATTTGTATTGGATCAAGAACGACTTTACAATGAGTTGCTACGCGATATACCATCGTTTGTCAAGGTGGTTCTGTTGCCTAAGAGTGGCGGTGTAGTTGAGAGAAGCAAGGAATTACGACATGAATCACGTGACCTTCGAATTAAGGAGTACTTTTACGGCCTTCGATCACCTCTGTATCCGTTTTCCTTTGAAGTCAAGTTTCAGGATTTGAGACTTTATAAGATTGGAGCTCCACCACTGCCCGATTCATGCATGCCTATTGGCATGAAGGTATGAGTAGTTTTATGGATATTGTTGAATAACGGTAAATTACCTACTCATTCTCAATTTAGGCGGAAGATAACAAAACTAAATTAGTTGCAGTAACACCTAGTCAGGCATTGCTTCATCACCTTTTGTCCGTAAGTTTTGCAGAATCACCTGAAGAAGAAGTGATCGGAACAAATGTCGCAGGATTTGTTTGCGTGTAAGTAGATATAGATATAAACGAAATTATAACTTGATACATATATTTTTTATATTTTAGAACTGACGTGGACATGGAAAGACAAACAGTTATGATTCTATCGCCTCAACCACGTCCTTTGCCCAACACTATTTTATTGCTTTCTGAGCTACAGTTTATGGATAGTCACACATAGTTTTTATGAACTTAACGATTGTGTTTCACATGAAATGTTTATTTTTTCAAATCAAAATATACAAAAGTAAATAATATATTTATTTCTCTTCTTACTAAATACTAATTAAAAAGAACAACAGTTATGTCACAGGCGATTTCTGTACCTTGGCCAGTTCAGTCTTAAATTTGGCAATTGTTTCTCGAGCCAATTTTAATTTGTCTTTCAGTGATGTAATTTCGCTTTTCACCTTTTGCTTCACTGAAATAATGTTTT
This sequence comes from Coelopa pilipes, assembly GCA_947389925.1. NCBI lineage: Eukaryota > Metazoa > Arthropoda > Insecta > Diptera > Coelopidae > Coelopa > Coelopa pilipes. Next base: position 26,660,924 of record OX376699.1, on the reverse strand, counting down.
CCAATGTTTTTTCCTTTTTAACTTCGACTAAAAAATTGTTGAATAATAATTAAAACGTATTACAGCATAAATAATATTACTTACAATCCGTGTCATGAGTGTATGGACCACTAGTAAGTGGTTGAACATTCATTAAAAAGTGTTGCATTAGCTGAGTTGGTTCCTGAAAAACTATCTCCTCGTACGATTCTGAAACTAAACCTTTCTTGGTGTCCATTGTTGTCGAAGTGGACAGTTCACCGTCAACAATAGGCGATTGAAAGAGTTTTAAAATGTGATAACATGTAACGGGACGCTCGGTAGGATCGTGAAAATATATTTTAATGACCACCTCGAATTCACCCCAACCTGTCTCGGTTATTTCATATGGTGGTTTTGTCACAATTCGATTTGGATTAGCATAACTCTCATGTAACTTGAAATGAACCTTCTTCACATAAACGGACATGTCTTCGTTAAGATAGGGTTTAACATAAACTTTCCACTGATGTGTATGGCCATCTTCTTCGCGCTTCTTGCCAAAAGAACAAGCAACATTTCCATAAACAATGGGTTTTACTATCGTCAAACCCTACACAGTAGATGGAGAAATTAAAATTGCTATATGGGAAGTTTGATGATTTATCCTACCTTAACTCTTCCACCAGAGTCCGGTCCAAAGTCGGTAGGAATATTTAAGCTATTCATTGATTTATTATTCGTTTCCAAACTCGACACAAATAAATAAACACTAGCAAATTAAATGACAAATACCAATGTCACTAGCAAATGTCAAAGTCAGCATAGGGTGATTGTGAATTAATAATAGATAATTGTTAACAAAGTATTATATCATGTCAAACCAATTTATTTTTTTACACACGAAATAATTTTTTTTTTTTTTATAAAAATAATGCTCATCACTGAAACGACTCTAGTTTCTTTAATTAGAATTATATCATTATATCGTTATACTTTTATGTCTCTGAATCAGCCGCTGATTGCAAGAATAAAATCCGTCTAAATTAGTAGGGGGAACTTACTAACACAGATCCGTGCTAACTAATGTCGCTTGTAAACAGAGTAGAAATATTGTGTTATATAGTAATTTTGTAATTATTTTCACTCACAAAAAAACACAACAAATAGTTGTAGGTAATCATAAGGCATATGTCAATTCGTTGTTATATATTACTCATTTCTGGAAATTTAGTGAGTAGTTAGAAATACCTCGTCAGCTGGTGTGTTTTGTTTCGGAACAAAATTTACGTCCATAGGAAATTATATTATTTAATATTCTAAAATAATTATCTTTCAAATAAATAATGGCTTCCTTCCTTCCCCAAAATAAAGTCACATGTAGGTAAAAATACCAGAACTCTTCGTATTTGTGTATAAAATAATAAAAAATAAAAACATCATAAAACATACATGTTTTATTCAAGTTAATTCAGACATTTTAGTTTTTATTTCTTTTGTTATGTCAAAGTCCAAGTTTAATATGTGTTCTGCTGTTCTATGAATTGGAAATTGTGTACCTAATCTAATTTTAATCTCCAACGATAAGGTTTATAAGTGCTTTTATGTTTAGTTCGACTCCTCTTCGTTTCGTTTAAAGAACGAAATTGATTTTTATTTACATTTCAGTAAGTGCCATGGAAGGTAACAATTTATCGAGAAATGATCTGACTGGCAGATATAGACATGCCGGCGATCTTACCGGGGAGCCACCGACCAGAGAGGTATCAACTTTTACCGTTTTGTATATAGTTTGATAATCATATCATATTCATATATCAAAGGTCACGTTTGTCAGAGTTTGCAAATCATATATCATATTCATATATCAGAGGTCACGTTTGGTCATTTGATTAAATAATTATTCAACGTATTCTTGTGTTTTACCTCTACTAGTTTTCTGAAGTTTCCATTCCTGTGCCATGGGGTCATCTTGCGGGCAAATGGTTCGGTCCCCAGGATGTACAACCGATTCTTGGCCTTCACGGATGGCAAGATAATGCGGGTACATTTGACTTGCTTGTCCCACTCCTGCCCTCTGATGTCGCATTCCTCTCTGTCGACTTACCTGGTCATGGACTGTCATCACGACTACCGGACGGATGCTACTACAACATTATCGATAATCTGTACATAATACGAGTCATAATGAAACAATACAAATGGGAGAAGGTATCGCTCATCGGGCACTCCATGTCATCCATCGTTGGTTTTACCTTTGCTGCAGTGTTTCCCGATAAGATCGATATGTTAATTGGAATCGATGCGTTGAAGCCACATCAAAGGCCTCTGCCTAGCGTTATTCGTACTATGGAAACCCGAATGGTTGAGTTTCTGAAGGAAGATGAACGCAATCGCAGCAAGACTGAACCTCCCAGTTACACGTATGATGAGCTTATTGAACGGATATATGTTGCAACATTCCATTCGGTGAATAAGGATGTATGCAAGCATATGTTAGCGCGCAACATTAAAAAGTCCGAAAAGTACCCAGATAAGTACTTCTTCTCTCGTGATCGTCGTTTAAAGTTCTACAATTATGCCGTTGGTTCCCAAGAGCTCTGCGTCGAAATGGCAAAACGTATTACGTGTCCCTATCTATTTATAAAGGCACGTCAATCCTCTTATTTTGAGGACAAAAAATACTACGACGAGGTGCTCGATGTTCTGCGTGGAAAACCAAATTTCAATTACTTCGAGAGCGATGGCACACATCACTTGCATATGAATAATCCTGAGAGTATAATTGAGCCCATAAACAACTTCATTCAGAGATATGGACCGACAGCTAGAGCGAAACAAGCCAAAGAAATAAAGGAAAACGCAGGGAGCAAACTGTAAATCATGAATTCGTAACTTAACTCTAACGTATTTTTAAATAGCCAATTGTTTATTTTAGTTCCTAACACCAGGTATCGGCTTTCATAACATAGTAGTTGTGTTTAACACCAATTTACATATAAAAATAATTATCATTTTAATGACAAGTCAAAGTACTTCAAACTTAAATATTTTAAGTTTTAGTAGCTGTTTTTATGCAATATAGTCATTGTTATTTTTATTAACATACGTATATGTTTTCTACATATTTATTTGGGATGCAAATTGGGCAAATGTTATGGGTTAAAAATTAAGAGCAATTTTAATGCTAAATGTCAACTTTTGATGCAAAGATTAAGTAATAAAGTGATGTTTTCGATGAAAGCCTAAAATTATGCTGAATATATTTGCTTTACTCAAAAAATATTTTTTTAGCTGTTTCATATTTCAATGAACAAGTTACAGTTCAACAAATGCATCCCACGCGAGATCAATGCGAATGTGTTTGAATAAAATTTGTCAAATTTCAGGTTTTCCAATAACAAATAACTTTTTAAATACAAATATTGTTATGCAGCCGCACGTTTCAAAAACAATGGCTATCGCTATCTCTAAGCCTGGACCTGAATTCTCGAGACTAGATATTAAATATAGTATTTTACATTTTTGTTAATGTCGTTGTTCCATAAAATATACAAGTTTAGCGAATGACCACGATCACCACCAAAAAAAAGAAAATAAGTAAAAGTATTATCTTCGGCCTGGCAGACGATTATATACCCTACATATATATGTATCGCAAAGTCAGAGCAGACGTTACCATCCTACATAAAGTGGCACAGGATGAAGATTATGTGGCTCGTCTCTGTATACCACAGTGTAACACGATTAATGTTTCTTATACAAAAAAAAAATTCGGCACAGACGGACAATGGCTAATCAACCTTATATGTCCCTCCATCAATGCGTCACAAACGAGGGGGGAATTGAATATACCATTACCCATAGGGTGTATGGTATAAAAATGCTAACCGCATCGAATGCGACCGTCCGGACAGACGTCTGAGTATTTAAAAAATAAGTGGGCCCCGAACGAATCATCTCATCACTGACCTACATTTACACGAAACCGAAGAGGAAAGAAACACGAATAAAATAAGATAATATACTATGGAATTAAGAAAATAAAATACAAGCCATAACAAAGGTATCGACAGCATCCGTCCCGCGGCGAGAGCCTCGACTCGTGGATTCGCGGATTCGTTCAGAACGAAAGTGTTAATAACCTGGGACTGGTTTTCTCAATCAAAAACTTAAACGGCTCCACTGGGCAGCGATTGCATAATCGCCGCGGTCATGATGTCGTGCAGACGAACCACGATATCTGAAGATCTCCCTCTGCGGAGGACAAGGGCGAATCCCTTGCATCACTTTCAGTTTCATTATGAGTACATTTACGTATATTCCATTTTTTTTTTTTTGAGGACATAATCCTCTCAATTCCTTGTGTTTAAACCAAACCTCATTTTCATTTTCATATATTTGGGTTTTATGTTGATGCGAAAGCTAGATCTTCCGTTTGAAACATACTGAAGTCGCAATTTCGCATCGAGTTCTATGAATATATTCAACCTGATTTCCGGGTATAGCAGGTCGAGTTCTGAAATTCCGTAATCCTCGGACTAGTTTTAGTTTGTCACTAGTTTCTTTAACAGTTATAATGATGTTGGAGAAGTTATCACCGTCTCAAAATAAAAATGACATTTTTGACTTTCTTCAAATATTAAAAGGACTATTTTTCTGTATGGAATAGAATGCAAATATTTTCATATATTTCACTTATGCTTCATGTAATACTAATATTATTTACAATGGATTTGGTGAACTTCCATTCTGTGTGACAGGAAGGAAATTCACCAAATATCAACAATATACAACAATTCGATCGTTGACTAGGTTAAACGCAATATAACTCTTTCAATGTTTGCCTCATCTGGTATTGAAGTTGATTTTTGTTTTTTTTTTTTTGTTTTCTCTTCTTCCACTTCCGCTTCGATTATGATAAATTTTATGGCATCGCAGGCGACCGCAGCTCGTCCTACTTCCTGGCATCCTCGTTCTGGTGTGGGTGCGCCGCGATGTACTCGAGGGCCTTGAGGATGGCCTCCGGCACCGGGGGTGGCGTGGGCAGGTGCTCGCCAGCGGGCTGGAAGCCGTTCTCGTCGGCGGTGTAGCTCACGAAGATCTTCTCGCCCTCGGGCGAGATGTACTCATAGGTGCCGCTCACGCCGTTCGGGTTGCCGGCCTCCTGCTGCTGGATGCCGTTGCTGGTGTCGAAGGCGTAGGCGTAGTTGCCCTCGGCGTCGGCGGGATCGTTCTTATAGCTCAGGACTTGAGCGTCTTTGTCGATGTTGTCGGCCAGCGCGACGGCGACCAGGGCGGCGAAAGCGATCAGCACCTGGAACGATAGGTGGAAATCGGGTCAATAGGTGAATCTCATAGAGGCATCAAAATAGTCCCCAAATATCAGACTTGACAAAGAAAAATTTTTTTTTTTTCAGTAATTTTTTATCGATGTAGCTTCTCACGTGAAGCCTTCCTCGAGCAAATAGGCACAGTTTCAGAAGCACATGGTACGAGGCACGATTTAACCGATTTCGAATTATCCAGACACATCCTTTGTAGTTGTCGTAAAAATCACTAAGTGTACTCTTTAGGCAGCTCCTTGCGCCCCACGTGTCTGAACCCACTGCACACGCATGCCGAACCTTGGCCAATTGATGATACTCACAAACTTGAACATGTTGCTATGGTTTTCTTCAGGTAACTGTTATTGAACTCGCGGCGACTTTGGCTTTTATACTCGTTCGCCGGAGCGCCAAGAAGCACACATAAGCATAATAACGAACAAAAATAATCATAACAACAACTTCACCTGAAACTTTGAAAACTAAAACCACGGAGCAGAAGATGACGACGAAGTTGAATACGAAGTAGAAGAAGCGCAAAATGGCATCTAAAAAAAAATCTCCAATTGAAATTTGAACTCATTAAGTGACGCTTCGATGGAAGGTGAAAAAAACCATTCAGTCAATTTATTAAACTCACCTGAACCGGGCCGAGTTGAGCCGATCCGATCCGAACTGAACCACGCCACACGGCCCGCTTTACACCTCACCTGAACTACCAACAACCAACAACGCCAAGATGTGGCAGTGAACCAATCCGAACCTTACTTAACTCAAAGCTTCTTCACGTGAACGAATCCATTAAGCGTAGTTCATGCTATTTTTTTTTTTCTCAAGATGAGACCTAATTTTGAGGCATTTTCGCTGACGGTAATTAAACAACATTTTAAACTCACACACACACATTAAATCACTCACCAAGTGACACACACACACACACACACTCACACACAGAAGTCTGAAATTGCGATCAAGCTCTCGTGGGCACCCAAAGTCAAGCTCCGAGCTCGATCTCGTCTGCTTTGCATCCACGCGATTCTTGCGTCAAATGCTGGACGTTCTCTTTTCTCAAAAACCAATACCTGGTAACAACTTAAACAGATAAAAATAAATAACTAACAAGATGTTAGGCGGTGAGCAAAACAACAAAAACACCTTATAGAAACACCATGCACGGCGATAATAAATTCCCAAGCACTATCAAAAAGAACATCACAACAACAATAACCACAATGCTTGACGTTTTAATTAATCACTATCAAGAGACGACAAATCCCAAACTGGTCCAGATGAGCTCGGAATTCAAATGAGCCGATGCTGCGGACCTGCTTAGTGGCTGGCTATCTATCAGAACTGAGATCGTAAGTGGCTGCGGGCTTGTGCCGAACACGTTCTCGAGGACACACCATCCCTCGCCATTCCAAGCCGCAGACCCACTCTCACTAGTCCACACACAAATACCCCATACCACAACACGCCGCACCACGCCAATTCACATCCGTGAGAAATTTAAGCTGCACTAAGAGGACGACTTGCACAGATTTCCATGGAAGCTGTCGAAAAGGTCAAACAGAATTGGAAAAATATCACAACAAGAGAGGAAAAGCTTCATATGATCGTAAAATCTCCATGTAATTATAAACAACTTGCAAACATTAGAAATTCACATTCATGGGTATATTGCATTAATCAGTGGAATATCGAATATCGTTTAGTCGAAGGCATAGATAATGAATTCAAGAATAAACATGAATCGAAAACTCAAGAAAACGACGTTATAATGTCACAGAAACTTAACTTGGAAGACGGTACATAAGTGATGTTATAAACAAACTAGATTAAAATGAGAAACATTAAAATAAAATATACTGAAAATTTATTCTACATTCCAGTAGAAATCTTAACCAGTTCTCATACATAGGAGATCACAGGAGCTACCGAATTCAGGAAATTATTCAGCTGCTTATAAAAAAGAGTTAAATACTAAAAATGTAATTTTTATTATAAAAACATTTGTACGATACAAATCCAGTCATTTTTGCCAGAAAAACAAAAGACTCAAGACACAAACCCGATTGCGAGTGATGCATGGAGTCCAATTTTGAAGGCGAAGATGATCGTCGGGAGACATCAAAAGCTTTAGTAAAGGGAAAAACAACAAAGAATTTTACATTTCTCACACACCCTGGAAACACCGCGGCCGTCCCTCCACTGGCAGCGCAACTCATTTGCAATCAATGTAACCGATTCCGACTCCAATTGAAATCAAATTAAATTCAAATGCATCGTCATCATCGGCGTAATTATCATCGCTGGGCAACAGTGCAAACATCGTCGAAACTAAGCCTGCCCTCGAGCAGCGGCCGCACCATGGAGCGCGCTAAGCTGGCTCAGATGGCGAATTCATGCCAGCAACAATAACAACAACAACAACAAATAAGACATAACCTAGGCTACCTCAACAAACAACTGCAAATAAAATACCTCAACAGCAACAATAACAACAACAACACCATTGGTCACTTGAACAGCTTAGGCAGCAGCGCCAACAACAACAACGACGATCGTGAAGAAGCCACATACACAAAGATGACCACGCCGTTGACCTTGCAACCCAATAAGGTTGGATTTGGTTCAACTTCAAAAAAACAGTAACTCTCATTGTTGTTGCTGCTGACGTCTGGCCCCCTGCGACCGCCAGCTGCCGCGGGTGCCCAGCGTTAGAGGTGAGGGTTTTAGTGTGGACACCATCAATCTCGATGATTAATGGTTGCAGGAGGAGGCGCTGCGTGGCTGCTCGGCACGTGGGCCGGCTCCCCTTAATTGGCGCAGTTCGGCCCCAGTTCCTATTCTACGAACGGCCCGACTTTCGCACTTTGCAGTTTCGCACCGCGATGCCTTTTGCCATTTATTCGGGCTTTCAACACCCAGCGGCGAGGTCATCATCATGCCGTGCACATGCCGATTACGTATGCAGCGGCGTGTGTTTAAGGACTTCGGTCGTCCTCTTCGCGGCCGGAACGTTCGGTTCCCACCGAATGGCGGAACAAGTTTTGGAGGAAACAAAAAACAAAAAACAAAAAATGCATTGCGAAAAAACAGGGCCCTTTGTCCGAGCCTTTGTTTGAGTATAAAAGCCACGGTCCACTTAGCAATGGCAACAGTTGCAGCTGCAGCCTCATCCTCAAACTTCCACAGTCAGTCCCGAAAAAGACCCAAAAACCCAACACCATGTTCAAGCTGGTGAGTGCAAAAACAATAGCAACCAAAATAAAAACCAAAAACAATAACAATGCCGACATTGAATAACCGACCACCTTGCGTCTCGCCCTTGTTGACCCTCCGCAGCTGGTCTGTGCCGTGCTCGTGGGCCTCGTCTGCGCCGACAACATCGACAAGAACGCCGAGATCCGCAGCCTGAAGAACGACGCAGCCGACGCCGAGGGCAGCTACCAGTACGCCTACGAGACGAGCAACGGCATCCAAGTCCAGGAGGCCGGCAACGCGAACGGGGTGCGCGGCGCCCTCAACTACGTGTCGCCCGAGGGCGAGCGCATCGTCCTGAGCTACACGGCCGACGAGGAGGGCTACCACCCTGTGGGCGACCACCTGCCGACCCCGCCCCCGGTGCCCGCCTACGTGCTGCGGGCCATCGAGTACATCAACGCCCACCCGCCGGCCCAGCTGCAGGACCAGAAGTGAGTGCGCCTGTGGGCTCGGGAGGATGTGGCGACGGCGACGGCGACGGCAGCAACGACAACCACAGCGATAACGACATCGACATGAAAGCTTTATTTTGGGAAAACGCAACCTGCTTGTTTATGGTCAAGAAGGGATTTTTTCAGGTGCATCATTGGATACCCACCGCAGTGTTAAGGAGTTTTTAGGAATAAGCAATCGAAAATAAAATGAATGAACTAAATGTTGACCCGTTTCCCTTGTAGTTTCAAAAATGCATCATGCAAATATCGACCTATTGTTTCTGTACTATTTACTTTGCTGTCCATCTGTCTGCCGTTTTATAGCTTGTCGAATTCATTTGCATTTGGAGCATCGGTGAACCGGTTGCTCCCTCTCTGTCGCCTGATAAATCATCGGCAACGCCAGCCGTTGTCCATTGTTGAGATCGAATTAATTGGTTCGAAAGACATTGTCTTCCAACTCGATCTCAAACAGAGAATAATTAATTGCCGTACACTGAGCGAATACATAGCGGGACACGGCACGGTAGCCATTTATTATTCACCCTCTTGACATTCAAGACGTCTTCACAGACCACTGAAAGGTTTATTATTATTAATTGTTGACGGCTGCCAGACGAAGCGACGGACTTGTGGCAAAAACTTCGCACATTAACGCGACCGTCCGGGTTCGCATATAATCGCTCGTTTAACTTATTTCTCCAGTCTTCAGTGGCTTCAGAGACCTCAGCTATAAGGCCCACTGTTGGTTTGTTTACTTTGCTCTGGCAGTGAAGTCAAACAAGAGCGGCAACAGTCGGTCGGTCTTCCGTCTTCTTCGTGTGAAGAACGCCGCCGAAGAAGATGACGTGGCGTGACGCGAACCGACGTGACCCGACCCGACGCGACGTGACGTCGTGATCGATTCGCCCAGCCGTCGACGCCGCGAACGCCGTTTCCGCTCATTTGTTTACTATTTAAATTATGGAAGAATCAGAAGGCTTTGATTGAACATGAAGTTTTATCGCACTGAATACTGAGCACTGAGTACACTGGAAGAAATCTGGCGAATTTCTCACCGAGAGAGGGGTGTAGTTTTTGTACCGGATATCGAGTGACCGCGGTGGCGTATGCGTGCTCTTCCGCCCAGCGGAAAGAACGGCTCGGCACGCATACGCCCTGCTGGCCGTGGCGCTCCACAATGTCGTTGGGACCATTTCTCTCAGTGTAAGTGATTTCCATATGCTGCTCAATAAATCGGTTCAAACGCCGTCGTCGCCCAAACAAAAGCCACATCTTAAAATTATAGATTAACACCCAAATCGCACTCACACACATGCACTCACCCATACACCTATGCGAACCCATTAAAATACCGAAACGGAAATAAATTCAAACTATTTCATAACTGGAACTACATGTTGATATAGCGTTGTTGTTGCTATTGCTATTGGAACCCGAAGAATTTCCACACCATCGAGCGATAAAAACCGAAACCACAACGCCGAAAAACATCAAAAACAAAACTCATATAAAAACCTAAATACCATAAAACTCGATTGGCAGTGTTCAGAAAAACCCTCAAGCAACAACATGAATCCAGCGACGCGGCGATCCTTTCTTCTTGTAAGTGCGCCCCAGAGCCCGCGACGCGGACGCCTTTCCAGCCAAGTGATTTTCCGAAACTCAATTCACAGCTTTTCGTCCTAGAACTCTGCCGGGTGAGCGGCATCGGCGCCGTGAACCCGTCAGAGCGCGACGCCCAGATCACGCTCTACAAGGTCGCGCCCACCGACGAGTTCGGCGTCTACAAGTACGCCTTCGCCACCAGCAACGGGATCGAGGTGCAGGCGGCCGGCAGCAGCCTCGAGGCGCTCGGCATCTTCAAGTACACCTCGCCCGAGGGCCTCCCCATCGAGGTGCGGTACATCGCCGACGAGCTGGGCTTCCACGCGGTGGGGCGGCATCTGCCGAAGCCCCACCCGATTCCCGACTACATTCTCCGCTCCATCGAGTACATTCGCAGCCATCCGAACGCGGAAAATCGGGGCTCCAGGCCACGCCCATAGACGCAGCTGTCGCGTTCTTGCATTCCTATGCATTCCTGTAGGTTTAATTTAGAATAAAAACATATACATAAAAATTCTCAAAATCAAATTCGCAATTTCGAATTTTTGACTTAATGGCGACGGATTCGGAAATATGAACCTACTGTAAATTATTTCTTGTCGAGCTGAAGAATCGATCGGGCGGATGGACAGACAAATGGTCGGACGGACGGAGAGAATGTAGACATGTTTTATTTTTTTGGATTTGAGGTGTGTTTGGTGCGAACGAGCGAGTAAACGTGAAATTCTCAAACTCGTTCTGAATTTTTGGAGTATCAAAACCTTTCAAGTGAAATTCTTCACTCACCTGTTCTCGCCGATTCTGTATTTCTTTCTTTCCTGCTCTCACCGAATCAGTCCTGCTCTCGCAGATTCTGTCCAGCTCTCGACGATTCTATCCTGCTCTCGTCCAGTCTGTCTTTCTTGCTCTTTAGCCGAGTGTTTTCTGTTCCCGTCGAGTCTCGGTCACGTTCACCACGGATGATGAATCATCGTCTCTCTTCTGCTACTGCTGCCTTCGCTCATCTGCGATTCGCTCTCCCTCTGGTATTCGGAAATCTCTCCACTCCGATGGTGGATCTAATAGTTTTAATTATCACATATTGACATGCTAACAAAAGGCTATTGATAACGATGGTTCAATGGTGAATTAAGTTTTGACACGCTGCCCTCTCCCTTCCCGCGATCGATCGTGACAATGAAAATGATGGATGTTTGTGAATCAAATCAATTCGACTATAATTAGTTTAATTGTTATTTTTTGTTTATCTGTTCATTGTCCATCGCCATCATTGGTGATAGTTTGTGCCATGTGACTATGGAGAGTGCCAGGAGAAAGAAAGGCGATGATGTATGACCACCATATCCGGAGTTACGACGGTGGCAACAATTCACAAAGGCTTCCATCGTGGGGACTGCTCTCTCCTTATCATGCTGGAATGAATTCTGGAACATGCAACCGACCTGATTCTATGAATAAATCTTGAGAATCTGCGAGAATCTAGCGAAAGCCATTTTGGTAACCAACGTCAATGAATATAGCAATAAGCTCTGCTTATTATGAAACTTGGATCATTTAAGGTGCCACAATTTGAGACATGTCAGTGACTGATGCGAATTGCTTGACATTAATGATTATTACCTGTTTCTTCACCGTTAATTCGGATTTTTCGAAACAGAATGAAATTCCTCTCACTCGCACTCGTTCCCAGGCCGAAACTTGTATTAGAACAGAATATTGTATTTTATTTGCAGTCGATGTTTTGTTGTTCTCGACGCTGTTTCGCTGCGTTTGTATTTCTGGTTGGTCTCCGCGCCCCGAGCTCCCAGCTCCGAGAATCTATAAAAGCCCCTTCCAAATCTGCAGCTCCTCTCATTGTGTCTGGGGGTTTTCTGCCAAGTGTAGACTTCGATCGCGACGTTGTGGCATTTTATTTGACTTGATTCCAATACCGATTCGCGTCCGACTCCGATTGGAATTCCTTCGTCTCACGATGCTGTTATGTCCGCGAACTCTCTCTCTCAGCCGCTGCAGGAAGGCTCCCGTCGAACCCGCCCTGGTGCTCGCGCTCCTGCTACTGTGCGCCGACCACGTCCACGCCTTCAGTCTAGCCAAACAGCTGGATCGTGGCGCCAAAACCATCTACTATAACAACCGGCCGCCGAACGCTCGCGGCGACTACCACTTCGAGTTCCAGACCTCGAACGGCATCACCACGAAGGCGGCCGGCAACGCGTACGGCGCCAGCGGCGTCGTCCAGTATGTTTCCAAGGAGGGCCTCCCCATCACGATGACCTACGTGGCCGATGCCGACGGCTATCACCCGGAAGGCGAGCACATCCCCTCCATGCCGACGCACGTCCGGGACGCCCTGGAGTACATCCGAACCCATCCGGCGGTAGACGAGCGGAGCTCGCGAAAGCTCTAGAATTATCCCGAATCTCAAACCCTGCCTGCGAATTTAGGATTATTTTTTGTGAGAGTTTATTTCAAATCAAATGCATTGAATGATGCATGAGTGAATGAATAAATAACTATAGGACAACGAGATCGAGTGATATATGCAACAGTTAATGTGTCCGTTAACCATGTGTACTATATCGGACGGGGGCTCCGAACTGAAAACGTAGGCAATTTTCGAAATTTTCGAGACAAGTGTTGCACGGGTGTTGCTTACGTATTTACAATACGGAATATTAAAGTCGAGGTCACAGGCCTTTCAACGTCGTCTGCCAAGCCACCGAAAACCTGATCCGGCTGCCCGTGTTCCGAGCCTAACCTCGGGGCACACCCTGTATACGAGCAGAGTGTATTAAATTACAAATATTTTAACGATTGCATTATTACTGTGACTGGTTCAAATTGTTCTTATAATGAATGCATTAATTTATATCTTTGAAAGTAGTTCACCTGCGTCTTCACCTTTAAACTAACTATAATAGAAGCTAATATCGAATAAGTGTTAATTAATTTAGTTATTGTCCATTTACCATTACCATTATTTTAATAGTTCTTTTAATATAGCTCTTTTAATGTTTCTTTGAATAAATCTTAAATGCGAGAAAATAAGGAAATTCATGTTTGTATTCAACGTCATAGTGTATAGCTTAATATGAAATTTAATATACGAATATATGATTTCATAAATGGAATAGTTTTGTTCATATATATAGCGAACAATTATATAAGTCAAAAAAAAAAAAAACAAAAAAAACTCATTATAAAATAGCCACATAAAAAACTCGTTTCATTGGTATGCAAATGCTCAGAGACAACAAAAAAATCGAATTTCGTACTAGGTTCTTTCCTAAATGGGTTTGGGAGCATTGATGCAATATGTATGTTATTTTAAATTTAATTAATGTTTGTTTCGAGAAAAACTTGTTTTAAGAAAAATTTATTATGAGCAATTCTTGTGCAGCAAAGACAGCATCGAGGTGGTACGTACAAATAGCCGTCAAACCATGATTACCATTTGATTACTCGTTATTTAAAGGACATGGTTCAGAATACTAACTAAGTGATCGAACACGTTCAGTTAGTATCGTGTACACATTGGCTTCTGTTCGATTTATTTATACTAAATTTATTGTCAGATGTTCAAAACGTCTTTTAACTTTAATATGGGAATCATGGAACAGAACCCAGAAGACTCTTTTAAATTTCAACGGAAATTACCATAACAAAAAAAAATCAAATCATGTAAACAACACCTTTGTCAACAAAATCAAGTCTACAAGTGAAATTTGTCAATGCTTTGGTGAAATATGGATTTGAATTTCTGTACATGTCAAATTTTTAATTCATGCCATCAATTAAGCGTCGTAAAATAAAAATTCTGCATTAGTGTCCACACTTCGGAAGCGTAAATTACGATTATACCTTATTTATTGTTAATAAAATCAATAATGAACGGTAATAGATAATGATTATTCTGTTCTCAATTATAAACAAATACAACAAATGATATACAAACAAAAACACTTGTCAAATGCGAGAGTTGAAAATGGTTTTTTAATTATCAGATACTATTATACCGAATATATTTTTAATATCTTTGAATTTTTTATATTAAATACAGGCCAATAACCCCTCTCTACATATTTAATTTAAATCCTCAGAAATGCATGAACGATAGATCGTCAAGATTTACATTCTAAAAACCGGAATTAAATAAATAAATAACTCAGATACTAAATTTTTTTTTTAATTTAATTAAATTTAATTAAATATAAATGAATGAACGCTATACATTTTTCGTAATTGTCGGAGATAGGCATGGCATAAAACAGGGTTGGAGTAAGTACGTCAGTAAATGGATTACAAGCATCCTTCATTCTGAACTTATAAAGATAAAGAAAATTTAAATGCAAAACATTTTTCTCAGTTTTTTACAATTATATATATTTTTATTTCCTTAATTCTCCTTAACATAATTGTTGTATATAATAATTAATACAATAAAATTTATTGTAAGAGCTACATTTAAATTTGTTGCATTAAAGAATAAGTGTTGGGTTCATTTTGCTTTCAAGTTTAATTTTCGATTTAAGAAATAATATTTGGTAAAGATGAGACAAGAGAACAGTTGTTATGCTCTTCTTGTTTTCACTTTAACAAAATATATGCTGATTTTCAACAGATCGACCATTTATATTTTGGGTTTATTGCTAACACCAAGATAGTAATAAGAAATTGTGAAGGGAGGAGTCTGATTTTTTTTAAATGTATTATTGTGAACATCAGCATGATTATTAAGAAAAATTTATATTTATTTTGAAATATAGACTTGGATTTTTTCGTCTGCATTCGTTTTAGAAACTATTTTAAAACTACTTAAAAGTTAAACAATGTTCTCTTGGTTTTTTTACTATTCATTTGTTTGTTTCTGTTTCCTCGTTCTATGTGTTAATGTAGTTTATATGAATGTAGTAGTAGGCAACGTACTATGGTGTTTTACATATGTTGTTGCTTGTCTTTCGCCAAAAAATTGTTTTTATAGATTTTAAAAGGTGTTATTCGTATGAAAATCATAATAAAATAGATATTTATTAAACCATTACGCCTAATTACAAAATAATAATTATTTAATTGAATAAGTATAATGCATACGATTTGTTAAAATTATACACTGAATGTAAAACTTGTATTATAGTATAATGTGTGTTTGTGTCGAGTGTGTGTGTGTGGTGTATGGTGTATTGATCGTATAGACTACTGTGACCATACATTATTTTACTTTTCTAAGTAAAAGGAAACTTTTAAATAATTCTGCTCTGTTAATTTCTGGTTTACTTTCTACTTCACGCATATTGAAATTTATATTTTACAACTTAACAAAACTTAGTTGATTTCGTAACTTTTGTTAAAATAAAAAACTTTGTCGGTTTCTTAAAAGCGTTTTAGGTTGAAGACAATATTACAGCAGTACTGTGGTAGATGACCGCGTACAGTAACATACTTCTGATAACCTATGTAATCAAATAATTATTTATTATTTTGAAATAACACAAATATATATACGAAATATTTACCTCAATTATTCATAATGTTTTCAAACATTAATAAAGTTTTGAATCCTTAATCTGTTTCCTTTACATTGCCGCTATCTGAAGACTGTTGCATCAGGTCTTCTAAAGCAAAGAAACTACCTGTAGACGCTGCGCCAGTTGCGGATGTTGGCGTACCGTCGGCTGCAGCCGAAGCTGAGTCTTTATCGAGTAAAATTTGTTGCCCTTCGGCTGTTTCTAAAACCTGTTGTTGTACTTGCACAATCGGTTGACCGTCAGCCGTGTACGAAACTGAAACAGGAATACGAGTTCCATCTTCCCCTATTACATGTGCTCCTTCAGACAGATCACCATCCTGTCCTTGTTGTATGACTAATTGTCCGTCAGCGTTCAGCAACGAAGCATCTATTAATTGCGTTTCATTATTATCACCCTGCACCAGTACCATTTGCCCATTGCCATCTGTCATCATTTGAAGGGTTTCTCCATCTAAACCATCGCCTGTTTGCAAAACACCAACACTTTGTAGCAATTGTTGTATTTGCTCTGGGTCTTGCACAAGAATCTGGTTGCCCTCGGCATCAGTAATAATGTGGTTATCAAGCTGAAGCAACTGTCCATTTTCGTTAAGAATAAACTTAATTTGACCACCTTCAACTTGTGCCTGCATAGCTTCGTCTAGCTCCATGGTCACTTGCTGATCCCCACCACCAGCGGCGGCCAGTTGTTCATTTGTAGCTTCATCGTGTGAAGCAGTGTTCGTCTGCAAATGTGTTTGCTGCTCTTCGGTTGCATTGGCTTCCGCTGAAGTGGCAGATGCTTCATTTTGTTGTGATTGCTGACCAGATTCTGAATTTTCCGTGCTTTCAGTAGATGGTTTTTGCTCTGATTCTTCAGAATGAGTCTCTTTTTCTTTATCTTGTGACGGTTTTTGTTCTTCTTGCGTAGACTGTGGCTGCTCTTGTGCATCATTATCGTCGTCCAAACTTGGCATACTGACTGGTCCAGTTGCAGTTGATGGCTGTTTAGTGCTTTCACTTGGACTAGTTGCATTCGTAGTACTTTCTTCTTTGTCAACACTAGTTGTCGAAGAGGCTTGTGTGGTAACAGGCTCATCGGGTTGATCCAGCATAGGCATATCAATGCTAACTGAAACAGGAGCGGTTGTTGTGGGCGTAGTAATGGATTTTGTGTTCTACAAGTAAAGAATGGGTTTAACAAGCTATATATATTGCAGTTTATTTTTCTAAAACTTACGTCAGTTGCTTGTTCACTGCCATCTGGCTGTGGAATAGTTATGTTAAAAGTAATGCCTCCTGACCCAGCTTGTGAAGTTATTACTAAATTGTCACCACCAGTCGTTGAACCAACACCTGTTGCATTCGCAGCTACTGTATCTGAATTTGTGTTTGTCGAATCATTTGTCCCATCACCCTTGTCCGAGTGCATCTTTTCGAAAATGCTCTCAATATCTGCTTCTGAAATTGAGGTTGCGGATGTTGTTGAATTGTGTTGCATAGTTCCAGCAGAAGTGCTGATATTCAAATTACTATCAGATTTCGTAACTGTCGCTGATGGGAGCCCATCAGAGAGCAACGCTGATGCAGAGTTCAAAGAGACAAGAGAAGAGCTGTTGCTCAATGTGGCGGATGAGGCTGTAGTGGTTACAGTAGTCGACTTCTTTTCACGCTTATGTGTCTCCATATGTTGGTTATAGTAGTTCTCTTGTATAAATGTGAGTGAGCAGATGTGACAAGAGAAGAAACGAATGTTTGCGTTTGCTGCTCCTGTATCAGCCGCTGTGGGAACTACAGAATCACTTAGTGCTTCATCTATAGTTTCCTGCAATAGCTTTTGTGTTGTCAACATCGTGTTGCTCGTAGTCGCCTGTGTGACAGTTTGTTGCTGCTGCTGTTGTTGTTGTTGGTGAAGCGTAGTCTGTTCCGGAGGCTGCGGTGATGGTTGGCGCTGCTGTTGATGTACCTCGAAATGCTTTACAAGCAATTCACGCTTAGAGAAGGACATGGAGCATGTACCACATTTAAAGTAGTTGGGCTGATGCTGCTTGGCATGGACTGTAGCCTGTTCACGTGTTTCAAAACGTTGTGAGCAGAGACGGCATTTGAATGGCTTAGGCTTTGTGCCAGACATATGTTTGCGCATATGTTCGTTAAAGATAGGTTTATCAGTGGACTTGAATTGACAATGGTTGCATGTATATAGTGGCGTGGAAGTGGTTGTCGGAGTGATAGCTTCAGCGGCTGGAGCGGCCGGAATTGTTGTGGAACTCGTGACAACCACATTGGTGCTGTGATTGATTTCCATATGCTTTCGCAATGCTTGGTCACTAACAAAGTTAATGTGACATACAGCGCATGTATTGTCCATTGGTGTATTATGATCCTTAATCATATGTTGCTTCATAGCGCCGAAATTAGGGAAAATCTTTTTGCAGTTCTTGCACTGGAAATTTTGCTGCTTGCATGTTTCGTAATGTGTGTTAAACAGACGCATATCTGATGTTTTGTAGTCGCATGAAAGACATTTGTAAATCTTTGTTGTTTTTCGCTGTATTGTGTGGGTTGTCTGTTGACTCTGAGGCGTTGATATTTTAATTTGCTGTACTGCACTAACTAAAAATATACGAACAGAATTGTTATTGGGATTTGATGCAAATACTATTTATTTTTGGAATAAACGACTTACCAGGTGGTGATTGTTTTCCTATGTGCGAATCCACCTGCATTAATGTACCTTTGCGAGTACGATCACCATCGTCATTTGAGTTAATCATGCGGGATACCACATTTCCACTATTCAATTTTTGCATTTTCGTTGGAGGCGATCCAGATTGCGACACGACATTTGTAGAACCACCGCCACCATCATCATTCAAACCATATTTCTTGTGGAGCAAATTCATTATATTGGTACGAACTCGCTCAACATCATTTTCCAATCGATCCAGGTAGTTAATCAGATTCGTGCAACGGGTACAAACAACATCTTCGACGCTCACAATGACCATAAATGCGTCACCGACCAGCTGACCGATTTTATTCGGAAACTTGGTGTTTGAATGAGACGTGTGCATCTCGGTAAGTTGATTCTGGGTAGAGCTACTGACAATGGCATCGTCGCACACATAGCACCGACTACCGCCGTAGCTATTCTGCTGCATGGATACATTATTGCTGTTAGAGCTGGCGACTGTTGTGGAGGCGACTTTTTGTTTAAGAATGCGTGGCTGGTTGGGGCCAGTGACTGTGACGGCTCCACTTGAGAGTAAATTGTGAATTTTTCGAACTGCGCTATTCATTGGATTATTCATTCCGGTGTTTATGCTATAGAAATGTCAAAGAAACTTTGGAATAAATAGTTCGTATGCTGATGTTGCTGATGCTCCTTATGTTTGTATGTGCTGTACCCGCCGTTGCTTGTGTTGTGGTTGTTGTTGTAGTTATGCTACCCTCACGATAAACCTACGAAGTGAGGTTAATTTATTTATTATATGGGAACTATATTTAACATTTCTTTAAACTAGAACTTGAGAAAACACAGGTATTCTTAAAACGTATTAACTCGTCTGACACTATCATCCAATCGTCACCGGCTCGACGAGCGTCCCTTTCAGTTTTTCCACAACTTCTGGCAACTCGTTTTACACTCTTCATTGTTTCGTCAAGTTTTTCCTACTCACACACACGTTAAACTTCCCTAGATGGGATTTCGTTCAGTACGACTCTGACAAACACACAATGGCGGCCATTGAAAATGTCACCAGAATATATTGTTATCTCTTTCCATCCGGAGGATTTATGCAGCAGCGAGAACAAGATAAAATACGCCATGACGTTTGATGGTTCCGTGCTACTTATCAAAGCATTTTGAAAATTTCCAATTGTGAACTACTAATGCCTCATTTAGCGACATTTGCGCGATAGGGATAAAATTTATAAAATTAAATTTCAAATTATGCAGTACCCTAACTTTTTAAAGACTGTTTTGGAGCTGTGGCAGAACTTAAATACAAAAGCAACATTGTACTTTCTTCTTCCACATGTATTTCTCCATTGAAGTGAAAGAGGCTACCTTTTTTACCCACAGTCGCGCCAAAACATTTTTACGATTAAATAAGTCTTCAAAATTTCTTACCAACCCACATGTCGCATTAAGACACAATTTTACCTTTTAAGACTTTGATGAAAACTGAAATGCTTCAAAACTCAAATTCTGAATAAATATAAAATTTATTTGCCTCATTTCTAAGATTCGCACAATAAAATAATTATTTCATGCGGCGGCACCGCAATTTATTCACTAGCTGCTTCACCGCTGGTTTACGAATGCCAGGCTAACTTGACGAAGAACCCAATCGATGATGCGGGCATAATTTCGAAGGAGAAAAAATATATTTAAGGAACTTTAAGAAAACAACGAATATGCTACAATTATTAAGAAAACATCAATCTTAACAATTTATTTACAAATTTCATATTTGAAAACAAAAAATGTCGCTTGGTGGACGAGTGTGAACTAGTAAGATCACATCTGGGAGAAAGACATAATGAACATATATACTTGATTTTCAAATATCAAAATTTAAATTTCCGTTAAATATACCAACTAATTCTTCAATTTCACCCTTATGAAATAGGAGGGGGAAATCGCGCAGTTTCAGCAACACGGTTAATAAACTTTTCACTGAAATGACTAACCGCCCGATAGACCAAAAAACGACCGCACGAACGATTGGTTACGCCAACAAAAATCTACACCGCCATACTTTCTTCATGCACAGAACAGAGACAACGCGACGATGCGAACGAAAACTTAACGAAATCAGCGGTCGCTTGCAACTCGGTTTCGGACAATGTTTGAACGAAAAAGTAGAAAATGGCTGCCGTATTCGTTGAGTTTGCAAGAAATTAACGTGATTTTCATATTTTTCTCATTACAGAATTCTGGCGGCGGCACTGCGTTCGTTCTGCCGATTTCTCAATTTACACTAAACCAATTTATTTTCAATATTATTTACAATTCTTTACATATTGTTCAATACCTTGGCTATAGTATTTATTCGATGTGTTGTACACAAAAGAAAAAATTTTTTGTACCGAGCACTATTCCTTTATTCAAAGCAATCCACTTAAAAACTACGCAGAGCGTTTAGCATACAATCGACTTGGACTCTCTTCTCAATCGTAGAATCACGTTTGTGCTTCCCCATTCGTTGCTCGTCGGTCACTGAAAAACGCGTTGCGGCATTTGCTCTGCCACCGCGCTGTTTGCGAGAGCGAGTTGCTTCTCACAAGGTGACCAGATGCATTTACTTTCGTAAAAGTAATCGTTCCTAATTAACCCTTTCAAGCATGGCTTTTATATGCTGAACAACGTACATTGTTCTGCTTATAATATGATTTTCTTCGTCAAATAATAATGTATAATGTTCATTTAAAGATTTAAGTTTTGAAAAAATATATATATATACATTTACGGAACTTGCTCTATGCCGTATTTTTTCTCGGTGTATGAAATATAATGGATACATGGCAACTCTGTGGGTTGTCACCAAAAGATTTTAATGTAAACTCACCTCTAATAATTGTTTTTGGAATACGTTTCCATGGGCAACCAAACAAAAAATGTAAACAAACTAAAACATGGATCGAGGCGTGAAATAGCGGAAAAATTTGTAAACTTGTTAAGAACTCAAAATTGTTTATTTTAATTCATAAAAAGTTAAATTATTCAATTGAAATGAGGGGTGTATTAAAGTGGGTGGAAAAAATAGAGTTTCCGAACAACAAGGACGAGAATGCTAGGTGAGTTGTACTTAAATCGTCGATGGCTACCAATATAAGTATGTGACCAGCTATGAAACACCTGCTGACCCACATTTTACTGGCGTTTACGCAGCGTACATTCTGTTTGTTACAATCCCGATGGAACCCAGTTGATTGTGGCCGCTGGCGATCGGGTGCTCATCTACGATCCCAATGATGGAACACTTCTGAATACACTCAAGGCGCACAAGGATGTGGTTTACTGTGTGGCGTATGCACGAGATGGGAAAAAATTCGCCAGCGGAGGAGCTGATAAGTCAGTAATTGTCTGGACGCACCAATTGGAAGGACTGTTGAAATATTCGTACGTTGGTGTAATTAAGTCGTAAATTAGTAAGTAGTAAACTAGTTGTATCTAACATCGAATATTTTGGGTTGCAGTCACAGTGACTCCGTTCAATGCATGGCCTTTAATCCAATTTCACACCATTTGGCATCCTGCTCTGGTTCCGATTTTGCTTTTTGGTCTACGGACCAGAAGGCTGTGCAAAAGTACAAAATATCATCCCGAGTCAATGCCTGCGCCTGGACTAATGATGGACAGTATTTGATTTTGGGCCTGGCGAATGGGTCGATATCGATTAGAAATAAGGTTTGTAATATATATATATATATTATTAGTATTTTGTTAATTCGATTGATAATTTCAACTTTTATAGTCTGGCGAAGAGAAGGGTCGTATTGACCGGCCTGGAGGTCAAAACAGCTCAGTTTTCGGTGTACAATGTTGTCCTACTGTTGCGGCCAACAACATGGACAGCATTGTCGTTGTTGACTGGAGTCAGACATTGACATTCCACAAACTAAGCGGCCAGATGATCGGCAAGGAACGAGCTCTCGGCTTCGACCCACTTTGCGTTAGTTATTTTCCTAATGGCGAATTTATTATCGTCAGCGGTTGTGCAAACTACCTGCAGCTTTTCACCAAAGAAGGTGTGCGTCTGGGTACAATGGGTGACTCCTTTGATTCGTGGATTTGGACTGTGGTTGTGCATCCGAATGGTTTATCATATACGGTTGGATGCCAAGACGGCACATTGTCCTGTTTCACGATCGCCTCGAGCACGGTTCATGCTTTATATAGGGAACGCTATGCATTCCGAGAGAATATGTGCGATGTCATTATTCAACATTTAATTTCTGGACAGAAAGTCAGAATAAAATGCCGTGATTTGGTACAAAAGATTGCTATATATCGCAATCGGTTAGCAGTTCAGTTGCCGGAGCGAGTTGTCCTGTACGAGCTAAGCTCAGCCGAGGATCAACCCATGCACTATAAAGTAAAGGAAAAGATTCAGAAGAAGTTCGAATGCAGCTTACTTGTGGTCTGCGCTAGTCACATCGTACTTTGTCAGGACAAACGGCTACAGAGTTTCGATTTTAATGGAGTTCTCCAACGCGAATGGATAATGGATTCCTTTATTCGTTATATCAAGGTCACGGGTGGGCCAGCGGGTCGGGAAGGTCTGATGGTTGGGATGAAGAGTGGTCAGGTCAGTCAAGCAGTAGAAGGTTGTTCAAAATACGGATTTCAATTTATCAATTGTACACTCATTTTCAGGTTTATCGAATATTTCTCGATAATGCGTTACCGCTAATGATTACAACGGCCGTATCTGCAGTGCGTTGTCTAGACATTAATTCAAATCGCACCAAGCTCGCTGTAGTAGATGACGCAGGTCGCCTAGTAGTTCGAGATATAGTAAACGATACGTTGTTGTACCAAGATTCCGGCGTCAATTCTGTAACTTGGAACACTCACCTTGACTCGATGCTTTGCTATACTCATACCACTGGTGGCCTCAGTGTACGCGTAGGAAACTTACCACCACGTTCCCCGCAAAACATGCTTGGCGTAGTTGTTGGCCTGTGTGGTGCTACAGCGTTCTGCTTACGGGGGAATATAATGCATAACATTCCACTCGCCTTGGGTGCAACGATGTGGCAATTCATCGAGGCTGGATTATTTGAGTAAGCACGACAATTGCATGAAGTTGAATTGTAGTTATATTAGTGTTCCTTTTTCCAGCGAGGCATTTCAAGTAGCATGCCTAGGCGTAACTACCGCCGACTGGGAAGGTCTGGCTCAAGCCGCCCTAGAGTCCTTGCATCTTAATATAGCACGTGACGCGTATGTTAAAGTTCGGAATCTGCCCTGGTTACAACTCATCGATAATTTGCGTGAAGAACAGAAACGATCGGATTGGCCCAAAGAAGTGATGCAAGCAGAGACATGTGCCTTCTCCGGGAAATACAAAGAAGCAGCACGATTTTATCAAAAATGTGGACACACAAATCGTGCCTTGGAAATGTATTCCGACTTGCGAATGTTCGACTTGGCACAAGAGTTCTTAAAGGACGGCAGCGAGGAGGATAAACGTGAATTGGTTAAGAAACGTGCTGAGTGGGCGTATTCAGTAAAGGAGCCTCGCGCTGCAGCTGAACTTTTACTTTCTGCAGGCGAACACGAGAAGGCAATCGAAATAGTATCGGAGCAGGGCTGGGCTGATGTGTAAGAGCATTGCTGGTTATTTTTGCTTAAAAAATTTATAACACTCACTGTTCCAGGCTCTACGACATTGGGCGTCGCTTGAGTTTAAGTGAGAAACCCTCGCTGGAACTTGTTGCCTTCAATTTAAAACGTCTTAAGGCCTTACCATTAGCAGCTGAAATATTTAAGAAGCTTGGTGATGAGGCACAAGTTGTTCAGTTGCACGTCGAAGCAAAGGACTGGGCTGAAGCCTTTCGTTTAGCAGAATCTCTGCCGGAATTGCTACCGTCTGTGCACTACCAACATGGGCAGTGGTTGGCCGAATCAGATCAGTTTATTGAAGCACATAAGGGTGATTTACTTTGATTACACTTTTGTTTTTTGGACTTTCTAAATAAATTCTTACACAGCATATCTAAAGGCTGGTCGCATGAAAGATGCAAATCGTTTGTTAAAATCACTAAGCAATTCTGCTATTCAGGAAGAACGATATTTGGATGCAAGCTATTTCTACTGGTTATTGGCGAGACAATATTTGGATATATATTACGAAAAAGAGTAAAATTTGTATTTACAAAAGGGTATTTTTTATTAACCATTTTAATACTTATAGGGAACAGAATGCAGTTGACCACCATCTAAAGGAGTACAAAAACCATATGAGAATCGCAAAGGTTTACTATGCTTACAACATTATCTACAATTATATGAAGGAACCTTTTACAACATATTCGCCCGTTAGCCTTTTTAATGTCAGTCGGTTCATTCTTAATGAGGTGGAGTACAAAGGAGCACCTAAGGGTGTTAGTATGTTGTATGTTTAGCATATATGTTTCAAAATCCTGGTTTATCCTATCTCATACAATTACAGTGCTGTGCTCTTCACACTTGCCAAACAATCCAAATTTCTGCAAGCAAATAAACTTTGTCTGGTAGTTAACAAACGCCTGCAGTCCTTAAAACCACCAAATGGAGTGCAGGATCAAATCGATGTGCGTTATTATAGATTTCTACTGAGCTTCATTAAACTAAGAGTAATTCCAGATAAATTATCTAAATAGCAAAGCATGCAAGAGTGGGTTCAACGATCCAGAAGAACTCTTTCCATTATGTTACAAGTGCTCTAATTATAGTCAACATCTAAATGGAAATGTCTGTCCCACCTGTAAACAAGATTATGTTTTCTCCTTTGTTTCTTTCGGTAAGAACTCTTTATCTATAAAATTCATTATCAATGTTGATCCCCTTACTTACTTTTAGAAATTCTACCTTTAGTGGAATTTCATCCGGAAGTTGACATTTCCGATTCGGAAGCGGAGCGATTACTATTAGCTCCTCCAAAACCTGCTGAAGATAATGATCCCTTCACTGAGGTGACATATATTTGTTAAAGTTAATATTATTCTTATATTGAAAATCCATTTATGACTAGGATGTTGCAAGTGCCTTGCCATTAAGCCTTGATCGAACTGCCTTGCGTGCTATCGACCCAAATCACATTTTAATCGTAAAACGTCGTGAAAAACATGTAAAAAATATATATTACAGAAACATTTTACCAGATTTACAAATAACATTTTGTCCGGAATGCCTGTTGGTAAGTTCAAAATATGTTGGTGTGCACTTAACAATGATAAAGGACTCTTTTTTTAACAGGTATTTTATGCTGAGGACTTTGAACTGCAAGTTTTACAAAAGGGATTTTGTCCTTTTTGTCGCACTCCATCGGAGAAATTATTTGAAGATTATTAAATTTAGTTTCTCATTTACCCATTTTCATTTATTAGGTCAATAGCTATTTATTTAAAGTTAATAGTAAAAAGTGTACAAAATAATTTACAATTACTTTTAAAACGTCAGTTAAAACTATTAAATTGAGGTATCTCTTGAATTATTTGTCAATATTGGTAACTAATTATATTTGAATGTTGCTATATAGTATGATGAAAAATCATCTTATCTAAGACCACGTTTCCTCTTGATATCGCTTGTTTTTAAACATCTGCTCTACATAATCTTTGTCGTCTTCTAGGACGTATGTCAATGCGTCTTTCACTTCGATTGGCATATTTTTCGAGGATCCTGCCACTAAGACTACAGCTCCTTCTTCCTTTATTAGACAACGTAACAATTCCTTATTTTCTCTAACTAAATGTTGTACATAAATTTTGTTTTCTTGATCTCTAGAGAATGCCACAAATAACTTCACAACTTTTGAATCTTGCCATCTTTTGAAATCCTCTTTAAAATGGTAATCCTTGTTTTTATTACGACATCCGAAATACACAATGTCTTCGTTGCTACGAACGTTTTCATTTTGTTCGGATCTATGTTGTATAACGCTTCGAAATGGAGCAATGCCTGTTCCAGGCCCGATCATAATAAGTGGTGTTTCAGGATTTTTCGGTATTAACATGGTTCCAGGTTTGATTGAACCCAAAACTGTTTGTCCTGGCTTTAAATCTTTCATCCAATTAGAGCATAAACCTAAACGTGGAACCGATAATTTCGTTTTATACTCAACAATTGCAACAAGAAGGTCCAATGTGCCTGACGATGGAATCGATGCAATTGAAAAACTTCTTGGTTGTATAGTGGTAAAGAGTTCACATAAAATGTGCAGTGGTAACTTTGAGGTAGCATGTCGAAAATCTTGTAATACTTCCAAAATAGTACGCCGCGGTCTATTGATGTATTGAATAAGGCTGTCGAGTCCTTCAGATGTAGTGAATTCCAAGAGTTTCTCCTTTTCTAACTCATCCTCGCAGTTCAGGGCCAAAAGTTCGAAGGCACGTTGACGTGGTTTGGCACTAAGATCCCATATATACTTTGCTAACAATCCGACAGTGACAGGCTGTTCGTAAGCTACGGGAAGTGGCATATCTTCATAATTACTTTTTAATTGAATAATTGTATTTTCATCAAATGCTAATCGATACTCTTTTACCAAGTCTAGAAAGGTCTTGACTTGCTGATCTGAATTACATGGTCTCACATTAAAAATATCGCCTGGTTGCCAGTTTACGTGTGATGGAAACTGAAATTTAAGAAAACGAACATCTTGAAAATGATCATCAGAAGTGGTGCGCTTATTTTCCAATAGTGTAAAAGAATGAAATTCTTCAGGTAGGGGCCACTTTAGTTTTGCTAGGTCCACCAAGTTATCAGCCTTCTCCAGAAGGTTAACATTCCATTTAAAAACCGTTTCCAACTTGGGACTTTTAGGTACATACGGCAATCTATTTTGCAGCTCCTTCCACAACTGTGCTATCCATGGCATTGCAACCGCTCCTAGCCCATGATCATGCTGGTCATCACACAGACCGATAGGAATGATGTTGGATGCACCTAACTGTAACAGACGTTTATTCAGCTTTTTGGCAGTGAAATTAAACTTGGCATAACTCGAATCTCCTAGTCCAAGACATGCAAACTGTAGACCAAGCAGAGAATTTTTTGGTAAACTTTTGCGTAGAAGGAACTTCCAGGCTTTCTTCATATTATCAGGTTCGTCTCCATTCCCTGTGGTGGCCACCACAATAATACACAATTTTTCATCGACTAGGTTTTGAATGTCGTACTCGTCCATAGGAAGGACCGGCCCGCTAAATCCGTAAAGTTTCGATTCTCGCCAAATGTGCTCTGCCACATCCTGAGCCGTGCCGGTTTGACTGCCATAGAGAACCACTAAACGCATTGGAGATAAAACTTGTTGGAGCTATCTATCTACACACTGTCCTATTGTAACCAAAGATTTTAGAGGTGAACCACCTGACAACTGACATAATAAAATATCATCCCAGGGAACAAGTTTTATCGTCAGCACACATCTAATATACCCAATTAATTGTCTACTGGGCTATGTGTTGTTTACATTTTACTCGAGACTCGATGAGCATCAGCTGCTTACTCTCATTCTCAGCCGGTTGAATAGAACATTAGGTACATTCTGCAAATATTCCATAAAATTGTGTAATACCAGATTATTGTTTTTGTTTTTCCTTAACAATCGAAATAAATATAAATTTTGCAAAATTAACCATGTTACGAGTAACAACCAACCTAGTTCGGCATACAGTGCAACAAGCTGCTCAGCCCCAGAACAGGATAGTTCAATTACTTGTTGTTGGCAATCGCCGCTGGATAGCACAGAGGCTTCAAAGTGGACCGGGTCAAGCGACCATGCGAATGGAGGAGAGTAAAAAAATAACTCCCCTTGGATGGTTCTTGTTGGTAAAAATTGGCCCAACCGTCTCAATTGAATCCAATTAAATGCAATTTGATTTTAGCTTGTTCCAGTGACAACATTTGGACTCGGTTGTTGGCAAGTCAAACGTAAGGCATGGAAGGAACAACTTATTAAAGATTTGGAAAAACTGACAAAAATGGCACCAGTACCATTACCAGACAAGTTCGACATTTCTTCCAATTTTTAGAGTATTTTAACATCTTTGTCTGTTTTCAGCTTAGACGAATTACAAGATATGGAATATCGGTTGGTAAAAGTGCGTGGAAAATTTTTACACGACAAAGAGTTATACCTAGGTCCTAGATCATTCATACGCCCAGATGGAGGTGAAACAGCGGGAGGTTTATTTTCCAAACAAGATACTGGAAATGGATATTTAGTGATCACTCCATTCAAATTGGCAGATAAAGAGTATGAATAATTATAGTTTTATATGAAACGTTTCAACTGAAATATTATATACTTTATTAGTGATATAATTCTTATCAATCGTGGCTGGGTGTCTCGCAAGCAACAACATCCCGAAAATCGACTTGAAGGACAATATCCCAAGGAGTTAGAAATGACGTGTGTTGTACGTAGAGGCGAAAATCGTCCGCAGTTTTCACCAGACCACAAAGGAGGAGTCTTTCTTTACCGGTAGTTTTAAAAATTCATTGATTTTGTATCCGTGTTTTACAAATTTATCTCTTAGAGATTTACCGAAAATGTGCGCTCTAACCGGAGCGTCACCCATTTTCTTGGATGTCACATATGAATCGTCTGTTCCTGGTGGACCAATTGGAGGACAAACACGTGTCACTCTACGCAATGATCATTTGTCGTATTTGATAACATGGTTCAGTTTATCAGCTGCAACATCATTTATGTGGTTCCGTCAAATTGTAAAGAGGAAACCTTTCTAAATGTTAATACTTATACATACAAGAAGTTTTTATTTTTTAATTTATTGGATAATAACAATATTCATTGTTGACAAGAAAGAATAGATATTTAAACATAAAATATGGACATAACGAATAAATATGTTTAAAGTTAATATTACACAAAAATACTTTATAACACGAGGAAATGAAATAATTATAAATGCATTTAAAATTCTTGCTGTAACACGTTGACCTCATTGAATGGGATATGTTATCTTTTATAGTTTTAATTCTTCTGAAAAGCATTCGACACATATTTGATACGTCTCAAAGAATTGAAAAGTAAGAATAAAGTTCGATATATGTTTTTAATTATAGTGAACACTTTGTATAACAATTACGGAAGTTAGATTATACAGAAAGGGTTAGTATATATACAATTCGGTAAAATACTGCACATAGTCTTACGAAGAAAATATTTATTTGGAAAATTGTTGGATCGTATTATTTTTTAATTTCTTTCTTATATAATTGTAGTTTCATTGTCTATCGAGTGTTTCAGTAGTGCCGCCTTTTGGGTGGGTGTTTGCCCTACAATTGTGGAATACTCCCCCACGATCTCATAAGGCCTGTGCGTTGATACTTCTTTCCAATTGTCTGCACATGGAATCCGATTTGTTGTAGACGTTCATGGTCTAGAATTTTGCGCCCATCAAAAATGTAGGCTGGCTTCATCATGGACTGATAGATGCGCCTGTAATCTAGCTCCTAGACAATTACAAAAATAATATGGTTAATTGTAATTCATTCAGTCAAATTCTCAAACATACAATAAATTCGTCCCATTCTGTGCACAAAACTATAGCATGCGTGCCTCGAACAGCACTATACGGATCGCTATGGATTTGTACTGCCTTCTTAACGTTCTCTGGAGATTCAGTTACACACGGATGCGTCAAATCATCAATGATCTGCTCGGGTTCAACCTTGGGATCATAAATATCTAATTTGGCGCCTTCCTCTAAAAGTGTTTTGCACACTGTAATGGCTGGGGTCTCGCGAGTATCGCCGGTATTTTTCTTGAAAGCAAAGCCAAAGATTGATATCCGTTTATCAGACACAGTGTTAAACAGACTTTCAATAATCTAAACAAAATTGAGCATTTAATTATTTTTTTTTTTGTTTCAGAAATTTTCCAAAAGTAATTAATATGTTAACCTTTTGTGAAAAGCGAGACTTCTGGTATTCATTCATATCGATTACTTGTTGCCAGTATGCAGCAACTTCAGGTAAGTTGAGTCCTTCGCATATGTACACCAAATTAAGGATATCTTTCTGAAAACAACTTCCTCCAAAACCTACTGAAGCCTGCAGAAATTTCGAACCAATACGGGAATCTAGGCCGATGGCACGTGCGACTTCAGACACATCTCCGCCAGTTGCTTCACAAACCGCCGACAACGAATTAATACTGGAAATACGTTGAGCTAAAAATGCATTGGCAGCCAACTTTGAAAGCTCCGACGACCAAGTATTTGTAGTTAAAATATTCTGTTTTGGAATCCAATGTTCATATATCCATGAGAGCTTCTCGACGGCTTTGTGGCCATCAGGAGTTTCTTCGCCACCTATCAACACGCGATCTGCATGCAGGAGATCCTCAATTGCTGTACCCTCGGCTAGAAATTCAGGATTGGAGAGTATATCGTAACGTATGCCGGGCTTCTGGTTGGCGCGCAAGATGTGCATAATACTCTCGGCCGCGCGCACTGGCACTGTGCTCTTTTCCACAACAATTTTATTCGACTGAGCGATTTCAGCTATCATACGGGCAGCACTTTCAACATATTTCAGATCGGCAGCACGTCCTTTAAAGCAGTTAAAATAGATAATTTAATTGTGAACTAAGCTTGGTATAAAATCCTTACCCTTGCCATTGCCAAAGGTTTTCGTGGGAGTGTTAACAGAGATAAATATAAGATCTGCTTCCTTAATAGCAGTTTCGATGTCAGTCGAAAAGAACAGATTCACGTTACGACATTTCCTCACCACATCGTCCAAACCAGGCTGCGTCAAAGAAAATTCAAACAATTTAGTTCAGCGCGAGCGAATGATAACGATTAGTAACGAACAGTCCGACGTCCAAAACTGATATGACGAAATATTGTATAATACGATAATATGATAATATGACCTCTGAATATTTTAAACATGATTTTAAATTTGGAAATGTTATTACATTATAACGGTAGTCTAATATAACTAATTAATTTAATACCTTTTCTAGTTATAATTATCTCTCTTAGTTCTCTCTGTTGGAAAACCAGACAAAAAACAAATCAAAATACGCGCAAATATCTAAAAAACAACAGACAACGTTCTGAAGATAAGAAGCTATACGAACTACATAAGGTAATTTTTTAAGGAATTTAAAAGCAATCGTTATTATTTAGTCGGGTATCACCCATCCTACACTCTGTTTAAATAACAACTTCCTAAATGAAAATATAGTTTCAAAAGTTATTCTGATATCAGATCTATTGAAAGTAACGGGCAGAAAAGAACGGAGGAAAAAAAGTGAAAAAAGAAAACGGAAGTAGTGTAAGCAAAGTGAGTAAAATTTGATAAGCAAAGTACTATAAATATATCAGTGAAAAAAAATAAAAATAAACGTATTGTCAGTGTATACTGTATAAAAAATGAAAAGTATGTACGACTGTTCCGGATAGAGTTCAACATTACTCCAATTGCGATATTTTGTATGGCAAAGTATACAATTATCGTAGATAATTAACCTTAAGAAATACATTTAATCATGGTATAGTAGCCGTAACATGGTTAATATTTCTTCAACATTAATGTAATGACGCTCATTCGAATGAGAATGAAATTATCTATCGACAATTGAAGACACTTAGTTGTCATAAATTGCACAACGCAGTAAGAGTATAAAAACCATAAAGAATATAAAGAAAACAATTATTTTACAACACGTGTAAAGAATAATATAATAAGAATTTCAATTAAGAAAAAGGTGAATTGACATACAAGTCCCGAGAAGACACTGCTGTTCAATCAAAGAATATATAAGGAAATTGAATACAGAATTATTATTAGCTGCAGTATAAACCTTCAACTGGTAAATGGTGGGACTTAAGTAAATATCGACATAACGACGTTGAACTCGTACGTAAATTGAAAACTAGCAATGAATGCTGCAACAGACGTTCGACTCACGAAGATGGTTAACGACTCTTATCTATTTTGAAAAACAACTTCTAGGTCAATTTAACGATGGCGTTTATTTTTCTCATTGGAAAAAAATTAAACAAGAAATATCTTCAAATAGAGGATTACATTAGTAAATTATGAAGTATTGTATAGTGTCTAAAGATTCGATTAAGAATCACCTTGCAGAATAGAATAATTTGTGTGACTATGTTTAACTAGCATGACCCAATTCGAATCAAACACAGGCAATCGCCATAAGAGTAATTTGCATTTAGCATAAATGGAAACTTCATTAAAATATATTGGCTTTTTAATTTTATTACCGACTTCATAACTATTCATGTAGCATAATCGTATTGTACCTGTTGAATAAAGAGAATTCACATAGAGATAGTGAAGAGCTACGTCAAACTCGTAGCTGTAAATACTACTGTAGAAATCACAAGCATCCCACGAGTAAATGGCACGTTTGCACATAATCAATAGGTTCTTGAACCACGCATATTACGTGGACGTTTTCTAGGCCACCTAAGGGCTCTCACGAACGCATGATGGTTTTAAGAATGCGCTGTTAATTACATGCATATTGATTTGAAATTTTTGAACTGCAAAAATATATGTTTTTTTTTCTTTTGTTTAAGTGTCCATTACTCTATATTCAAGTACTCAAAATCGTTGAGTTGGTAATGGTGCTGTTGCCTATGAACACATTAACATGTGGCTCACAGTCACGATGAGTTTTCTTGGGCAGTTCACCGAACCAATATCATACCCAAAGCACCAGTGATCTTTCTGAATAGAGACAGTGGAGCAAATTGGTTTACAAGGAAGTGCCAAAGATTTTCAGTTTGCGAATAATGAAAATTATTCATTTTAGGAATAATCTCGTGTATTGCTTTCCTAATTTGACGATTCCTTCATTTCCGGGAATACTATAAGAACGTCAGACACAAATTAAATAATTCGGAGACATGTTTTTATTGTATTATACGCGCCGTGTCGCAGTTTCTTCGATAGACTAACGTAATCGCGCGAATCTTATCAGTTTCACAGAACAAACGAAGAAAAGCCAAAAGTTGCCAACAAGAGGTTGAAAAATCTATCTTTATGTGAATACTTTCAGCTCTTAATCGTCTTAAATTCAAGGAACACATCGATAGCATCTGTGTGAGAAAATGCAATTTCATTAGAATCCGGATTATCTCCATTAAAGTATTCCTTCGTAAAATGGTGGAACTTTCTGGGAGATTTTGTAAGCAAGCTGTAGATACTACTTGCGCCAAAATGAGCTTTATGATTCATAAATACAAAGATTGTGCATAGTAAACAAATTAAATTTGTATATAACACCAATAATAAATATCAAATATTTCATCACTTAAATCAAAAATTCAATTGTAATTCGAAACGCTGCACGCAGCTAATGACATTGACCTTGCCCAGCCAAGCACCGGCAAGTGGAATACTGACGGGTGCCGCGGAGATATGAAGGAGGACACAGACGTGTACCTTCAGGCGTGCTCACGTAAACACGTTTCTTGTCCCCCGATATAGAACCAACCTACCCACTGTACAGCATACATCACACAGTTTATTGTTTGTTTATTAGAAATCACATCAATCGCTTATTTTTTTTCATTTTATTCACTACATACCTCGTATATAGGCAACTTATCCGAGTTCCATTGGGCAATACGTTCGGTGCTCTTGTCCACCACGGTAACCGTGATGTCGGGACACTTGAGCGCCATGACCGAGCATGTGGGACCACCGACGTAGCCAGCGCCAATGCAACACACTTTCATTACACTCATGATTATCTCGTGACTCCGGTGTTTCTTAAATAGCAGGATAAAAGTTTTCCAGCAAACAGCAAGTTACTATTCACAGTTTATGTGCCTGTGTCTCCAGGAAATAAAACGCTTCACTTGCTTTAAGGACTTGACTGCGGTAGTTTTCTTCTTACAGCCAACAGCAATAACAACTTAGTTATTTTATTATATTGTTGCACTTATCTATTCGATTCTATTTACTGTCAGCAGCACAACATTGGTTGGCTAAATCGCAAACGATTCACTCACAAATGCTCCGAGAACAAATTCCTCCGTGGTATTTATTTAATGGGTTTTCTGGCGTTTGTGTTTTTCGCTGTGAATTCGAACGAGTTGTTATCTACATAGCCTACTCTCGAGTTTGGCTATTTTCTCTCTTCTCTCTTTTTGAGTCCCTGACGTTGCTGAACAGGGCTGTCGGAATCAACTCAAGCGAGTTCTTCTATCACTTCTGAGTAAATCACTTCGTTAATCCAATGTTGAAAATACTGCAATTCTTTGTGAATGATTTAATCAATATTGCCATTTAAAAATTTTCCCTTTGTTTGCCAAATGTTGTTTTTTAGAAAAACCTCCACTCCACAACACATTTCCTTCACTTTTTCTTTGAAGATACTCCGCTACATTATTCTACATAGGCAGCCCTGATATGGAACTTCAAAACAAGAAGTTGAACTGTCAAAATATAACGAGTCATAATCTAACGAGTCGTAGCCATGGCTGCTGTAGCCAGTTTGGTACAATTATGCCAAAATTGGTACATTTATTTTCATTTAACACACTGGGAATTTGGTACAATTAATAGAAAGAACAATTGTTTGTTAGAAAAATATGCTTTATACATGCACACGAAAGAATCAAAATTTGAATTACTATTGAACCATTGAAGTATTGAACATTCTTTTGGAGTATGTCAAGTAACGTAATTCATTATTTCATAATATTATTTAGAATTAAAATTTTGTAATCAGAATTTTCTGCAAGTCAAAATACTCAGATTCGACTCTATAACTCTAATAAACCAAAAAAGAATTGAGGAACACTACACTCCAGTATCAATATCGAAATATTTGAGTTTATCAAACAATTATGCATTGACAATATATGTCTCCTTAAAACATAGAAAAATAAAATAAAATAAAATAAAATAGAGAAAGGATTGTAAATGGGATATATATCTGAAGTTCATGGATTTAATAAATTTTAAAGTATATCCAAAACTTTGACAATAAGATCTTATGTAAGTGGATTAACGCCTAATTGTATTTTATCTCATCATTTCATATATTATTCGTTATGAAGAGTATTTCTGAGTGAGTTTATTCGCTTGATAGGAAACCCCAAAAGTAGGCAACTTAATCGATTTGGATTAATGTGAAGTAGTATCTTTATCATATTTTTATTTTCTTTCTTTGTCGTAAAGTTTTATTTAACATAATTGAACATAATTGAAAACAATCAAGAGTGTAGCAAAGAAAATGCTGAAGTTATTAAAATTAAAGAATTATTAAGATATTATAAGAAGATGCATAAAACTTTCTAATCTGGAAGAGTGTGTAGCAATCTACCCGTATTGTATCTATCCGTATGGTTATAAGAAATGGCAAAGAATCAAATTTATGAAATACGACTTGTGCTCGACATAGAGAATAACTGGTTGTTTTCTAATACATGCGGATAAACAGATGCAACATCATGTTGATAAATAAAATATTTCTCGTGAATATCGGTCTCCATGAAGCTAAGCAACATTTTTTCCTAGCATTAGCTGCCTGCGAGATAGCAGTGTAGCATGAGTAAATTAAAATAACTATTATATGAATTTGAGATTTTTGTATATAATTTAGTAAATGTAGTTATATATTGTATAATTATTGTATAATTATTGTATTTTTTTAATTGTTTGATTATCACATGTTTTGCTTTTAAGTCGAATTTAAATAAATCAGAAAATAGTTAAAATTGTTGTGTTGCAATATTTATCTTCCTTTTTGCCAAGTATTTGATTTCAAGGTTTAACATACAGAAAGGAAGGAATGGATAAATTATTGTGAGAAATTATAATTTACAATTCAAATCTGTATGAGTAATATAATAATAATATCATTGGATTTTTCCGATAAAAAAATGTAATTGCACCAATTTGATTGATGTCACGATTTATACTGATTTGTTAGAAAAAGAATAATAGATATAATATATACAATGAGAAAACTGTCTGAAAAAACTAAACTAAAACTGTCATTTCTAGTGATATAATGGTTATAACTATTTTAACGACTGCAACTATACACTGCATTTGTACAGACTCTCTTTCTCGCCGAGAACCCGCAGTTTAAGGATCTCTCAACCTGCCCAGTTGATAAATGTACTATTTTCGGCCTAATCTCTCTGAGTATGCAAAACCACTTGAATACATTTAAGTTGACTGATATCGAGAGAACAATCAAAAGCAACGACAATGGTGTTAACACCGATAATAAAACGAAACAGAGTAAGTTAATCGATAACGTTTAAACCTGATGCAAAAATAGAATGTGATTCCAATTGTTGGAATAATAAAATGTAATAATAATACTGAAATGTGGCATTTGTGGGAATTTCTCCATCTGACAGCGGGTGCTATTCAGATCATGTATCATTGTATTACATTATGAAGATAACCAAAGTGGAGAGCTGAATCCTAGTATGGCAGAATATAACATAAATATATATAAATACACCCTGGGGGTATGAGATAATAACTGGATTTGAACTCGGCTGGGAAACAATAATCTATTTTATAAAATAAGAAAAATGTTTCAACATAACGGAAAATAATCTATTTTATTAAATGAGAAGAAAATTGCAAGCAACATAGTATATAAAAGGTACTCATCTATATAAAGGGATTTTAAAAGGCATTATTTTACGCTATGATTAAATTCGAACAATAAATCATTAAGTTATCATGTTACTGATAACGAAGAATCAAAAAGGATTTAAAATAATATTTGTATAATATATGTATATATATCGTAAATCGAAGTACCATCGAGGTTCGCCCAAAAGTCATGTTTGTCAGCTGATGCACTTAGCATTGATTTGATTTCCATATTCGAAATTCCTCTGCTCTCTGTTCTGCTTTGGTCAATTGCTATCAGTTCTGCCATATCGAAACCGCCAACGACAATTTTATTATTCCAATTTTTATTTACAAATTAAATATATTTTCACAAAATAGAATCAAAGAACTTAGTGCCATAAAACTGAGAAGTGTATTCTCGTCATCTGGCACCGCTGCAATGTCGAAAAACGTCTTGCTCTCTGTCTCTCCTACAAGCAGGCAAATCCTATAAGAACCTCTCTTCTCTACGCCGCTTTCCTCTCTCACGACTTCGTTATCGCTTGCTCGCGGATCCGGTGGAGCCAATGTTTGTTTACATCGGCTCCCCATCAGCTGTCGGCAGTGGGGGGCGCAT
Organism: Coelopa pilipes; assembly: GCA_947389925.1. NCBI lineage: Eukaryota > Metazoa > Arthropoda > Insecta > Diptera > Coelopidae > Coelopa > Coelopa pilipes. The sequence continues at coordinate 26,622,865 of OX376699.1, read as the reverse complement.
ATCATTGTGTTGTTGTTGTAGACAATCGACAACAGGTTCGTCGTTCAATGTTTTATATCAACGACGTTACGAGAGTCGACGCCAGTCGCCGGAGGAACGCGAGATCGCGAGCAACGCAACGTAGCACGAGGTAACGCATTGAAACAGGGACGGACATATCGTGGCGACGATTCTGTTGGCGCAGTAAATAAATCTTTAATTGTGATAAATTCGGAAGAGTGAAACCAATTGAATCGCGATCGCGGCCAACGGGGCGACAACGCAAAGTACAAACGAAAGCGACAAGAAGAGGAAAGAAACCGATTCGGGTCACGGGAATCAAAAGCGAGCCAAAACCGCATTCTTCGAGCATGTCCGGCCTACCAGAACTCACGGAAGCCCAGAACGTGGCCCTGGCGCAGGTGAGTCGGCCCTTGGACCTTGCACTCACTTCGTTCCGTGTTCCGGGGCCAGCTGAACACGCGACCCACTATCGGCTGACTCGCAAATGTGCGAAATTGTCTCTTTTGGATTCGTTCTTTCCACTCGCTTTGCATAAAACTGACTTTATGACATTCGGTTTGTTTATATTTACTGCTTTTGTTGTTGGTTTTAGTGTTGTTCGTGCTGTTGTATTTGTGTGGCGTTTTGCAACATTCGCAGGCAGCTGCGTATACGTCCGAAGCTCAACCCAAGTCGTCGAGATTCGTGATTCGACTCGGCTCGGCTCTGTTCTACACTTGGCTGGTTCTCTGTTGTTGTTGTTTTTGTTATTGTTGTCATTGCCAAATTATTTCCACATACACTGTTGCCAGCCACATTTAACCCAACACCTGCAAAGTGGGCCAAAGTGTCCACTGCCTTACTGGTTTTGGGGATTCCATGGTATTCGATCCATGGTGGTTGCCAGAGATGATTCCACAAAATTACCATCTTGTCTACTGGGTGAGGAAATAAGTGGCCGATTATCGTTCCCTTCCTAACAGCCGCAAAGACCTTGACAACAGAGCCGAACGAGAACTTCCTTATATTCCATTCACTTAATCCAGCCCTACATAAAATACCTTTTATGACAAACATATACTACGAGCTTCAGAAAGTTGAACTGTCTGCCTCTTGACCTCATAATTGACTCTGAATTTCGACGAAAACATGAATTTGGTAGCAAAGAGGTTAAATACGAAAATCGTGTAAAACTAGTAAAATGCGTCCCCTAAGGTTTCCAACTTCACAAGCAAATCCACTCAGTAGGAGTCACAATTGAATGCCTAAATATTTGCGTACTTTGATCAGCCAGGGTCCTCCGTCTCGCTGCAATACGCTCGAGACAATTCACCCCAGGTCTGACCACCGGGACAGATCTTGTTGCTAGCAACTGGTTTGGTTCGGCGATGGCATGAAGGTGCCAAGATAACAATATCTGATTACAACACATTCAGACACTCCCATGAAGAAAGAAGAACTGCAGACGCCGCATTCCTCATCGTCTTTTGCCTGGTTAAGACAGCCCATTTGAACGAGACGGCGTCGATTGTCATGAAGTGCAAATTGAAATTCTTCGCAGCGAACTTAAAGGTCGAGTCGATTTGAGCTGCTTTTAACAGCCAGTAGAAGGTCTACTCACGTGGCTTCATTGCACGACTCCCATTAACATCAGGCAGTTCGGATTCTCAAACGGTTTTCTATGGTCTAATGAATTTCTGCAAGCGACACTCCGCTCTGGCGTGTTCTCCCGACAGTTGCGTAAACTCTATTTCATTTGCATTCGGGGCCGGTTCGAGTTGAACCTCGTTTCTTCCAACTCGAGAATAGCCACGGTCCGTGGTCGGCTCTTGGCTGCTGCTCGATGATTGTTGGGTTAATGTTGACTTTAGTAAGTCAGTGTTACAGGGTTTCTACGGCTACGTCTGTAGGTTTCTGGTGCACTCTTATTGACTGCTCGCTGACCGAGTCTCAATACTAAAACTGGCCTCAAGATTATTACGTAGGAAAGTTCAAGGTGAGCAATTGATGTTTCGAATTGGGAGAACCATATATTTAGGCAAACGCTGAACTGTAGTAAAACAGTTGTTATAATATTCACATCGATTTTATTGACAGTCGCCAGCCGCATTTCGTAATTACTTTAATTATCATATGGAATCGGGTGATGTTGAGTCGTATGATCACCAGTGGACCAAAGTGCCGATCTGAGATGAATCACAGCTTAGTCGCAGCTTTACGACGACATTACTAATGACGCATTTAACTCTCGTGTATACATATATAGTTTAGAGAAATGCCCCGTTGTCGTATGCCACTGGTACTCTGTCCTATCCAGCGTGCATAAGGATTATAGCCGGCATTAGTCATAATTAAATATATTGTGAAATAAAAAATCGAATTTGCCCCGAAACTCTATGCTCTCGATATGAGGAGCTTTGAGCCCCTCACTGGCGATGTATTATTCCAGTTTAGAGGGCAGAGTTCAACAACCTGCGAAGCCCAAACACCTTGGCTTGCCACTAGAGCCCCTCCATTATCATTACATGACACGTATGACATGTTGGTGATGTCTGTGGGAATAGCCATGTCCGTTATATCTGGAGGGGGCGATCCGAAAATCCATCGCAGGGAAGCAAGAGAGAAAAGCAAACAGAGACAAAAGTGAAATTAGACGAATGTAAAACATTCACTTTCTTTTCTCGCATGAGACGCAATATTTGCTCGGATTGTGCTTATTTTATTTCCAAAATAGTTTTGTGTGTTCGTGGGTCCGTACAATGAACGAACTACTGAAGATGTTCAAGTGTCACGGCAGCGGCAAATCGAAATTATTATTCGCCATTTCCTGAGGCTCTCGAGAACGATGCGTGCTGTTGGTGGGCGGCTGGGACAGGTCGACGTTCCATGAGAAAGCTGGCACTTTAGCAAAATTACTTACACACCCTTCCTGTTCATTTTCATCTTGCTCTTTCATGATGGACAAGGCTGCATTCGTGTGTCCACAATTCTGGGGTCTATAAATAACCATCAGTCATAGTGAATTAAAATCCATTATCAAGAGATTGCGATGGAATCAGAAGTAAATCTATTCGGAATACAAATCACTCAAGTCGACAATTCGGCCAGTATCGTTGACGGAAGCGTCGCCAACAAAAATATCAAAGGCCTCGGTATTGAATTCGAGCCCTGAGTCGCATGGCAAACGTATTCCGGTGTTCTGCGATGAATGGAAAACAATCGCCCATGAGGCAACGTATTCGAAGGTGGCGATCGTGACTGCTATGGATGCCCTATTCTGGGCTCATTGAGGTCTCCTCAATTGGATTGGCACACGAGCCTTGTAAAAGACTATGGGGCCTCGGATTTGAATGAACGATTGAATATTTAAATATTGTGCAAATGGTGGTCTAGCCCTTCCGACGTAGGGTGTCTAATGTATAGCTATCTGGAACTATCAAATAACGATAATAGTCCTCATTGCGATAGACATAATGAGCGGACGGAGCCCAAATACTAACCAACTTTATACGAAAATAGTGGGAACCAACTCAAGGCCAGCTATTCGGAACCAAATGAGATTTTCAATGAGATCTTAAATTTAGCGGTAAAAATAACTTGTTTTCATAGGACGGATCACAAAGTACCGTCAAATGGTGTCAGCCAATTCATTCGCCGGTTTAACTGCCATCAAACTGTCCGTCTGTCTATCTAACTGTGTGCCGGAGATCAGCCCAATCCACTCGAGTCGTGTCAGTCTGTCCATGGTTTGGTTCAGTCGACCGCAAAATCGATCAATTAATTATGATGGACTGCTACACGCGGCAAAGCCGAGGCAGTCTTGACCTCTGCCAATGTTTTTGTAGGTTTGACTTTGACTTTTCTGCTGATGCCGATGATGGACACTACTACTACTACAGCTACTACTACTCTTACTGACACCTAGCTCGAACGGGTGACCCCAAGCTGATCGTGAACTTGCCGCAGGGGGCGCATAAGGAAGACGGCTCCATGGAAGCGTGCCGCGAGTTTCAGTCGTTCAGCGTGGATCTAGTTAGCGAGTGGCGTCCAGGCGAATTGCCCCTTCCGACAGCGGCTTCCGAAAGTTAGTCACAGGAACGAACGGCTCCGATTTGTTTCTTCTTTTCACTTCTCTTATTGTTGTTGTGATCGTGGTGGTTGTTGTGTCAGTCGTAATGGTTTCGAAAATTCCGTTTTGCCGACTCTTCACGCTAGTGGCTGCGGTAAAAGTAAACCATTTTCTGCACTTTTCTCCATTTTTCAAACACATCTTAAATTCAACTTTGTCTGCACATTAATATTCATTTCCAGTCTCGACAATGACTGATCTATGTGTGTACATGTGTCTAATGTATTTCGATCTTTCCAGTTCCGCCAGTGCGTCTCAGATGCCCTGAACGACACGCACGATGACTACTTCTTGCTGAGATGGCTTCGCGGTGAGTTTCGTGATTTTACACATCACAACAACCCATTAGAAATACAAGCAAAGTCAATATATTCTATCTATCAGATATTTAATGGAGTTTCCTTCTCTTGTATCTGAGTTTGCAATTATTTTCTGCCTCATTCTTCTCTTGCAGCCCGGAAGTGGGATCCCGATGCGGCCGAGAAAATGCTGAGAGCGGTGAGTTTTGAAAGCACGTGATCGATATTACGACTGAAAGAAAACATATTTCCAAAAGAAATGATATTCTTGCATTACGTTTTCGTTACGCTGCGATATCAAGTTTTTGATTTAATTAATCGACAAACAATTACCAATTATTCCTTCGAACTTCTTCCAGAGCCTTAAAACGCGCGCAATGTGGAATGTGGACAACATCGAGAAGTGGGACGCACCCCGAGCGCTGAGGGAATACCTTCCCTACGGGCTGATTGGCTACGACAACGAGGGATCGCCCAGTGAGTTCACCAAACGACTGGCATCAAACGATTGAATCATCTCTGTCCCTCGTCCCTTTAGTCATCGTCTGCCCCTTCTACAACTTCGACATGTGGGGCATGCTGCACTGCGTCACGCGCTTCGATTTCCAGCGCTATTTGGTGTTGCTTTTAGAGCGCTTCATGCAGGCCGGCTATGAGCAGAGCAAGATTCACGGTCCCAACGCACGCCAACTGGTCGTCTTCTTCGACATGGCTGACTTCAATCTTAAGCAATACGCCTGGCGTCCCGCTGCCGAGTGCGTCATCTCGACGGTGAAGCAGTACGAGTCCAACTACCCAGAGCTGCTCAAGATGTGCTACATCGTCAACGGTGAGCGAAACTTAAGGGGAAAGAGCACACTCGTTCTGATCATGGTTGTTGTCTGCAGCTCCGAAACTATTCTCAGTGGCGTTCAACTTCGTAAAGAAATTCCTGGACGAGTACACGATGAGCAAGATCAAAATCTACAAATTCGGCTCTGACAAGTGGAAGGAGCCCCTGTTCACGCACGTCGATCCGAACATATTCCCCAAGTGCTTCGGCGGCAACTATGTGGATGAGAATGGAGATCCCGAGTGCAAATCCAAGGTGAGTTCGGCTTTTCGGAAAATTAACTCTATTCTTCTCACGGTTGCTGTTACGGTTCACCATTGCAGATTATCTGGGGCGGCAAAATTCCCAAAGAGATGTTCGTAGAGAAGAACGACGAGGTGAATAACAACAAAGACTTTGTCGAGACCATAGTGAACAAGGGCCATAAACTAAAGTTGGAATTCGAAGTCGACGCCAATAGCGAAGACAAAATTCTCTCTTGGGAGTTCCGCACATTCGACTACGATATCAAATTTGGCATATATAGCCTGGATCTTCTGACGGGCGAGAAGCGCAGCGAAGTGGCGCTGGGCAATGTCTACTCCAATGAGATGGACGAGATTGGTTTCATCTCGACGCGTCCTAATACAAAATGTTCGTAAAACTTAATTAATTGGTTTCAATCAATTTTAATATGAAAAAATCTTCCGTTTCAGATGTTGTTGTCTTCGACAACTCCAGCAGTTATTTACGGAACAAGAAACTGCGCTACTGGGTTCAACTGGTTTCCGAAGTCGACGACATTACCGAACTTTCGGCACAAGTGGAAAAGTCTGAAATCTCTTAAAGAACGACCGAGGAACCACAATAAAAAGTATTTTTTGTTTTTCTATTATATATATATATATATGTTAAGTTATGTTGTAATTATTATTGTTATGTGTACAATGCATGCGATTGATAAATTACCAAACCCAATACAAAAATAAAAACGAACCAATTGCATAAGATGGTATTTGCAATTTGTTCCTATTTTACGTAAATCATAGTGATATTTAGGTCTTGAATTTTTCAGGGTATTTAAGAAAGTTTGATTTGGTGAATTATGAAATTCTGTTTTCATTAATGTGATAATTATGAAATATTTGTGACAATGTGAAGTTAAATGTATGAATTTTGTATTATGTTTACTAAAGAAATGTGTATGTAAATACGTATAATAAAATATGTAATTAATTTATAAGAATAATAAAGACATTTTACATAATGCCAAAATCGGGTTAAATTATATTGAATCGTATGCACAACTGCTGACGACTTTGAACAAGAGAATTCCAAACTTTTACTTTTATACAAATCCAAACGAAAAGTTCCACTTATGTTGTCAAGAAAACAAAATCAAAATTTAAATTAACCGCCTGCGTTGCGCCGCACTACCAACATTTGTCGGACGACGCATGCGCTATCATCACTGCGGCCCCTGATTCGATCCCATTGGTGCGTATCCTTGTGGAGCTTGGCCCACCTGACCCATCTGCTGCATTGGTGAGTGCATCATTGGATTGGGACTCGAGCCAACCACTGCGCCCATTGGAGGTCCAATACCCTTCACATTAAAAGAATAAAAGCAGTTTACTAACAGCTTTAAAATCAATATTATCTTTTTCCTTACTGGTCCGCTTGGTGGTCCATCGTTGGGTAACTGCAAGTTAGACAACAGATCACGAACCGCCGGGAACAGCGAACATTCGCCATGTTGCACACCAAATTCTGCGAAGCGTCTTAGTAGAGCGCTGGCGGCATTAGCCGCATGAGATTGCACATGATCTCGCTTCTCCGCTAACTGTGTGATGTTCGAACTCAAGTCGTAGACCATTGGCAACACCACAGATGGACTATCTTTCCAATCTTTTCCACTATAGGGGATGCGAGTGATTTGCAACTGCAAAAATAAGAAAATTTAAATTTTACTTTACTTGATATTCGACATTCTACTTACGAAAAATAGAATTTTCAAACGACAAATGAGTACTCCAGGGCTTCCAACTGGTACAATAGGAGCAGCAGAAGGTGGAACACGCATACAAAACTGCACTGTCCATTTGAACTGACCTTGCCCTAGATCCGGCTTCATTTCCAGTCGCATTATTTGGACGAAATCCTTGAGCACTTGAGGTGCACAATTCAGTGCACGACAAAAACCATTTAATGCGTTTGGGCGATAGGGTGGAATGGCCACGCGTGTATCGAAGAACTGCTCAATAACAATCAAATCATCAGGACTCAACTGGAATGGAGGTTTTCCGTCTGGCGTTGGTGGTGGTAGCAATTGTGTCACCTTTAGATGCAACGATTGCATATGCATTTGATTCAATACCACTTGACACTGAAGTCCATCCACTTTGAAGAGTACGACTCCGGGTTCGTTTGAATTAAGAGCAGTCAATGTGTCGTCGGATTGAATATTTCGTTGCAGCTGTCGTCTCATGTATACACAGCCCAAGAACCTCTCAACGGGACTGATATCAGGCCCTGAAATTTCTTTGTTCGGATGAGGACAAGGACGACAAAGTGTTTCAAGAGCTTCGTGTGTAAGCAAAGTAGGCACTGTTCCAGCCCACGATCGATTAGCAGGCACTCTTGACATAGCAGACGATCCACCACTTCCTGTAACACCGCCACTACCTGATTGCCCGGATTTGTGTTCTGGACTTTGTCCAGGTCGTGGCGAAGGTCGTGGCATACTTGGTGAACCAGGCCAGTTTGATGCAGCAGGCGACATCGCTGTAAATGGAGAGTCAGAATGACCCTGCATGTAGAGCGAATTTGGCCCCGGACTATGTGCCATTGGGCTAGGTTGGGGATTCAACGGAGATGACGGCATCAAACCTCCTGGAGATGGATGTGGCATATGTGGAGCCGGTGGCGACGTCAAATTAAAGTTGGGATGACTCTGTCCACCTGTACCGCTTCCAGCTTGTGGGTGAGGACTGGCAGGAGTGTGTGGATTTGACCCCGAAGGTGGAGTATGTGGAGCTGGAAATCGTAATCCACCATCGCGAGGCGATTGTGGACCACGCATGCCAGATGTAAGAAATGGTGAAGATCCGCCGGCGCCCGCACCTGAAACACTGTTTGGTCCTCCATAAGTATCTTCTATTCCCATTGGAGAGGGTGGATTGTCGTCTTCACTTTGTGAACGTCTGCGATAGACAGCATTTTCGTCAACATATTTGGAAAGAAAGCCCTGAATAAAAAAGATCAGTATATTGTCATGTTATATAAAAAAGGTTCATACCTTTAGTCCTTGAATTGGAGTAAATTCATCGATTAAATTCCGATCGAATCGGCTATATGCTCCATCTCTAATCGAAACCAATCGTCCAGCACGAAAACGAATTTCCAAACAGTATATTGCTTGGTAAGCCAGACGTATTAAACAAGGTGATTGTGGAAGAATACAAAATGATAGAACTGGAACTTGCGGCCGCTGGGGGGGTCAACATTTAATTAAATAATCATGTTTATGAAAAACAAAAAAACACGAATTTTAAACCAACCGGAATTCCCAGATGTGGTATTATTGGTAGTTTGGCGATGGATCCCAAAGGATTGTACGTTTCGTGTAAAATATGCACCAGATTTGTTAGATTGTGTTGACGATTCAGATGAGAAGCCAGTTGTTCGCGCATCATTGAATGTGCATTAATCGCCGAAATACCACCGACAAATATCAGTCGAAAACCTGTGTTTTGTGAAGACCAATAAATGTTGCAAGTGACTTCTTTTTTTGGTCCATAGCCTAGTAATAGGTTCATGTAGCTGAACGATTTGATACTTATCATGTCCAAGATATTTAAGCGTTCTGATATACAAACATATATTAAAAATATAGAAAAAAAAAAAAACAAAATATATATATAGAAGGAATTTTGTACTAAAATATATGTCAACTCACTATTCTTAACATGTTCCGCAAAATTATAAACAAGAGTGTATAAGTACACAATTTTGGACCAATCCCGCAGTAAGTCCTCCACAGTTTTAGAGAAATCATTGTTTGTCTGCTCGTAAGTCAAATATGCAGTGCGTCGATTTCCTTGTTCCTTTTGATGTACGCTTTGGAGTGGTGTACTATAGAAAACAAATTCCACGACCCATATGCGTACTTGATTATTTTTATTTATTTGGGATCGGATAGAGATCGACAGTAGACGCTTTAGTAAATCATTCCAGACATGCTTTTCAATGACTGGCAATGACGACGACTGGTTCTAATATATATTAAACATTAATATACACTTACGATGTAAGATTTTATGATTGCAAACCTTTTGTTCTCCACTGGGCTGTTTTGGCATGGGAAGCGTCAGCAATTTGAGCACCAACGAAGTACCATTCGATTCAACCTGTAAACCACTGTGCGGTATGTTGTGTTTCGAGAACTCTTGCGCCAAAGTTAGGAAAGGTATTTTCTCGTCACACATGGCCACAACATGTGCCAATTCAGGTATGAAATAGGCGGGATAAATTGTCTTTTGTTGCTTTGCTGGTGGGCCATGGTTTTCACCAGACGACTTGCGTTTATGGGGTGGGACATCTGAACATATATGAATCGCATTAAGAGAAAATTCATTTTCAATTAATTGAAGTTTGTTACCATCGACATTTGTGCCTGGTCCATGTGTGGCAACAAACGTGTCAAACTCTATTAGACGCAACAGTTTAGTATAAACCTTTGGGACTTCTGCTGTAGGATTAGGTTGAGGTGGTTGCTGCTGCGTTGTCGCAACCGTTTGGGTAGAACCCGAGTCTTCAGAATTACTTGTTGAATCCGAATCCGTAGAATGAAAAGTCACAAATCCCAAGTGGAAAGTATATTCCATTTCGCAAGATGTTGATGGTTTTTCTTTAAGTTGAACAATCTGCAAACAGAAAATATTATTTTCATTTGTACATAATTCACTAGTGAACTGCTTACCAAAATAACATTAGGATGTCGATGAAGTTTAACATAAAGCTTATGGCGCCCTGGTTGCAATAAAGCATTATCAGGCATATTAAGAAAAGATAATGTTTCTGTTGCAGTTGCTGGGAGATGCTGTAAAGTTTTCTCACATCGTCGATGAGTGATCCAATATCTGAATTATAAAAACAATGCCATTAAAGCCTTCAAAAACAAACTTATAACGATAGTAAAACCTTAATTCAGACAGTATTTGTGGTAACTTTGTGCGATCTCCATTTAGACTGACTTGCATTTCACTCATAATGGGGCAATCCAAGTGTTTAGGGACATGGCACTTAAGCATTCCAGTGTGTGTATCGATAGTGATATGAACTTGCTCAGCTCGCAGACAGGGAGATAAAACAGGTACCGTTAGAATTGCAGGAGTTCCTTGAAGATTAACTAGAAAAAAATATATATATTTAAATACTTTGAATACAAGAAAGCATATGATGCTACAAAGCTTTAGCTCACAATCGACATCCTTCAAGAAAGTTTGAAACTCCAATTTTAAATCAGATAGGCGTGATACTGAACGTATGTAAACCGTGTGTACAATTAATCTCTCCATTGACAAATGATCGGAACGCACAGCTCGATCAGCTACTTCGGAAGATTCTTTTGCTCCCAACGATGGAACATGGACAACGGCCAAGGGACGCCCAATTTCATTTGGATCCGACTGTACAGTCAAACGATAACCCAACTCCGACTTTGGATCTTTGCTTGTGAGTTCACGCCAGTACGAAACCGTAATTTTAACTCCCGGAATATATTCTTCCACATAAATGTTGTCATCCAGTCGCTCGTAACTTAACCGTAGAGTTTGTGTGTAGAGTACTTCCAATTGCAGAGACTGACAAAAGTAATGAAGGCAATTATAGACTTCACTCAGTGCATTGGGATTCTCAACAAGACGGGCCTGTATCAGTTGATGAATGTAATTCACTTGCAGCTGGTGAACTAGCGCTTTTCCATCTAAATATAATTTTTTTTTTTTCACAAAAGTTACAAAAACAAGTTTTGAATAAATTAATAATTCACCTCCAGTTTCTTTATCTTCGACAAGTATGTCTATATCCAATAAGCGCCAAGGAACATTTGGTGCATCGCCCATAACTGTTAACGATACATTGAATTCATGTTTAACTTCAAATGTAACTCGTCCATTTTTAATCTACAATAAGGTACATATAACATTTTACTCGAAGTAAGAATAATATATTACCCTGAATTCTCTCATCTGTGGTAACAGTTTCCCTGTCACTAAGCGATGTTGAATAACTTGGTTAAGACGGAGAAGCGTTTGCTTCTTTTCCGCTGGAGTAATCGGATCAGGAGGTACAATTCGTTCGCGAATACAAGTCGGTAAGCGATTATAGGTGCCGGTTGTAAGAACTTCCACGGCAGCCGGAATGTGAAAATTTGGCAGGCGAGCTCGAATTAGTGTCTCGCGAGACATGCGAGCCAGCATATCGGCGGATTCGATGAATAACATATTCTGTTTGTCCAGGAAACTCATAATTTTCTGTGAAGAGAGTGTTAACTACAATAAACATTTCTCAAGAGGAAGATGACTTACTGCGGACTTCTCAACTTTGGACACTGAATTCGCCCATTTCACAAGTGCGATCAGTCGAATAAATAACTGGCGGGTGCGGGCAGAAAAGTTATATATTTCTATTTTCCGCTCCATGTCGGTTTTCCGAGGAAGTCTGGACATGAAACCGCACAAATTATAAGAGGTCATAAGCGATTTTTTTAATACTTACAATTCCGCCAAAACCGTGAGGTCATGATAAGTCCGTTGGATGATGAAATCAATGAGGACGGCCAGCGAAATAGTGTTCATGCGAGAACCGCCCTCTTGGCCGGAAGGTATGTAGCCAGCCATGGGACCCTGAACGCCCTCCAATGGCTGTGGTGCTGGTGCCATACCAGCAGTCTGACTCGCAGGCTGCGTTTTTCAAAAAATATAAGCTTAATGCTATTTAAAGCACAGTTAAAAATCGTTCTGTTTTCCAATAGATTCTACAAATATATCGTTAAACTCATTATTTATTGCAGTTTTTCGCAATAATTTAGACAAAATAGAAATTTTCGTCAAAACTCAACCAGTTACAATGACAAATGGCTTCACTTCTATTGACAGCTTGCGGCCACAATGCAGATCAGGGCTGCACTTTGAAGAATCTCATTGAAAATGCCTTTAAGCTGTCAAAATATAGAAAAGCGGAGTTAATACTAAAGGATTAAATACAAATTAAACGATTTTCTACAATTAGTTTTGTATCAGAGATCGAATCACTTTACGTATTTTTGAATACTAATTACAATAAAACCACTAAAATTTAGATAATGAATTTTTGTTCATATAAAACAGTGTGAGACCAACAATGTAACTTGTTTTCACGAAAACTATAAAAAAAAAATAAAAATAAAAATAATTACAAAAGTTAGGATTATTATTTTTTAACTTCAAGAAAATCTTAGATATATTTGCTCGGACTAAAATTAAAAAATGTTTTTTAAAGTTAACTGCGTGGAAAGAGAGTGTAAAACTAAATGAAGGAGAAAATGAACTGGAAGCATAATTTGCAGCGCCTCGTAAATCAGCTCATAAAATGTACACATTTACGCGTTGCACAATACACAAAGTATAAGGGATCTGCAATGGTATCGGCATAAACATAATTTCCTTACCATTTTTTTTCCCAATTATAATAATTAATTTTCGTCAGTCCTAAACAATTTTAATGAAACAGCTGATTCAGTGAGGTTAGAATCAACCACAACCACTTGTAAACAAAGGCCAATTCAAAAGAATAGAGAACATACCTAGGTAATGGATCGCTTTATAAAGGTTTTTAAACACACAAAATGCAACATTATTGGTATGATCCATCTTGATGCTCTACCAGGTACCTATATTTTCATAAAATCAAATAGCTATTTGAATATTGACGTTTCTTCAGGAACCCCAAGGTATGCCGGCAATTGGAACGAAATCATTGATAAGGCCAAATATGAAGCAAATGTCTACACAAAATTTAAGCTCGTGAGTGACTGAGCCGAACTTGCCTACAGTGAAGCCTACTTATGATTCTTCTCGTTCTAGGATTCTGTGCTTATAGAAAATATGCATGACATTCCATACGTCCAGAATAAAGCTTTGGGTCCTGAAACGGTGGCTTGCATGACACAAATTGCCTCGGAGATCCGTCGTCTGGTTCCAGAACAAACTCCCTGTGGTATCCAGGTGCTTGCCTGTGGCAATCGGCAGGCTTTAGCAGTAGCCAAAGCTTGTAATCTACAATACATTCGCGCGGAGGGCTTCGTATTCGGCCATGTGGCCGACGAAGGCTACACGGATGCCTGTGCTGGCGACTTGTTGCGCTACCGGCGTCTAATCGATGCAGAGAATGTGTTGGTATTTACCGACCTTAAAAAGAAGCATAGCTCCCATTCCATCACACAGGATGTAAGCCTTCTTGAAACCGCAAAGGCTGCTGAGTTCTTTATGACCGACGGAATCGTGATAACTGGTTAGATGTCTTGTATTTTGTGTTCGTATAATAGCAAAGAATATTACAGGAAACTCGACGGGCCATGCGGTCAGTCCCAAGGATTTGTCTGATTTGGCTGGGAAGATACAGTCGCCGCTATTAATTGGCTCTGGTATTACTCGCGACAATGTGAAGGACTACTTTGCACAATCCCATGCCGCAATAATAGGCTCACATTTCAAGGTAAACGGCAACTGGGCAAATGATCTGTGCGAACGATCGATAGATAATTTTATGCAAAGAATTTTGGAGCTACGGAAGCAATAATTCATAGCTGTACATATTACAATTTGACCTCCGATTTTCAGATACACAAGTAAGGAAGAATGTTTTTATTATACCCACACTTTTTTTTTCATTTTTCAACTTTTCAAATACAAAAGGCAAGACAATATAGGAAAAATAGGAACAGAACTGCTGTTATAAATTTATATTTAAGATTAAAATTTTACTTTATTTGTTTGGTTTTCTGTTATTATTGGAATAAAAAGCAACATATAATAGGACATGAATAAAAAATACACCAAACGACGCCACGGTAACAAGTAATCATTACGCTTAAAAGAAAATATTAATATTATTGGAAATTTGCATATTTAAAATAGTTTTGCGAAAAATTCATATATTTTGTCACGCAACGAAATCTTTTGTGTTGTTCCATTAGCAACTAATTCGCTGGAAAATACATACGGATCGGGTTTTTGTTGTTGGGCTTCAATTGAATTTCTTTTAACAACTTTTAGATTTCCTGCGCTTTTAGTAATAGCAACTGTGTATGAAGAATCCTTTGATTCATCAAATTTGACTCGCTTACGTTGAGGTGGTGTTTCGAAAGCCACATTTTCTTTGCCAATCATAGGTTGACTAGGAATTGACCATCCCGCCGATTCATTGTGGGAAGCTCCACCACTTTTATTGCTACTACCACTGGACCGCAATGGAAAAAGTATATCCCGAAAGTTGCCATCTCCCAACCCATCGGACATAAAATCTGCTCTTGTTATGGTTGTGGGAATTGTGTTATCGACATTGTGCGCACGAAAATAAGACTTAGAATCAGAGTAACGACTCGCAAATCCATAAGTGGGATCATGGTCAGCACTGGAGTTGCTGCTACGTGCTGAGTTAGAGATCGGTGTTTTCTTAAGAATACCCCGTGTACGTGTTGTTTCATTTGATATGAATTTGTATAATTTGGAGACACGATTGATTGATGCAGAGGATGTTTTAGTAGTGCATGTTTTTGTCGTTCTTAATAGGTTTTCAGTGGTAGCTGAGACAGGCGGTGGAGGAGCAGGACGTTTTCTAATTTGATTTCTTTTAGGTATATTCGATATATTTTGTGATGGCATATATGGCGACGATGATCCACTTTTTACGCGTGGAAAACAAGATTTACTTGTTTCTGACTTCCCTTCGTCCTCAGAGTCTGTGCTGCGATTTTTATTGCGAAACACCGTTTCATAGTCCTTTTAATATAAGAAATTATATTATTATATTATATTATGTGAATTGTACAAATTATTATAGAAGCTTACGCATTTCCTTTTGGGACTTAGCACATTATCCGACTCGAATTTCTTTATATCTTTTTTCCTGATATAAAACAAGCAATAAAAAAAAAAAACAATATATATATATATATATATTTGTATATATTAAATTGTCAGAATTATTTTCTTATTTACCTTATAGGTGTTCTTTTGCTAGATTCTTTTCGAAGAGTTTTCCTGCATTGAATGTGGAGCTCGATGGCATCACGAATAAATGCAACCCATGTTCGTCCCAGCTGTAAGTCGGTTGTACACAATATTATCCCATCGCCCTGACAGGTAACCTTAAAGTTTCCTGGAAATAACTCATACACTTTGCACTTTTTGAGGGGGAAAATGCAACAGCATTCAAGTGAGTTTTCCACTATAGTATTTGGAGCACGATCCTTGAGAATTTTGCAGTACATGAATATATCCGACATAAGCACACAATAACGTTTAATTTCAGTTCCATTACGAGAAACCTTGTGCAGGACACCCTCTTTAATAACTTTACGTGATGGTTTTACAATACTTGGAGTATGATTAACCAGAGAATTCTGTAAATTGATTAGCAATTGCGTAACTTCCTGATCCTCTATACATGCATTTATATGGGAAACGGTGCTTTCGACTAGCTTCACAGATTCTAGAAAGAAAAATCCAAGGAATAGTCCACATTTTAATTTTCTTATTGAATTAGATCTATACCTTTGAGAAGCTTGAAATCCGCATCTGCAGGACTTGTGTATAGTAAAACCTGTTCCAGTAGTAATTTGTATCTTGGTACGCGTTGTATCGGAACAATCATTAACGAATTTAACTTACGTTGGACTTCTGGTCGACTTTCAGTCTGCTCTAAGAACTTTCGAAATATTGGGTTTTTGCTAGTAAGCTCCTGCACAATTAAAAGAGCATTACGGTAATCGAATGCATAAACAGAATAGAGTTTAAAGAACGGGGCCATCTTAAGAAAGGCTTTCGCAACATTTTCCATATCCGACTCGATTTCACGGAGAAGTTCTCCATTTAAATTGTAAATCATTTCAATCTGTCCAAATAATGTAGTGTGACTGGCATTATTAATAATGGACTGCTCCTTCAAAGGCACCACAAAAAACTGCATCAGTATTTCCAGTTGTTTGAGATACGTTTTCTCTGAACTGACAATTTCCTGAATGGCTTGAAGGCGAAAATTCTTGCGTCTATTCATTTCTGAATTTGGAGTGCGCTCAGGAGTTCCACTAGTGTCCAACATTGACCCAACTACAATAAAAAATTGCATCGTATACAAATTTAGTGTGAACATTTTTTAAACTTACTTTTCTTTCGTGTTTGGGCTGTAAGTAAATTCCGTTCGTAGAGTACCTGTTTTAGCTCTTTGCTGAAGTTAATAGGAGTGTGAAAAGCCATTTCATTTGTGGAGCTGCTTGCTTCCCGTCGCACCGGAGTATACATTTGACAAATATTTCCTAGTAGCGATTTTAGAATAACATCGAATTCCAATTCAAATAAAAAGGGACTTGGCGCTATAGCCCAACACCTGCCAGGATGTTTAAATTTGACATATGTTCAAACAAGCCGCAGGAGTGCCAACAATACAATTTCACGTTGGCAACCGTTTCTAATGTGTTATTTTCTGCCAGTACTTTTGATTGGCAACGCGTGTTAGCTAAACGGCAATTCGCTCAATTTTTAATTTTAAATTAAATTTTAAATTTAATTTTAAATTTAATTTTAATTTTAAATTTATTTTCACTGTATATGTTATGAATTGTTCATTGTTTTGTGTCACCTCTGAGTTTCTTATAAAATCCTAATAATTAACATAATGTAATGAAGAATTTGAAATCTTGAGTTGATAACTTTTAATTTTTCCAAAACAGATCAGCAGTACACATCCCAAGCTTCACAGACCTTGTTATGTATTCCTGGGGAGACAAATCGCAAGGCCTCTTAATTTTCTCGAGTCCTATTGAATATAACAAGATTACAGGCTATAGGTTATCCGACTCTAATTCAAGTACTCTTTTGCAGATCAAATATGTATTTTAACACACCAAATTACTTTATCTGAATCTGGATTGATCTATTGGCATTATAAAAGAAACTTAGTGCATCGAATTTTTGAATTTCGAATGATTTACCTAACCCGAACGAATCTATCACCATTCGTAAATCTTTTGCTAGTTTATTTCATAAGGCGTTTGTACTTTATTTATATTATAATAATACAAATAATGCTAACTTAATGTTGTGTAAACGTGAATATGTCAAATATTTATATTTCAATTTGTATAAGATATTAAACTATGTTGTTGTTGGCAACACTTGCCATAGGCATGACAACATCACCAAAATGTCAACAATTTTTTATACATTTACGTGAAAACTTTAGCTTCCAAAGTACTAATGTTTTGTTAATTAATTGTCTAATTAAGTAAGTTTTATATTTATTTTATATTAAAGATCTAGATAGAAGATCCGAGCCCACAATGCTAAATAAGCAATCAATAGAGCAACGTGTCATTGCGCGAATCAACACTGAAATTGGTAGTGACTTTAAGAAGTTACATAGGGCTTCGGTGCTTGTTGAGGAATATAGAGAGCGAGTGCTGCAGGTCAACGAAAAGGTAATATAGTCCTATTTACTCAAACAAAAAACTAATTTTTTTTATCATTTCCCAACAGTTTAATTACAAGGACGAGGAAAATGTTTCTACTTTTAAATCAGCATTTCAAAGTCAGGAACAAGCAAGTAAAAGTATAGAATTCCAAAAGGAAAAGTTGGACCAATTCTGCAATAAATTATCGGCTAGAATAAAGGAATCTGTTAGTGCTCTTCAGAGTGTTCAACCGGATTTAGAACATGTGCGAAAGCTGCAGCAATTGATGCAGTACATAAAAATTGTGCACGATATTCAAGACATTAGGTGCGATTGCAATTTACATTTATAAGATTTATTGGTACTTATACAAATTATTTACTTTTTAGTAACGCATTAACCTCTGCATTTAATGGGAAGGATGAAGCAAAAATGGTTAATATTTACCTAACCTTACACGAGGAGAACGACTATGAGCATAGTGTGATTGGACGACTCCATTCCATCGAAGCAGCTTTTTTAAAGTCATTTGCCACGAGAACCGCTGTTTATTGGCACGGACTATTAAAGGAACGATTCTCGAAGTATAAGCATAATCATATTTAATAATAAAAACATTATAAGAAAACATATTTCATAGTGAATTCGAAGCAGTGCTGAAAAATATGAGATGGGGTCAGAAGGATTTGGACCCTTTAACATATTCGCCGTCCCGTGATAACACTGCCAAAGCCCAACTACTCGCTGAATATCTCTTTTTGGTAAAAATATACACATGAAATATAGGATCCGTATTAAATATTTTATTACAGATTAAATCTCCTGCGGAAGAAACAGATCCATTAGAAACTATAACCCCTAGCATCATATGTCATCCAGTTAATACGGTCACAAAGTTTTTATTAGCGCCTTATAGACAAAGGTAATTATTTTATGAATAAATATTAACAAATTAAAAAATATCAACGTTTTAGATTTATGTTTCATTTTTCTGGGATGCGACAAACGAACCGATTAGATAAACCAGAGTGGTTTTACACGCAAATACTTAATTGGGGCAAAGAGACACACCTCTTTGTGGGAAAAACTTTCCAGCCCTCTGCAGTAAAAGCGGGAAAATTAGACTATAATATCCGAGTACGTGTTAAAATATTATATAATTTCTTTCCTAAAAATCTATTTTTTTTTTTTTTTTTAGCTAGAATTCATTCGTGGTCTTGTACAGCTCACAATAGAAAAACTTGCCCATGATATTGAAGAAATCAGTCGTGATGAAAATTTATTTGCACATCTTCTCGACGAAACTTTAGCCTTCGAGTCGGAATTGCGAGAAACACTTGGTTATCCGGCTAGTTTTCCAAGTGCTATTTCCGTAATCACACAGCCTGTATATTTGTTAAAGTGGATTTCATTGGAAGAGAGATGTGGGTATATTAAAATTCGTTCACATAAATTTGTCCTATAAATTATTATTGTTCTCTTATAGTTTGCGCAGATAAAATGGATTGTATTTTGCAAGGTGAAAATCCTTGGATGCTAATTGACCCAAATATATTTGATGATGAGCTGAAAATACCAAAATGTGCCGATCAGTTCATGCGCTTATTGGAAGCCATTAAGGATCGGTATTACTCACTTATACAACCGGGGCATCAGTTACAATTCTTAACTCTGCAACTGGAATTGATCGATAATTTTCGACGTCGGTTGGTACAACTGCACAGCAGTGGAATGGTGGAGAGCATCTCTATACTGAATGCAATTAATTACATCATAATGGTGTTACGGGAATGGGGTGAAAATGTGGTATGTGTAATATAATATACATTTTCGTGATGTTTGATTGCTATAATATGTGTTTGCAGCACTATTTACATTTGCATGCTGCACTCGTTGGACCAAATGCAACCGAAATAAATTCGGTATTTGAACATGCGGTTAACGAAATGGAGCATTGGACACAGCAATTAATAAAAAATCTTGCAACAAAGGCCGTGAACGATATAAAAGCTAAATCAATGCCCTATCGTCATGACTGCTGGGCATCAATGCCTGAACAAAACTCTAAAGAACCATTCATATTGTCCACAAGTGCCGGTGAAATGTTTCAAGTTCGTTTACCAAATGCCTCATTACCCATTATTCGTTTCTTATATATGTCGTTTTGCTTCTTAGGTAATGGTAACAATTCTTCACAATCTAGAGCGAGACCTGTCGGCTAATATTTTCAATTTGACCCTACGTCTTATTGCTAGACAAATAGATGATTTTCTATTGGACAGTATGGTCATGAACACCAAATTTACACCAGCTGGAGCGGCTCAATTTCATTACGACATGACACGAAATCTCTTTGCATTGTTCGGTCAATACAGTCGGAGGCCAGATCTTCTGTTCAAAAAGTATATCTATAATGACCATATAAATTACATAGGTTATATTCTTTGTTTTGTTTTTTACATAGAGTTCATGACGCCAACAAACTACTGAATGCAGCCCGTGGTACAGCTTTGTTATTACACGAGCTATTAAAAAGCGACACATCACTCGAGGAAAAAATTAAGAGTTTAAAGGAGGTGGGAGTTGTTAATTTTAAGCCAAACACTTGTGTGGAGGTATTGGAAAGGCGAACAGACATAAGAATATATTGAGAATTGTACAAAGAACGATTGTCATTGTATTTTTAAGCTCAAACCTGAACGGTTCCAAAATATATTCCGAAATAAATACAGTCTAAAAATGATAACTTCAGCATTTCAAATTATATATAGTTAATGGTATATTTTTGATTTTTAAATCATTCTGCGTGTGCCGAAGAACGGCATATGATTTAAATTCTAACTTGAATAAATACCAGAAAATTCTCCGTTTGAGGGTTCATGCAACAATAGTTAATTTCGAAATTTGAATTACACTTTTAGGTCAAACTACTTTAGTGTTAAAATGGTCAGACATTTTTTTTATTAAGTGTGGCAAAGCACTGTTTTGAAATTACTGAAAATTAGCTTCTGGCAGTGCTGTTTTTAAATTCTGTAAGTTATCAGTTTTTGACATTTCCAATTCTTTGCCGACAATTGTTTGAAAACATTACGAAAATATGTTGTAAATTATATAATATACACGAGCGATTTTTAATGTTCATCGTGTTTAAGCCTAGTGATGGACTCTATTGATGAGAGCAAGCGAAAACCCCGTCGTACACGCGGAACACCTTCATACTACTATCGCAATCGATTTGCATTTGCGGTTATTGCTGCGGGAACTGCACTGTTCACGGCATTCGCGTAAGTCTTCTGAAATGGTACATAGTTCCATTAAAAATATATCGCTTTATAATTACTGTTGCAGTTTCACACCGGTTTTCAAAAAAGCAAACGCCAAATTACTTGAGTTGATTGCCCCAACGGAAGAAGAAATCGATCGCCGATATTTGTTCTCCTTGCCGACACCGCGTACATCAAGAGCCATAAAGGAAACTATCGAAGAAAAGGAGAAACTGTTTAGTGAGCGCTGATTGGTGTGGCTTGTAACAACCAGAATAAGACTACAAGATGAATAGAGAAACACGAAAAGCTAATTTAAGGAAATTGCAACTGCCAGGAACCAGCTCTGGGACCACTACACGGTATGCAGGCTTTCTAATATCTCTTGATAAAGTGTAGTTCTTGGTCTAAGCAAAAGAAAATGTTATTGTCAGCTTAAGTTAAATGCAAATAAAGTACACAAAAAAAAAAAAAAAATATTTTGTAACGATTATACTAATATATGCATTTGGTAGCGTAGTCGCGACTTGCTCATTTTATTGTTTACATAATCTAGGTTAAATATGATCAAGTGATGTGAACTCTGAAATGTAAATACGTTTTTCTATCCATTTACCAATTTTGTTTACTTTATTTCGAAATATTTTAGAAAGAAATCTTTGAAAAGTCCCTCAACTTCAACCACCGCTATTTCAAATTATTTTTCAATACCATCTAAAAGTGATCACCAAACACATCTAATACCGAATAAACAGAATGATGTATTTAGTGAAATTGTGGACAATTCTAATCACGGATTTGGAATGGATACTGATGCTAAAGAAAGTTCGTTGGAGCCGAATATTTCAGAAGCTTCGCCGAATATTTCGTCAACTGTGGACACAAAACTCAAACTTGGTAAGCGTACAAAGCTCGCATCATTCCTGTATAAGGAAAAAAGCAATATTCCAACTACGATTCAACCCAATGCAGACGATTTCGAAGAGCCATTGAAGAAAGTCAAAAAAGCTCCTAAGTCTAAAGCCCTCACAAAATCTAAGAGTAAAACAACTCGTTTAAAGGGACAGCCAAATATCAAAAGTGCCTTCTTGCGCAATGAGCAGCTATTCTCGGAAATCACAGCACAACATTGCCTAGCGGATCATTTCAGTCCCGATGATATGCAGATTGCTCTGGCATTATCCAAGTCTGAGGCTGAAATCAGTGGAATCCTATGCATCGCAGACGAGGAAGAGACTGTTGTTGATGTAGATAAATGTGGAGAAAATGTACAGGAGAGCATTCGTAGCAAACTACAAAAGTATGGATTCCGTACGGCTCCTAAAGAAGGTATACATGTTAAAATATCTCCAACTTATGTTATAAATAAAAAATAAAAAATTTCTTAAAGAATATAGTAGTATCGCAGCCACTTTTCGGATGGGCGATCGTCGAAATAAATCGAAGTGGGCAAATAAGTTTACTGCTCTTACATGTCGTGATCCTGCATTTCAAATAAAGAAAGTTAATGAAAAAATTGATGCCTTCATCAGAAAGCAGGTGACTTCTAAGGATTTAAGTATTACAGAACAATATATAGAGCCTTACCATATAAACAGCTCAGCATTGAAACGTATTCGCCCAGTACAAAGTGCTGAAGTAATACGAGATGCAGAGTATTTAAACACTGACATGTTATCGAAGTTTTATGTTGAGACTCTATTCAATATTTCCAGTGTCAAAGTAGGACATTTACTCAAAGATTGGGCACGCATACAGGGTAGAGATGTGTCACCAGATAAAAAAAGTTATCGTAAGAGAGAGTTCGAAAAAAAATTATCATTGGCTTACAAAGATTTGGAGGAATTTTTCTCTAAAGAAGGTGAAATAGAAACATCCTTAATGGGCGAAAATATACAGCATCAAAATAAGACTGATGTAGATAAAGAGAGTGCATCAACTGAATGTAAAACTGTAGACGCTTATTCAAATAGTGCTATTGAAGGTGTTAGTATGAGTCCGAATTCAGTATTGCAATCAGAACTGCAAGAGTGTCCAATAAAACCAAAATGCCTGCTTTCAAAGTGCTCTGAAAATTATAGTTTATTAAATAAAATACCAACATCAGTTGATATTACCGATAAAGATAAAACAGCTGGTAATACCTCATTGAATCAGGTAACAAACGATACTCCTTGCATATCTCCTGCATCTTATAGTGAAAAGGAGCAATCAAAATATTGCAACAAGCCTGGACAAATGGCTACGATCGCAACCAATACCGGTCAATGTGTTAGAGCAACCTCGCCCGATATTTTCGCTGATTCGGATTCTGATGTGGAAGAAATTAAAAATAAAAGTATTACCGAGAAGAATAATATGATTACAGAAATTGAAATACTTTCTAGCGATGAAGGTGAGTAAAGAATTTCTAATTTGTACTTATATATATTTCTATTTATATATTTATATTTTATAATATTATTCGTTAGAAAAATCTGCATTTCTCGAAAATAATCATGATGATATTATGAAAGGTAAATTTGGTTATATGTTAATAAATATTATAAAACTAAATATTCCTAACTAACTTCGGCTAAACTATTTTTGAAATTAGTTGTTGATCTTACTCAGGAGGATGAAGTGCTAAATCCACTCGAAGCATCTTCTATTTCCTCTAAAGTCAGTCCGGAATGTGTTGATGTATTTGTTACATCTCCGAGTGAAACACCGACAAGGCTTGAAACAACAAATATTACTACGAAAAGACGAATATCTACGTCATATGTTTTGAGCTCCGATGAGGAAGTCTTACTGGATATTCAAGCAAATGAAGAAGGTAGCAGTTTCCTAAATTTTGAAGGTGATAAACAACTTTCAACAAGTTTTCATTTGGAAACCGCACCGCTGAAACCCATAGATTATAATATCAACGCCGCCAACAATACTATATTCGAAGCCTTGAAAAGGAAATACCTTCGCAATGACGTCAATTCCCCAAGTATACGAAAATCCATATCAATGACCCAGATTCATGAGTCTACAAGCAACAGATCATGTAGAAAAGATTTAAGTTTTACCCAAATGGACAGAAAAGTGAAGGATCCAGAAGAAAAGATAAATAACATCTTCCAGTCGCCTAATGCAGCCTCAAATTATTCGTTAGAGCGTTGTACAAAATCATCATCCTTTAACTGGGGTGTACCTAATTTAAGCTTAACCCACATTCCGGCAAGCAATGAGGATATCGTTATGGGAACTCAGAACTTCGATAATGATGAGTCTGATGATGATTGTATTGTACTCTCTGACGATGAAATTAATTACTCTATATGTATGGCTAACAAAACGAGGAACCTTAGAGCTGAAGACGAGAATTCCCTATTTTCTGAAGACTTATCAATCACATCTACTTCAGTATCAGAAAATGAAGAAGAGACCTCTAGTCAACAACTAAAGAGTTATAATTCTGATAGAGATCTTGATTCGCACCAAAATAAAGAGTCTCAGGTTGATTCTGCGACATTGGAGAAACATGATTTGTCATTTTTAGATTTGATTGCTAGCGAAAAGTCTATTAAAAGTATAGAATCGTTCAGAAGAATATCTACTATAGAAAAAGAACCTACATTGTCAGGACCATTTCGTATGGACTTGTCAATCACATCTACTTCAGTATCAGAAAATGAAGGAGAGACCTCTAGTCAACAACTAAAGAGTTATAATTCTGATAGATATCTTGATTCGCTCCAAAATAAAGAGTCTCAGGTTGATTCTGCGAAATTGGAGAAACATGATTTGTCATTTTTAGATTTGATTGCTCGCGAAAAGTCTATTAAAAGTATAGAATCGTTCAGAAGAATATCTACTATAGAAAAAGAACCTACATTGTCAGGACCATTTCGTATGGACTTGTGCACGCCAAAATCGAAGCATAGCGACCTGACCAGAGAACGCGCTCAGTTTGGAATTTTAGATAGTTTCTCTGAGCCGTTCACACAATCGCCATATACCACACCTCCACATAATTCCACAGGTAAACTACTAACCGAAACATCATTTCTGAATTCACCAAGTGAAACGGCAGCTCCCATGAAGCGCTACAGTTGCTCAAAAAGCTCACAGAAATTTAATGATCTAGTGAAAACTGTAGAAAAGTACGAGGCAAGTGACTCAGACTCTTTTGATGAATTTGATGAATTGGTTTTCGGCAAGAGAAAATCGGATGAACTCCCAAAACCCACTGGTTTCGAACAGTTGCTGACTGGAGAAATAAGTTTTCACGACGATGACCGAACATCGAAAAAAGATTCTCCTCGCACAAAGACTCCGTCACCTCTCTCCAAGGCAATTTCATCAGAAGAAGCACCACAAGATATCGAAATCGATGGAAAAATGTATACAGTACGTGTTACTACTTCACCGAAGCCCGATTTTATTAGTTTTAGTGACATTGAGCTTCATAATCGACTATATGAATTTGGAATTAAACCGTTGAAGCGCGAGGAGGCTTTAGCGTTCCTTGATTACATTTACAATCAAACTCATCCAATATTAGTGCGATATGAACAGGAGACTGAGCAAAAAAGCCAACAACAGTCTTCAATTATCACACCTGAGCCATCTCCAAGAAAACCATCGCAGACCAAAACAGCTAAATTGAATCTTTTCGGTAACATGGAAAGTCCTGTGCCAAACTTGCCTTCAAGTTCACCAAATAAATTAAATTTAAAAGATTGCTCTGGAGAACTCTTACTACGTCATCGCCACTATCTTGTTGCAGAACTGGAGAACGAGGAATATATTTTTCAAACAAATGTTAGCAAGAGGGTAATGATTCATATCACACTATTTAACTACTTGTGGTGACACAATTTTGAAATTTACAGATATCCCAAGCCCTATTGCCACTACATATAGCCTGGTTTAATCTAGTATGCTCCAGTTCTGCATTACATGAAGCCATACTCATGTTCGAACCCATTGATCTCCAAGAAATTTACCTCTTCCTGAAGTCTCTGGGTTATCGATATTTTCCCAACGTAAGTGTGAGAGTTATTATTATCAATTACTTTAGGCAAAAACATCTGAGTTGTAAGTTAAGAATATTTGTATAGATAAAATATGTCTTCTGCAGGATTTAAAAAACTTTTTCGATCGTCGTTGCATCATCTTCCGCTACAATCTAACTAACCCGAATACAGAGAAAGAAAACAACCGTCATGTTCGCAAGAAAAAATCAAAGCCAATCTTAAAAAATTAGATATATGTAAAGAGTTGTATATATAAGCAAATTACGAATATTTACATAATTTTACATAAGCTTGAATTCCATTGTTTAGAATGTTAACTTAGTTTCTTTATTAAGTATGAATGAATGTCAATAAACAATTTTATTCAAAATATCATTTACAATTGTACGGCTTATATTTTGTTGCATTGATTCAGTTTCCACCTCGTTGTTCAAATTGACTGGGCATTTTTCATATCTTTCCCATTTGTTGTAGCATTTTCTTCTATTCTTAATTTTCTCAAAATCTGTTATGCCGTAATCAAAATTTTCATCAAAATCTTTGAAGTCCGGAAATTCATCTTGAATTGTAAAAAACCGACAATAATTGTAATCAGGATTATTGCTACAGATGAATACACTATTACCATCTAAGTCCATGTCTGGAGAAATTAAAAATGGACAACACGAATTGAAAGCTCGCAAAAAGCTCATGTTTATTATACAATTTGTTCAGATTTTTTGTGTTTTAGAAAATTTTATATTCATAATTGTTTTATTCAGTTGTTGGAAATATCAAAGATAACGTAATTCCATTTAATTAAAAAACAAAAAATGGTCCCATTACCATGGCATTAAAATCATATGTATATACTATCCATAGAATTAATTATATTAGATTTATTATTTATTTGCAATAATTTTCCTATTGTAAATATAACATCATTTACATCTTGTTGATATAGCGATATATAAGACTACGCTTGGTTTTATTATAATTATTATAGCCGTTTTCGAGGGACGTTCTAATGTTTTTTTTGTAATGTGTTAAATTATATTATATAACAACACAATGTTAAATACAGAACTCAATTTACTCTATGTGGATGAAAGTATTTAATTGACTTTTGTTCGTCTAAAAGTTAATGAGATGTGTTACTGTTTCAAATTTGTACCTACTGTTATCATTAAATGAAATACTCCGGATAAAATACCATTAAAAATTATAAAATCTAGTTTTTATAAATATTACAATATATAAAATATGTATAAAATTATGTTCTAGGCCAACACAATAACAGGACAATATATGATCACAACTAAAAAAATATATATACACATCCTATAGTTTACGTTAAGTTACAGGAACTGCTGCAACTCTTGAGGGGTTTGCTTTGTCCCAAGTGAATGGCATTCTCATCCTCCGCCTCAACGTCGTTTCCATCGTATCGTCTCTGTTCATTCGAAATTCCATAAGAATTATAAATAAAATTTTCAAAAATATAGCTACCTTAAGTTCTGCTGCCAGGCAGATGAACGCATCCTCGACATTCAGATTCTCCTTGGCAGAAGTCTCCATGACGAATAGAATTTCGGGTATGAACTGGCACATTTGTTCTGCTTCTTCGAAGTCAACTTCGCGGTCGTCTTCCAGATCGCATTTGTTGCCAATCAATATCAGCAGCACATTGGAAGCCGTGTAGCGACGCACCTCTTCGATCCATTTTTGCAGGTTTGTGAATGACGATCGCTTGGTAATATCGTATACTGCAAATTATAGAAGCAACCAAAATAATTAGAAGCGAGCGATAAGATTAGTAATACCAGCAGCTCTTATTTAAATTCTATAAATAGATTATATTTTGAGTAATTGGCTCAAGAAGAAATGATAACGAATCTTTGATATACTAACTCATGGCGAACAAAACGAAATTGTGGGCGTCAACAATGAAAGACAATTTTATTGTAATGGAAGAAACTGTTATGAACTCACCAATAATGACACCGTTGGCGGAGCGATAGTAACTCTGAGTAATGGTACGGAAACGCTCCTGTCCAGCAGTATCCCATATTTGCAACTAGAAATGACAAAACAACCGTAATGAACGTAATGCACCAACCACCTGTGTCCTCGCCTACAGAATGCCTTGATAGAACGTCACTTACCTTCACCTGTTTGCCCTCGATGGCGATCGTCTTCATTGAGAAATCCACTCCGATTGTGTTCCCGTGTCGTTCGATGTAGTTGCCCGTTTTGAAACGCTCCACTATACAAGTTTTTCCAGTCCCACAGTCGCCAATTAAAACGATTTTGAAAAGAAAATCAAAATTTTCCTCATTGGGCAGTGCCATTAGCGTCTGGGGATTGCGCGATGTCATCACGGAGCGCTCGTGCCCGACTTCTATTCTAATTTTCGTTGATATCAGTACAAGTTTGGTTTATTTTTATTTTTGATTTTACGCAACAACCAAGGTTGAGTTGTGATAGAAAAGAAGAAGGGCTTAGAAATGCGTAAAAATACGTGTTTTGTTATGAATGCGATGAAGAATGAAATGCAACAATAAAATACTATGAGAAATGAGACAGAAATGAAATGCTGTCATTAATACAGTGGTGCCAATTCAGCGGATTTACCGCCAGACCTGGATTTTTCCAATATTATTTTCCGCATCATCCGTCAGTTTGTGATTTCTATAAATGTCAATGTTAATATATTATAATTATATAGTTTTCTTTTGTTCAATAAAAATTATCTTCTGTTTTGGACTACGATATTTCTTTCGATCACTTTTCGTCAGAAGAGCAACCCTGATTGGATTTTTTCATGTCGATATGTTCGCAAGGTGGTAAATCGTAAGTGTACAGAAAGAACACTGGAGAATATAAGGCGCTTTCCACGAGTCGTGTTAATTTTCAGCTTTGACTAATGAGTTGAAATACAATGTTTCTTATTGGACCAAATAGGAATAAGATTGAATAAGAAAGCGTGTGATGCTCAAAGTTTAGGACAGAGTTCAATCAATTAACAAAACAAATAGGAATGGGTTTGATGGTTAATAAGTACTTAATAAGTAAGCAGGATTTTTAGCATACTTTTAAATAATAATTTCATAATAAAAAAAAAAAAAAATAAATCAAATTATAACTATAGCAAATTTTCACATTCAGTTCTTGTCACTTCCTTTATATTAAGAAATATATGACATCGAAACAAAAATAGTTGATGAGCCCCCAGCTGGAGATTACGAAATATCGACATTCATGTTTAAAAATGGGCTGCTAATGGAAATCACTTCGACAAAACGATGTTCTTTCTATACGACAACGATTGCAAACCCGCAATTTACGTGACAATCAATAAACTTTCTACCCTTCGCTCCGAGCGGCAATAACAATATTTGAATCGTTATGCGCCAAAATAACCGAATGAAAGCGAATACCAATCAATCGGCAAACCTCTGAAGGGACAAGCGATACACAAATAAATGCAAATAAGCGAAACAGTGTCGATTATTCGAAAATCACGTGCACTTGACGTTGATAACGATTTTTGGCCTTCGTGGACTGAATTTTCACTGCAATGCAAAATTTCACGCACACATGTGCAACTGCCGACGTGCCGAGTGGTCGCGATGTGATGGGTCTGATGTGCTGTGGAAATGCGACATCATTTTCCACGATTCTCCTAAAGTCGAGCACTCGATCAGCATACTAATCGAGTGTTTAAAATATGCAAAAACAATGTATAATTCGATATAAAACCCTCTACTTCGTCTCGCGGCTCCCGCAGCTCTCGGGGCGCCTGAGCCTGTCCAACATAAAGCAACAACAAGATCATCCCAACCACTAACTGGATCGTTCGTCACACATTTTGCGTTCTCGTCAATGAAACGTGGTTGGGGATGAGGATGCTCTGCCCACAAAAGGGGAATCGTGTTCCGGCGGCATGTGTGTACCAAAGCGTGGTCCGGGAGAAACCGCAGCCGAGGTTCTCGTCGAGGTTGTTGTCGTAGTCGTGACCGGAGGGAACTGGACAACCTGGTAATGGTCAATCGTGATTCAGATTCACACTCTGATCTTCAATCTGCCGTGCTGAAATGGAAGGTGGTGAAACCGAATGTGAGTAGGCCCGAATTTTATATAAGAATTCGTAAAAGTCGGGAAAATTCAAACGACAAGTTCCCCTTCCCCGCCATCCTGGATAAATACTATCATCAATTATTTGTTCGAATTTCCTCCTCCATAGCAACCGTAACTTGTTGTCGATAAGTCGTTCTTATTCCTGTTGCAGTTGTTGTTGTTATTATTGTTGTGATCCCCTCGACCCACCCGTTCGCTCGATTGCCCAATACGAACGAGTCCATCGTTCTCCATCGTGTCTGCTTCCGTGGCTGTTGTTGTTGTGAGGTTTTCTCGCCGTTATTGTTGCAATAGTCGCCAGCACGTACAGGGGACCGACCACCACCACCACCACCACCAACAACAAATGCAGAAGCAGCGCCACCATCGCCATCGCCATGAGGAGCTGAGGAGGCGCACTTAACGTTGGCGGCGCGTGCAGCTGGCGGATTAGTTGAGCTTTGCCCGTGTCTCCGTGCGGTTGTCGTCCGATCGCCGCCTCTCCACGCCACGCCTCAACGCGATCCTCCCCGCCAACAGGATTCGACACGACCCCAGTGAGCATAGCGAAAAGTGAATTATTTTGGTTTTACTTTTCTTTGATCGTTTTATTTAGTTTCGTTTCGTGTACCATTCGTTTAATTCCCGTTTCAATTGCATCGACGTGTGAATAGTTGTCAAAGTGAAATTCGAGAAATTCTACTCGGCGTCAATGCATCCATCCTGAGCGGATTTTCTGGTTACCGTAGAATTTTCGATAATATCACTTAGTGGTGTTCTTGTGGTTTTGCTGTTGTTGGTGTTGTTTTGTTATCATTGTCGTCATCGTTGTGATTGGTCGTCGTCGCCGGACTTGAGCTCGATTTCGTTCTCGACGGCGGTTCTTGGCGAGTTTTTAATTAGAGCGCGTCGCTTTGACGGCTGACGTCAAGTAAGGAGTTCGACGCCAGGCGCCCGACGCCCGGTGCTTCATGGATTTGCATTGAGTTGAACGGTTTGCATCGTTAAAATCGACAGAACAAGCTAAGAGGAACAACCATAACATAACTCCTGTCGCCAACGTAAGTTTCGCCTTAGGCTTTGAATTTCAGATATTCCTCCAACCGCTGATTTATGCTCGATAGGTTCCTTTTCGTGCTGTTATTGTTATGGCTGTTGTTGGTACTTTTTCTTTTTTGCTGCCTTTGTTATGCGGGGGGAAGCGTTTTGCAAAAATTCATTGAGAATTTACTGATTTATCGTGTGAGGATAGAAACTAGTTCT
The DNA here is from genome assembly GCA_947389925.1 of Coelopa pilipes. Lineage (NCBI taxonomy): Eukaryota > Metazoa > Arthropoda > Insecta > Diptera > Coelopidae > Coelopa > Coelopa pilipes. The sequence continues at coordinate 26,591,296 of OX376699.1, read as the reverse complement.
GTGCAGATTTGTGTCCCAAGTCTTGTGTTTGGATTGGACAAATACAACAAAAAATCAACTGGCAACAAAACAACTAGGCAACAGACAAACTTGTGTTTATGTGGAGTGTTTTGATGGCCTTGTTGGAAAGTTGAAAGAAAAAGAATAGGCTTATACTAAGGAATTTGCAGGCAATCAAAGAATTTGCTGTTCGTGGTTGTCTCAAAAACCTTTACATAAAAGTCGTGTAAGGAGGATTTCAGTATTATTGTTATGACAATATTTTAAATCAAATCAATATAAAAAATATATATTTAAGAAAATAACAGACAATAAATGAATCTCCTGCAGAATCGGAAAAAAAGCTAAAAATTCTCAAGCTACCTCTGCATTGTACTCAACAAAAGTGAAATTCAAAACTCGTTGCCTACCACCAAAACAGGTGATTTAATGAATAAAACAAAAACAAAAAACACCTCGAGCTGTCCAACAGAATCCCGAAATAAAACGGAAACGAAACGAGGCTCGAAAGGTTCGTGACGGACGGAAACTTTTTATCGAGAACATGTTTCGCATTTTTAAGCAGGCGAAATTTCAGGCAACAACAAAAGCAATAACAACAACAATAATTAAGACAAAGATATCAACAACAAAAACCATTACAGCGACAACATCACCGACGACAACTGGTAGATCAAAGTGCTCACAGGCGAATATGCAACGATATGAAATTTTTTCAGCAAAAGAAAGTGGAAGGCGAAGGTAACGTCGCCGATAACTTGGTTTGCGAAATTCTCCCATAATTCACTTCATTCCATCCCATTCGATTGATTACAAAATTGCACTCGACTTGTACACACCTTCTCGCTACTGACCAACAACAGCACCAACAACAAACCACCTACAAAAACAATAGCACACAGTGGCAGGGCTGACATTAAGTAATTGATTAAATGTGTTCGCACCGCTGGTCGCCGCTGACTCGAATGACAATTCGATGTCGCCGACAACTGCTCGTTGTTGGCGGCCCATCGAGCTCTTCCAGCCCAACCTGGTGGCGAGGGGGGCGAGGCAAATTCCCTAAAACTTTCCTCTCACGTTCCGACCCGACCCCCTTCGAAGGCGGGGGAGGAGCGGGGAGATGGCGGAGTCGGAGGGGATCGTTTAATCGTGAATCGTTGCATAAGGTTTGCGATTTCAGGAATTCAATTTCACTATTTGTGTGTGCTTTTGTTATTGTCTATTTCCGTCAATCAAATTGCTTCAATTAAGCTACGATCGGGAGCCGATAACTCGAAATCACGGTGTCGCATCGACAATTAGGACGACAAATCATTTTCTCGCTGCGCAGACAGACGGAGTAAAACAAACGACTCAAGACACGAACGCGCTTTTGTTTTCATCACAGCGCGTCGCGTGCCGCCTCCCACCCCCATCCCTTTTCTCTTTCGCTCCTCGCCGGAGAATGAAATCAACTCTGGCTTTTTATTGACTGCTTCTCCTCACTTGCTGCGAAGTTTCGTCGCTCGCTCGACCTCATTTTCCATTTCTTTCAAATCCTTGTTCCATACCGTTCTTCCATGCTGGGCATGGAGCCGTAGTATGAAGTGAGGAAGGAAGAGGTGGAAGGAAGACGAGCTGAAGGAGGCGGTGGAGGCTGAGCGAAGAACGTCTGCAGACGTCGTTGTGTCAATAAGAGTTTCTTTCATTGGCTCCTATTAAAGACCGACTGGACCAATTCACCAAATGTGCGCTGCGATTACTGGTTCTGATTTCTGCTCTCCCGCTAACTCGCTGGCTCTGTCACTCTTTCTTTCTTTATTTCGTTCTCCCTCTGTCTCTCCTCCTCTGCTTCTTGCGATGCCGGGAAATTCAAGTCAACGAGACATCGCGCCATCAAACCATTAGCGGTTATTTCGCAGGCCTTATTGCGAATATAGACATAACAACAACAGTAATAATAACAACAAAGAAATTCCAACACCAACAGCTATTTAAAAAAACAAATGTTCCCCAGACAGACAGGCAGACAGATCAGAGTCCATCGCGTCCTTTTTCGAGCTCGATCGGCGTCTGTGCGAATGTCGTTAGTTTGGTTTTTGCTGGCCATGAAAACAGCTTTGGCCCAAAGTGAGCACCACGCACAACAACAACTACGAGTCTGCCAGCCTAGGGGCATACAGAGAATCTCTAGACATGCGCCGGACGAACAGGGAAACTCAATGACGGCGTCGCGACAACGAGTGGAAGGGTGGAAGGAAAGAATTGCGAGGGAAAATCCCGACATCGAGTAGGATCAGGAGGGGTCAGCCTCGATCAATGATGAGAAGGCGCTTCGGTCGGAATTCCTCTGCCAAGCCAACTGTTTAGGAAACGGCTGCATTTTGATACTGTAGTCGGAGACAAAGAGCGACAACTGTGAGAAAGAAAAGAACATTTCGAAAGTAAAAAGAATCGAAAGGCAAGGCAGCCGAGGAGACGAAGAAGGAGATGAAAACGAAACGAAAAAGAAACCAAAGAAGGAGACTAAAGAGAAAATTCTGCAGAAGACGTTCAAGGGTATGGAGCGAAAGATGGAAATGGAAGACATTTCTTGCGAAGAAGCCAACTCCACATTCGAAAATGTCATTTCAGAATCTCCTGGTGGTAGACTTTCTTCTGCTACCACGTCATCATCATCATCTTTGTCGACAGCATTATTGTTGTTGCCTTATACAGTTGCTGCTGCTGCTCTGCCCCAGTGAAGCTGCTCGGCTCGACTCGACTCGCCTCGACTGGACTCGACTTGACCTGATTCTTCTTCAATTTCGTTTTCTATAGAAATCGAGAAAACGTTTTCCCCACAAGTGTAGCACACGGCGCACGCACACACGGATGGCTCGTTGTCTCCGCAGGATTTCCTTGCTCTGGCCGTCCATCTGTCTGTCTGCCGACGTCGGCTCAGAATTTATGTCAGTTGCGGCGGAAGCCGAAAGATCTAGAGAACCAGTTGCAATTGTAGAAAATTAAGAATTTCCAACAACAGGAATTTCAACAAAAACCTGAATCCCAATAACAACATGAAGCACAACGACAACAATACGGTTTACAAGAACCACATCATGCACTAGAGCCATTGACGACAAGATGAGGCGTTAATTTGTGGTATTGCATCCAGCACTCCAGGCATCCCTCGACCGCCTCTCTAGCCGGAACGATTAGCCGATGTTTCCGTGTGTGCGCCAAGATTTATGTAATTAAAAAATTTTCCCAATGTGCCATCGAGCAGTCGTTCTTCTTCTACTGATTCAGAGACCTCCAACATATCAACACTTCAACTGGTCTTGGTGTTGAAATTATCGTTCATTTATATTTTTACGTCCTTAAATGCTTCTGGTGTTAATTAAGAGAGATAAAGGGGAAAATTCGTACTTCGTGGACGGACAGCACAAAATCAATGTTCTCAGTTTATCGCAGTTTAGGCGGAAAAATAAATTATCTAGAAAAAAGCTGAGCTCTTTAAATCGCAATGAAAACGAAAGACCCAGAACATAAACCTGATTTGTGAAAATCAATTCCTAGAATTCATGGAATTCTCTCTCGCTCTCTCCTCCTCGTGTTTCTCGCTCGTCCTCTCTTCCCGCAGCGTAGAAAGTTGTCGTGTCGTCTGCCGTGCGGAGCAGGCGATGCGTTTCCTGGCGCCAACGATTGCATAATTGTCAACCGCCTCCTGCTGCTGCGGCTGCTGGTGGCCAGGGACCGGCGAATTTGGGTTAAAAGAGTGCGTCGTCGCCAACTTTCGCGTGTAATTAGTGCACTAGTTCATATTCGATATAATAATTTTTCCTCCAACGCTGCTCCACATCCTCCGTTTCGCCGCGTTTCGGGCACCCTGTCTGGGTGCCACATCAACCACATTTCCATACAAATTGTTTGCACTTTTTCCAGACGCGTTTACGCGTCGATGTTCGATTTTTTGCCGCTGGGATGTTATTGCTTTAGCTGCTGCGACAGCAACCCGAAGACATGTCCACATCAGGTCCAGTTCTAACGACGCAGACTCGAGACCTGTGCAGTAGGTTTTCGGGTGAAAATGCGAAATTCTACATGAGTCTGCTGGAAATTCCCCAACAAGATTGATTGGAAAATTGAAGTACGCATTCATTCGATACTTTCACGGGATTCGGGGCTCCGGGCTTTCCTTGCAATTAGACCCAATTCATTTCAATAGAACGTTTTCGTCTCTCTCTTTGGACTTTCGTTCGATGCCTCGAATCGAGACCGGTGGAGGGTCGAATTCGAATTGGAAGGGAACCAATCTTTCCATAAATCTTGCCACAAGTCCACTTGGCTCCTTCTATTCCCTACTCATTCTGCTTTTAATCACGAATGCTCTCGTAGGTGAGTTAGCCGAAGGTGGGCAGGGGTGGCACCGCTTGCCCATGGATCTCAGCAATCTCACTCAGTCTCGGTTACTGTGTCAAAGTCACAAAAACACATAAAATCACGCTGATCTGGTTTGTGTCCGTTGGTCTTTGGCCAAGGCCGGTTTTCCAACCACCTCGATCAGCTGATGCATATGTATGTGAGTGAGATTATTGGACGACAATGCAGGCGATGAAGTGAAGGAGTTGAATCTCATTTTACGATGTAGTAGTTATAGAACTGTGGGACGAAGTGAGAGACATACAGAGCGCATTTAATGAAAGAAAAAGCGAACTGAAACAACAAGAAATCCAAGAAGTTTATAGCTTTGATTTTCAGGTTCGTGACTTCGGCAGTTTGGTTTCCTATCTACGCCATTTCATCATTTTCGCACATTTCGTAACAACTCCTCCTCCGCCTGTACTTCGTTGCAGACACCAGACTCGACTCCGCACAACTTCATCAAAGCCACGCCCACACAGACAGCCATCGATATGACGCCCGCCTGGCTGAGCTGCAATCGGAGAGCCGCGTGTCTTCTCCCCGTCCTGCTCCTCCTCCTCGCAACGCAGACATGCACGGCACACACAGACGCCAGCATCAGCACGAGTGCTTCCGATCAGCGGACGACGAGTAGTAACAAATCCGTCACACAACAACAACAGCAACCGGAACTAGCTGAACACAAAAATGTGCTCGCGGACGAGTTGGAGCAGGAGGAGTTCACGGACAGCGAGGCGAATCAGCCGCATTCACGCCAGAAGCGTCTGGTCTGGATCACCGACGACGGCCGGCTGGCCCTGCCTCCCGGCACGACCCTGACCTTCACGCCCACCATCGCCCTGCCTCTGGTGCGGCACCCACCCGAGGGCTTCTTCTCGAACCTGACGATCAGCTTCCCCGTCACAAGTGAGTTGGCAGCAAATGCTTCGCTTTCAACACAACCATTTATTGTCTCTTTCTCTTTTCCCCCCGTGTCCCGCAGTTGACTTCGACAAACTGGGCCTGACGGACAACCAGAACCCGCTCGGCGACCTGCCGCCCATCTTCGCGCGCTCCTTCGGCCACTCCGCCGGCAAGATGCTCGGCCAGTACGTCGCCCGCTACCTGCACTCGAAGCGGAAGCGAGACCTGGCCGACCAGGAGTCGCGGTTCCGTCCCAACTCGCGGTTTGAGGTGCGCGAGGAGAAGGAGCCGATGCCGGAGCTGCCGGAGCGCTTCAAGCACATCTTCCATGGCGGCGAGAGGTGAAGCATCAGAATCTTGCTCGAACTATTGTGCAATAGATACTAATGATTTTCGTTTTGAATCCATAGGGTGATGCTCTATGGCGTGATGGAGGAGTTCCTGGCCACATTCGGCATGGACGGCAAGGCGTGTCTGTTGCGCACCATCTGCGAGGTTCACTCGCGGAACCTGGAGCACTTTGGCGTCTTCGGGGAGATGACGAAACTCTTTCTGACGTATGTCTACAGATGGCGGCAGGCTTTAAAATATTCTCCAAATCGATTTCATCGAATGTTGCATTTTGTAGTGTGAAAAAGTCTCCGTTCTCGGATCTGATACCGGAGTATGTGGAGGCGCAGGAGATCGGCGAGGGGCGCCAGGCTCCGGGGGAGTGTTTTCCCTACTACAAGGCTTGTCCGAAGGGTGTCTTCAAGGCGCTGCAAAGAAACAAGTACAGGTGAGCGATGGCCGAGTGATGAGCAGAGAGAACAGAATCCAGTGTTATTCATACGACCCCGGGAATAGAACTTATGTTAAATCTTTCCCTAACTTCACACAATTACATTCGTTCTACGTTCGACTATTTTGAGAGCAAAATATTAAACTGAATTATGTTTTCAGGGAACCACAAAAAGGCGAATACCACGAACAGGTTGCAGCGGAAATCCTTCCGCAGAAACGGGAGAAGGACATTGAGACGAATGAGATCCCCATCAGACCCAGCAGGGACATGTTAAATATGTAGTGAAAACACATTATGAAAACGTTAGCAAATTAATAACTTATTCAGATATTTATTTAGTTCTTAATTGTTGAAAGTGTGTAAAGGCAATTGAACGGATTTCAACAAAATGAGTGCAGCTTGAAAGTCATTTGTTTGTAATTAAATTATAACTTAAAGATAATTAGTTAAATTCTTGTTATCTATACTAACTCTATTTAAACATAAATTATTTATTGTAAATATTTAATATTTTATACAATTTACATGAGTAATTTACGAGTAATTTGAGGAGTTTACGAATAAATTTGTATGTGTAGTTAAAAATTAATTATCGAATTTTTAAAATAAAGCAATCGTGTAAATCAAATATAATTCTTTCTGTTTTTCAATATTTAGAAATTAAATAATATTAATTAATAAATAATTAATTAATAAAAGTAGTATATGTAAAATAACGAATGTGTGCTTATTGGAAGCTGAACACCACAAAAACCACAGCACTCTCTCGCTCTCTTCGAGTTTGACACTTCAACCAAAAAGACGCGAGCAACACAAATTGAGCGAAGAATTTTTATTGCTGTCTCGTTCTCTCTCGGAGAATTTTCTTATTGTTTTTTTTTAACCTTCCCTGTAAACTGGTTGATTGTTGTCAAAAGTCAATTGAGGTGATTGGTGGATGGTGTCATTTCTTCTAAAGGCACTGCAAGAGAGTGAAATATAACCTTTGGCATCATATATTTACCAATGCAAAAGTTCAAATAGCCGTGCGAAGCAATAAAATTTTCTCGCCGATAAGTGTAAACATAAAATCAGAAGCATTGTTCGGTGAACGAGTTTAAAACATACAAAGTTACAACGTCGAATTTGGTGGTGCAGTTTAGAATTCCCTTTTAAGATAGAAGTGAATGATATCGGACTGTTAATTAGAAATTCTTTGAATCATTCCATTACAAATCACCCACTCCACATAATATTGCGGGATTTATAGAGCAAACAACTGCCCCGGACAACACACCACTCCACTCCAAACCTCACCTCAGTTGACCGCTTCGAGAAGTGCAAACCACCCGATCTCTTCGTCATCGCTGTAGTCGTTATTGTTGCCGCCGTAGTTGACTTCGTCTTCGTCGTTGTTGTCGTTGTCGTCGTTGTCGTTATCGTTGTCGTCGAACAGGCAGTGGCTTTCCACAATCAGATGATTGTGCTGGAAGCTCGCAACAAATAACAACAATTATAGCAGAAGCGAAAAGTACGCCAGCAACAACAAGAAATTCCGTGGCCGGCTCGGTCGAAAGAGCAATCACTAGCGACCAGAAGATAACAACGGTAGCTAAGCTAACAGCTGCTCGCCTCCAGTTAACACGCAGCCGTCCATCATCGGCTTATCGCCTGCTAAGGTTTTGGGCTGTTTCTGCCCGTGCGTTTTTAATGTCAATTTCGAGCATCAACGTACGCAATTACGTGGCCCAACGTTGTTAAGAAGCTAAAAGCAATTTGTCGCTGTTGTCGATATAGTGATTAATAAAAGGACACCATGGACGAGAGTTCACATCAATCGTCCCCTATCAATGGAGTGGCCCCCCAGTCTTTGCCAAGCGCCATTGCAATGGATACGAGCTCGCAGAGTGAGGACTCCGACCAGGAGTACCTGGACAACACAGTCGAACTACGTGGTTACTTAAGCAAGTGGACCAACTACATCTACGGATGGCAGCCTCGCTACATTGTGCTGAAGGACGGCACCCTTTCGTACTACAAATCCGAGTCCGAATCTGATTTCGGCTGCCGCGGTGCGATCAGTCTCAGCAAAGCTACGATCAAGGTGAGCGACTGAGCCGGATACTATTATTCAATGTGTGCTAATTAATTGTATATTTGCCTATAGCAAAGAGCATAATTTAATAGGGTTTATTTATTATTTGCTGATGTTAACTTAGAAAACGTCCGTTGTTTACCTATGTGATTAGATTGCATATTAAATATCTTACACTGTCGGGAACTAAGACGAATCCCTTAAAATTGAACTGATTTAAGAATTTATTTATATGTCTGAATTTATTTCCATACAAAACGAATAAAATATATTTAATCATTGTATTCATTCTATAAATATCAAAGTTAATTGAAGGTCTTTGCAACAACGCTCGCTGACCCGACGTTTTCTCATACAACTCATCGTATTCTTGGGCCCAATTCAAACCTTCAATACGAGCTTAATAAGAATGAATCAATTAAATTAATAATTATAATGTGAGCCCAATGGTTGCAGCACAATGGGGCGTTTACTTTTTCTCTTGATTACATTTTTATCACTTGTTTTATTTTTACTCCCGCTGGAAATCCCATATAATATATATATTATATATTTATAACTGTGATAAATAATCGTGTGTGTTTTGAATGAGTTATGAATTTATATTTTTCCATTTGCAGACTCACGAGTCAGATGAACTGCGCTTTGATGTGGTTGTAAACAACTACAACAATTGGTGCTTGCGTGCTGAGACGCCGGAGGATCGTATGCACTGGGTGGAGGTGCTGCAGCTGTACAAAGAGGACACTGCCAGTACCGATACCACATCTTTACGTCGTCATGGCAGCACAATGTCCTTGCAATCGAACACGGTATCTGTGGCCAGTGGCAGCAGTCTCAAAAAGACGCAACGTAGTCTTAAGGAGAAGGTCGGGGAAATCGAAACATTCAAGGATATTTTATTCGGACAAATTGAAACCTTGCAACGGTAACTACTTTCTCTCTCTCTCTCAAATACTTTTACAAAATAAACAATATCTGTTTTTGGAATGTATTCGTAGTTACTTTGATGCCTGTGTCGATGTTAACAAAAGCACTGGAAAACCACTGGATCTGGGCGATGGCTTGAACCCCATCGATTTCAAAGTAAGAAACATATAAAATTTCAGATCTTTCAACATAATTGAATATCTATTGTTCTTTCAGGGCGAGTCCATAACATTTCGCGCCACGACTTCAGGTGTCATCTCTACTCTTCAACATTGCTTAGAGATCATAGCCGAACGCGATGAATCGTGGAAGAAAAAACTGGAGCGCGAAATTGAAAAACGTAAAAAAACAGAGGAAGTAAACAAGTAAGTAAATGAACTCGTATTCCATTTAATGAATCAGTTGATGTGACCTAATTTCAATTATTTACAGAAAGTACAAAGAAGAGATGGAAAAAATAAAAAGAATTTCATATCCTGGGCCAGATTTTGAGGTGAGTCTACCTTTCAAACGATGATTATGTTTCTTTGAGTACAAATAAACTAGATTATTATTATTTTTGCACACAACACTTTTCTCAACTCGAATCATCCTCGCCTTCCATTTCTTTCACAATACAAAAATCGAATACAGAGACAATCTCAAATTGAAATATATTTTACTTTGAACATTTTTCGCACATCAAACTTGTTTATGAACTTACAGTCGTAACTTCTCTGTTTTTATGATTCTGCCAATTAAATTTTGCTGCAGACTCAAGATAAATTTAATAAAGTAGTTTGGACCAACAACAGTAGCAGCAGAGGCTGTAAAAACAACAACAACACAATTCAAATTGGTTGTAACGACGCAATGTCAAGACTTTCAGCTCAAACACGTTTTATCCAACTGAATGGCCAAGACGTGAAAACGGTGAAGCGAAAAGACAAAATTAAGTAAACAAATCTAGAAACCAAAACATAAACATACGAAAAATGTAACACAAAGCAAAAATGAAAAAAGCCTAAAAGAAGCACCAATTATTTTGAAATAGTTGGTAACTCTGTCTGCTAACATTGATGAGCGCGCGTATGATTCGAGTGAAAAGTGCAAAAACAGACGGTAAAAAAATATCAAAAGCTATTTACTGTGCAGTAGTGTACCAAATATCATTTAATTTCTGTTCTGCGCCATGTATCTTTCAATATAATACAGGTACTGATTATAATACCGATTTCCCCAAGACCACTATTTCAAGAGTTTGTTTTATTGTTATAATATTTTCTACGTTAAAAACGTTGTGTAATCTAAAATGAATCAAACTAAATTCCATTCATTGAAGTAAAATGAAGATTTAAAAAATTTAATTTTATAATAGGTCTTTATAAATTGTTTCATTCACACTTGGCTCTCATTGGAAATATTTACCAAAAAAAATTGTTAACTGGACACACGCCATGATTTGCTAAATTGATAAACTCTGATGTAAACTGTTCAAACAATAGAGTATTGTAACATGTTTATTTCGTTGTTTTTGTGTATAGATTTATTTTTATTTAGACATGTTTTTGGTTCTGTAACTTGTTATCGTACCATCTACTAGAATTCATTACTATCCACCTCTCCACTATTTGTTTCCTTCACGTGTCAAATGTGGAATCGCTATTATTTCTTTCGTTGTTGCTATAGATGTGGAATATTCGCCACTATACCCACTATAACTGATTCATTGCTTAGTCCATCGTATGTACAACTCAATACGATCCGCACAGTTAAAGTCGGTTGTAGTTTGCATACCAAATAGGTTGGACTCGATCGGTCTTACGCAATGTAATTGGAATCGCTATGACATGCGCGTTAATAAAGCCTCTTGCTTCGGTTTTTCCAAGCCAGATGTTTGTACGTAGGGACAGAGCTCCGGATCGGTATTCCTAATCAGAGAGACATCGATTGTTGTTATGTAGAATGTTGAGGTAGAGTTCTGCACATCAATGAGACCAAAATAGGCAATGGAAACCCTTAAAAATTCCGCACAATACAATGCTGAATGTTATGTAGAATCTCTTCAAACGCATGGTTCGAATTTCTTTCCTGGTTGTCACATCTCTATTCACCAACACTGATGTCGCCATCGCTCGCTGTCCCTAGTCACAGTTCATTGAATATCATACTGCAGTAGTGTTTTTCATCTAGTGTTCAGACCGTTCTACTCAGTCGCAATAAAACGATCTCTTACCAGAACGTAATTATGACAAATATTTCACTCTTATGACTCCGCAGTGCTAGCAAATGATCTCTTCTATGGCTTCCTTTAACCGCATAAGTGCAGTGTGCCCTGTTCGCTTCACCCACATACTCATACCTACTCAAACATCACATGTGGCTCCATTCGTCAATTCAGCCATTGCTCCGTCCATCCACTCATCCGTTGGAGCGATTGACAAATCAGATATTATTTCTGCCACACTCCCCATGTCGTTCGCATATTGGCCAACAATATTTACCGGCCACTCGGCCGCTGGGCCATTTAGTGTTTCGCCAACTGTGGTCGCATCAACACGACACGGGGGACAAGTTTTTGTTTAACATTTTCGTTGTCTCCGATTCGTTCGTTTGCCTGTGAAGTTTCATTTATTGTGGAAATTTGCATAATTTGTAGGCCTTTGAATCGGTCAGAGTCCAATTGAGAAGAAAACACGAGGACTCACAGAATAGGGATTTCAGTAGCAGCCCAAAAAGAGCATCCATTTCCGCTTCGAGTGGATTCGTATCGGATCGGCTTCCGCTTGATTTCTTCGTTGTACCATATCGTGTCGCGTGCAGTGGTCTATCGTTGCCTTGGGCTTTTGATTTCGAAACTTTATTGTCATAAATATAAAAATACTACGGAGAAATAAAAGTCAAATAACGAAAAACTGATAAACCCAAAATGCCATCTGTGCGTTACCTCACGAACGCATTCAAGCTCCCTGGGAAGAGAATTGTAAGTGTAAAGAATACACCAAAAGATTTCCACTTTTGATACGCAGTCCTTAAATAATCACCTGAGGAAGTTTCATGAATTGCCTTTCATGGAGTTTGAGTTGGAGTTTTTTTTATTCGTGATCCCGATCCCTTTTGGCTCTGTCTGCAATTGCGTCGTTCCACCGCTTTTGTTTTCGTTTCATTTCATTCATGCTTTTTTCACAAATGGACGCCCACTGAGCTCGGGTTCATCCTCGCGCGTTGTGGAGCATTCACTCGGTTTGTATTTTTTTTCTTTCTGTGCCGGTGGGCTGCGTGTGGCTGCCTGGTAAACCTTCCCCTATTTCTCATACCCGGCCATCGCGTTCGACCCATTTTCCTCTTTCTCTCTCCCCTTGTACCTTCCTCCGCCATCTTTTCTCATTTCTCATTCAACAACGCCGCCATCAGCAACAGTTTGTTGTTAGCTTTCGCTCTTGGCGGAAGGACATTTATTGGTGAATTTTTTGTTTGCTGGACTTGCTGGATAATCGTGATTTCTTTGTGTCCTCGGCTACGAGGATGAAAAAGGCCATCGAATGACAAGTGGTAGTCGAGTTGGTGTTGAATAGTGATTTAAAGAATATTACTAAAAATCACAATCGACCTAAATTTGACTACAATTCGGAATAAAGTAATTTGCTTCTCAGAGAGCTCGCTATGTTTATCCAATTGATCACAGAGTTTCAAGAGCAGTCTCCGTCTAAGGTGGTAAGTGGGAAAAAGTGATGTTATAAGACGACTTTGTAGAATCTGGTGTTTTTCTCCTCCTCACGTATACTCAACTGTCCTGTTAAAGAGGAGAAGACGGTTGTGTTATTTCGGTATCAGTTTTCAACGAGATTCAACCCATTCGTTCCGTCCAGATCCACTGCCAACCACCGACCCCACCCACACCCACTACCACGACCATTGCTCTGCGGCCATCGAACCAACTATTCATTAGGTGCTGTTCGTTTCCAGTTTGGTTACAACGACCTCATTTCTTGCGCTCCATTTTCGTTGCGAACAAAGCGGGTTTCCCCACTTCCATCCCGCCGTTGCTTTGTGGTCAAGTCCAACTATCATTGTGGTAGTAGCCTAGTTGCTGGTGTTGTTTTTGTTGGTTTTAATTAATTAAAGTTACGAGCCCCATTTGCTGCATTGGAATGAGGTTCGCATTTTGATGCCTGGACTCAAGGGAACCAATTGTGGCTTCCAACATTTATGTTCAAGGGTGGTTTATGCAGAAAGGGAGAGCGAAAGAGGGAGGGATCAAGAGATTCCTAGAAAGGCGACATCCGCGTAGCCTTTCAGAGAAATGCTATAGATTTCCATTTATTGTTTCAGTCATAAATTCAATAGTTTCATGTCATACGAACTTCAATGAAAGGATTAAATCGCATTCGTATGCGCCACAGCTTTTGTTGCATTCCCCACCATCCGTTTGATGATCTGTAGCTATTCATAAATTAATTTGGGGCGTTTGTTTTTTGTCTAAATAAGTGACGGCACCTTCCTTATGATGAATTCGAAGCCGCCGCGTGCTCATCCCATCGGTAGCTCCTTTGCAAGTCACAAAGAAGACGACAAGACCCGATTCTGTTTACGCATTTTGGTCACGTTCTCGTTCTCGTCTCCGGCGGATCATCCATTGACAGCGCAAGTGGATCCGTCTCCTAGGCTATGACCATAATCGGTTCATTCCGCCGGCAACAGGGGGAAGGTTGTGGTGCCTCGGCGGTAGAAATTATCATGCCGATGGCGTGCCGCGTATGCGTGCCCCATGCAGTCGATATAATTAAATAATTCCCAATAGAATATAATAGAATAGAATAGTTATTGCATTAATTATATTTCAAAAGATTTTAATCTGATATCAATCGAATTTACATGACCAAAAAACAGTTCATCTGTGAAATCAACAACAACTATTTGCAGGAAGGGCCGCACTCGACGCTGCCCGAGGATGAGTTCTTCGATGCGGTGGAAACCGGCCTGGAGAAGATCGAGGAGGACATGCAGTTGCGGGTGAAGCTCAAACTGCAGTCACAACAGTCACAGACGCTGGTCAACGTGCCGCACCAGGCGCAGGCGGAGGGCGACAAATCCCAGGAGGAGTTCGGCACCGGGGTGGCCGCCATGAATCATGCGCTGTGGCCAGAGGTGGGTCCCGCTCTGGGCGGAAATAACAATCAAATTGAAGCGGAAATTAATTCATAAATAATTGATTTATTTCTCCCCTGCCTACGTTTGCACGACATACGACACAGATTGACCGCGTTTGCAAGGAGCAGCTCCACTACGCACGCGAAGGTGTCGGCCAAGGTGGCAACGGCTGGCAAATATTCGCCGACGAGGGCGAGATAAAAATGTACAAACGCGAGGAGGAGGTCAACGGCATGGTCATGGATCCGCTGAAGGCCTACCACACGGTGAAGGGCGTGACGGCACGCGAGATGTGCCACTACTTCTTCATGCCCGAGTTCCGCAACGATTGGGAAAGTAAGTCGTCGAATTCGATTCCCAGTAGTTGTCGTCTTGGATATTCATTGCAATTTGGTTGCTATTACAGCCACCCTGGAGGACTGCACGATTCTGGAGAAGATCTCGCCTGACACGCTCGTGTTCCTGCAGACGCACAAACGCATTTGGCCGGCCAGTCAACGCGACGCACTCTTCTGGTCACATATGCGCAAAATCACCGACATCCAGGATGAGGACGCTGTCGACACGTGGATCGTGTGCAATAACTCCACCAACTACTCCACCCAAGAGGTGAGTTCACCTATATTTTCTCTTGTTTTATTTTACTAGTCTATATTTGCTTTCAGTCCAAAAATGGCAAGTGTGTGCGCATCTTTCTGACGGTTATATTGGCGTGCCAGACGCACCTGCCGCCTGGCAAAACAAAAACCGACGAACTTTCGCGCGACGAGCTCACCTGCAAGATCACCTACTGTTCCGTCGGTGAGCCTCATTTTCTCCATGATCGATTCAATCGATTTTCATTTGCTTGTGTTGGGAAACTAATAGTTGTTCTCTTTTCTTCTCGGTTATTGCAGTGAATCCCGGCGGTTGGGCTCCCGCGTCCGCCTTGCGCGCCGTCTACAAGCGCGAGTATCCAAAGTTCCTGAAACGCTTCACCGGCTACGTGATAGATCAGTGCAAAGAGAAGCCAATTATGTTTTGATATTCAACGCTTTTTGCAAAAAACCCTGTTGTAAAATTAAGCTACAAATTGTTGTAAATATTTAGTTAAATGTTTATTGAATGTTAGCTATTAGCAAATACTGTACACCACCCACACACAAAAACACACTGTCATACACAGATATATAAAAGTTGTTACCCACACCCATTCACCAAATCATCCTCACTTATCATACACTCCACCATACCAACGTATACATAGAGCAGATGCATATATATTTTATAGGATGTTATTGTTAAGTTGTATAGATATCGAAGGAGTAGTCTAGAACGGATAATGTTTTAATAAAAAAAAAGTCGATAAGTTTGTAATAAGTTAGGAGAAGATTATTATGTTCCAATGTATGTTACATAGACTCTGTGCTTCTATAGGGTGCTTTTATTGAATTTTGTTTTTTTCCTTCAATATATTTCATGTAAGGATGCTATTTGATTTATCGAGCTGACAATCAATTCGAGTTTTAATTTGTTTGCTGTAAGTTTTAAGAAAGAAACAAAACCAGAACCCAGTGAATCATAGAGTTTTCGTTTGTTTTTTTTTTTTTTGAGGCAAATCTATCATTGAAATGTCTCTTGATTCGAGCTTTCGTTAGTTAGTCTAAGTATTTATGTTCGTCGGCAAACTTATTTTTGGAAGAATAATGATATAAACTCATTTGAAGTGTGTTTTTATTCGATACTCTGCGATAACTGAGCGAAATCTACTAGTGTCTTCGTAATGATAATGTTTCTATTTTCCTAATGTTTAAGTGTAGAACAAAAAGATAATTTTTACAACAGCTTAGTTTCTTCTGCATATGCCAACATGTCGTAGATCATTCTGGTCATTGGCCATTTCCGTTTCCTGCCGCAGCAATGTCCGACATGCGGGCGGAAGAAAGATAGAGTCCCTTGCCTTCCTTAAATTTATGCCTAGACATATAGTCTGCGTAGGTCGATGTCGTGTACATGTGTGTTTCCTTGCTCTACATTAGTTGTAAGTGGTGATTTATTACTATTCGAATGGTCTTGTATTTCACACAGAAGTGTTGTGTCATCCAAATGTTTGTGAAACAATCTATTTATATTTTATACTGAATGTAGCTTTTATTTGTATTTATGAATGTATGTTATTTTAAGAAAAACGTATTTCATCCTTTTTCTATTAAACTTTGCGAAACAAAAAATAAATATATATTTATATTGTTGGAAGAAATTTTTGTCCAAAATAAAGTTATTGAACAAATTGAACCTTGCGTTTCATTTTCATTGTCTCCTCAATCCCTCAAGGCACTTTTTCCCTGGGGTCGTCCGAGTGCCCCAAAAATTCTCCGGTGGCTGACCACTTGGAGCGAAGAGTAACAGGAGCCCAGCAACAAGCGCAGGCAGCCGTCGCAGTTCATCCTCTCCACGAACCACCGTTCGGGTGACGCGTAGCAGGGAACACAACCCGAAGCTCTCGATTGCCGCTCTCATGAGAGACGACGCTCCCATGCAAGGTTTCGAAAAGCACGTGACAGGAGCGAATGAAAATTATATCAAAAATAAAACACCCAGTTTTTGTTATTGTTACTTTTTGAATTTTATTTCTCGACACTTGAATTCACTGATTATTTCATTTTCCTTGTATGTATATATATATAATTTTTGTTGTGGTTGTTTAATGTACCCATGTTTTGTCTGGCTTCTGGCGTTTTTTCGTCTCATACACATTTTTATTTGCACAAATTGCGTCTTTTACGATTTCCTTCGTCGTTTCGATTATATTATACACACATTAATATATATTTATATATATATATTTATTTATATATGTATAGTTTTTGCAAGTGTTGGAATTTTTCGATTTTTGTAACCTTCGTTTTTATTGTTATTTTTTTACAATTTCTTTGCATCGCTTCTGAATCGATTTAATTTTAAACTTTTGAACAACCGAACTGACTTTTTATTTTTCACTTCTTCTGAGGTTGACTTTGGGCTAATTTCTATGCTAATTTTTGTTTCATTTACTGTTATGTAGTTGATTCACTTCGTGCAGTCTGAAAAGTGGCGTCTTCAATGCTTCAATTAGGATTCTTCGTAAATCATCTAATTCCAAACTCTGCGAGCTCGAGTCGAGCTCTGTCTGCGATTCCTGTGGTTCGGCGAACCTTGGCTGGGATCTTTTGTCTTGTCTTTGGTCTCTAGTATCTTGTCCAACTATCGGTTAAGGTTTATGGTTCCATGAAAAAATAACAATTTTCTGTTGGGAATATTGTCGCGTAATTGGTTGTGGTTTTCTATTTCTGTATTATTTGTAACAAATGGCTTCTATGAGTAAGAGATTGCAAACTATAGGCCAGGCTGAGGTCGGGAGGGGCTCAACCTCTGAAGTTCTTGTTGCAGCATATAAAAGTATAAAAAGTAATAATCTCGAAGGACGAAGATGGCTCAATTTGGTAACAATTTAGGAGAGAAAATGATGGTGAAAGCGAAATTTAATGAGATCGAATGAGAGGACAATTAGAAAATTTACATCCAAAGATATCCGTTGTTTGAGAGTCTGATATTGGAGTGAGTTTTATCACTGTTCTATGGCTACTTCTATTCAAACGATAAATTTCAATTTTACCTCAAAGTCAACGTCATTAAAAAATAGTCATTTATGCTATTTACAATTTTTAAATATTACAGTATATGATGTAAATAACTAGCTAACATGTGCTTACAATCAATCGACTTAACATCATCTTCATCATAATCTTCATATTATGTCACAAATGATAAATCCTAAATAAGTTTGAACAGGAAACTCATGTTGAAACTCATGGGAAGTCAACTGATTTTCGTAATAAACGTATGATAAAAGTTGTAAAAAATTCAATTAGATTACAGCTTAGAACTAAGGCATTCTATGTTAAGTTGCTGTTATTATCATTGTTATATAATTCTTTACATTTGTAAATAACGTTCACTCAGAGCAGTGAGTTACAAATAATGTTTTTCATTAATACAATACAATATTATATAATAGTTTCATGCTAACAATAATGTAATAATAAATAAGTCTTTTACTTTTTGTTTTTGTGGCTTATGCTAAATTTTGCTATTTTCCTTTTCATATTTTGTTTTATATATATGTATGTGTTACTTTTAACATACTTGTATTTAATTCATTTTACTTTTACATTATCTTTTATTTATGCATTTTTGTTTTCTTTATAAATGCATTCAAGTTTAAACGAAAATTCACTAAAAAATTTCATTAAAAGTCTTCAAAAGTCACGATTTCCTCAATGTCGAACCCGCATCCCAGCCCTTTTCATCCAACTGCTGCAGAAGCCTCCCCGTAAGTCCACCGAGGTCCCACATGCCAGCGCCTCCCCCACCTCCTGCGGCTCCCCACCTGCTTCGCTGGGTGTGTGTGATTGTTGGCTGGATTTACAAATAATTTACATGAATTTATCTGTCATCGGGTGGTCGGCTCTCGCCCAGATCTGCTCTTCCTTCTGCCCTACACCCAGGCCTTTGCCTCTGGGTCCCTAGCCAGGACTGCTTCGGGTGATGGTGGATGGCGGTGTTTGGTTGACGCTGATCTACACGTTGATCTGAAAGGCCTCCCGCTGCAACTTCGGGTTGGCGCGGATGCGCGGCGAGTTCTGGGTCTTGCCCTTCTCCCCGTTGTCGGAGAAGCGGGCCGGGGGATTTATGTGGTCCTGGTAGTTGGGAGGATAGTTCGATATGCTGGTGGCGGCGACGATGTGCGGTGGGCGAGAGTAAGCGAGAAGGCTCGATTAGGCTTGAACGCACGGTGAACGCCCACAGTCCGTCTTCACCTTTTGGACTTACCTAAAGGTTGTCTCTTCGTTGTGGCTCGAGTAGCCGCTGGAGCTGCGCACGTGTCGCTTCGTCCCGCCCTGGCCCGACTTCGCCGACTTGCGGGCGGCGAACGGCGGCTTCGACTTGCGCGACATGCTCGTGGGCGTGGTCTCCGACGACGACGAGGTCTCGTCTTGCGTATCTGCAGGAGGCGGAGAGAATTCATCTACAGTAGTCGGGTAGGGTCGGATAGTGTCGAGCGATGGAAGGATGGAGGCATGGGGTGGGGGCTTGAGTGGATTCGCTTACCTCGTTGCGGTCGGTACTTGGCCGAGTTGACAGCTCGCGAGGACACATCATTGTCTGATTCGGAACCGAGTGTGTCATATTCTGTAATTGGTATGTGAAGTGTTAGGATTTTCCTAACTTCGGAATCTGTTGAACCTGGATTGTCCGATTCTAAAAAGTTTAGTACGATTTGATGGAATTCTTTTGGTCTTTTTCGTTTAGATGAAATGATATGCAGTAGTTAATAGAAGTAGACAATAAGAAAGAACTCAAAAAACTACGGATTACGGGTGAAATGGGGAGCGAGGGAGAACGGTGGGATTTTAATTTTTGTTTTCATAGCATCGGAAAACGAAATCAAAATCGAAACAATGAGATGCTCGGCATGCGATTCGTTTGATCTTTTGATTGCTCCATGAATAATGATCTCTCGAATTTTGGCTCAAATGAAAACGTTGCTCACGACTACGGGTACGAGTACGGTACGATTACGATTACAAAAGCTACTGCTAGATCATCGGTTCAAGTTACCTTGGCTCTCCGAATGCGGGTCCCGCAGGCGGCCGCCTTTTCGTCGCACCTTCGTGTACTCAGGTTCCTTAGTCTGCACCCAATCATACGGAAAGAGAAGGGGGAGATGGAGAAAACATTAGGCACCCGCTCTTGGCTCTCTGGGAGGACCCACTTACATGGTAGCTCTCGGGCTTCACGTCGTGGTACACGAACGACCCCCGAACCGAGTGGTAGGGCCCGCTGTACACGTTGCCGCTGTAGGAGCTCTCGCTGTAGGTCTGCTTGTTCAGCTGGAACGTCGCGTACGGACAGATGTCCTCGATGTACTCGTTGCCCTCGGCCTTGCCGAAGCTGCCCGAGTCGTTCGAGTTGGAGCCGCGGGCGGCGCCGCCCCCGGGGTTGCAGCGCACGGCCAGATACTGCTGGTCACGGTTCTGCTTGTTCTGCAGGTTGGCCAGCGACGGCGACTCCGACATCGAGGCGCAGGCCAGGCGCGCCTGGTTGTCCATTTCTGCCGGAGGGACGAGAGCACGCAGTCGTAGAGGGAGCGGGAGGGAGGAAATTAGGTTCACTCACTCTTCTTCCGGATGAGCAACACGGCGGCGATGAGGCCCAGGAGCATCAGCAGCGAGAGGCAGACGGGCAGCAGGACCTTGAAGTTGGCGTAGAAGGAACTGTCGCTCATGTGGGACACCGGATCGGTGTGGTCCGTCGAGAAGACCACTGGGGACGAGAGGAGAGCAGAGAGGAGGCGATGAAGACGGCGGTTTCAAGGTGGAAAGTTTCGCGAACTCACCTCCCTGCGGCGAGAGCGTCGTGAAGTTGTAGACAGCCATGGTGGAACCGGCGTTGTTGTGGGCCGTCACCCGGAGCTGGTACTTGGTGCCGGGCACCAGGTCGCTCACCGTGTAGATGCGCTCCGTGGGCGCGATGTGGTTCGACACGACGTTCCACTGGGACCTGCGCGGACGACAGACGATTGGCGAAAACTCTGCTGTTGAAACTCCGGTGTCGAGGACGTCGACAGTCGGGACTCACCTGCCGTAGACGCGAGACTCGATCATGAAGTAGAGGATGCCGCAGCCGCCGTCGCCCCAGGAGTCGAGCCAGCAGGTGACGCTCGTCGAGTTGTTGGTGATCATCTGCGAGTGCTTGGGCTGGACGGGCAGGTTGCCCTTGGTGAACGAGTTGACGATGTCGCAGGGCAGCCCGGTGCCGATCTTGTTGTAGGCGGTGATGTACAGCTGGTAGCGCGTGCCGCACCACAGGTTGCTCAGCAGGTGCGAGTTGGTCTTCGAGTCGATCTGCAGCTCCTCCCAGTCGCCGTTCTCGCGCTTGTAGTTGATCACGTAGCCGAGGATGGGGCTGCCGCCGTGGCTGTTGTCGACCCACTCGAGGTGCAGGCTGTCGGTGTAGGTGTTCACGACGGTCAGGTTCGGCGGCTCCGGCGGCACCTTGATCACCACGCTGTAGACGATCTCGTCCTTGCCCCAGGTGTTCTCGACGCTGCATGTGTAATTGCCGGCGTCGGTGCTCTGGCACTCGCGTATGTAGAGCGTTCCGTTCTTGGCGATCGTCTTGCGGGCGTTCGTCTCCATCGAGTGCCCGTCCTGCCGCCAGATGGTCACGGGCGCGGGGGCGCCGACCTTGCGGCAGGGCAGCTCGAGGCTCTCCTTCCACGGCGACACGATGCGCTGGCTGAACGAGACGATCCGGGCCGGGACCTTGTTGTTCGGCGGCACCGTCACCACCTGGGTCTTCTCGCCCTCGCCCACCTTCGTCGAGGCGGTCAGCCAGAACTGGTACGTGCCCGACTCCTGCGTCCGCTGCGTCTCGTGCATCTCCACGTACGGCCCCAGGATGCGCTTGTGGGTGCCCTCCTCGCGGCCCCCCTCCAGCATCGACATGTAGAACGTGTACCCGGTCTGCGGGACAGGGAGAGAGAGATGGAGGTGATTGAGTTCAAATGGAATGCGGGTGGAACTCACGATGTCGCCGTTGAGGTCCTCCGGCGGCAGCCAGGACACGATGATCTTCGTGCTCGACGCGGGAATCGCCTTGATGGCCTGCGGGGCGGAGGGCACTGGGGCGAAAAGGCCAAACAAGACAGAAAGAGACAGAGAGAGTGGAGAAGGATTAATGGGCGCTCAGGCGGCGAAGTCGTGCTCGTCCTTACCGTCCTCGTGGGTGCGGCAGAAGAACGGCTTCGTCTTGGTGCCGTCGCCCATCTTGGTGTAGGCCAGTACCCAGACGGTGTAGTTGGTGTACTTGCGCAGGTTGTCGATGGTGACGTACTGGTTGGTGGACTTCACGACCTCGGGATCGGTCTCTGCGGGGGCGGCAGGAGGTGTGAGAAGGAAACACGGGACAGAAAAAACACGATACACACGTTGAAGCAGTGGTAAGAAACTGAGTGAGATGGGCGGAGAGTGAGAGGGGGAGAGGGAGGGGCGAGACATGACTCCTCGGGCTGGGTGCAGCTGTCAATTAGTCCCGAACGAAGGCCTGGGATGGGCACCTTTAGGGCGTGGGGCGGTCAGAGTGAGGTGGATGGTTTTCAGTTGATTGCATTTATATTCGATTTGAGGAAATCTTCGCCTCCCCATTCTCCTCGGCGTCCTCCGTCGGCCCCACCCTCATGTCTTTTCATGACATCCGACATTCGACCGCCGGCTCCTCGTCGATATGTCGATCCTGCGGTAGTCGTCGGGTCTTTCGGCTCTAATCCGCCCCTGTCACAACCGCAAGCTTCGCGGCAATAAATCTTCAATTCAATTGCATTACACCTCAGCCAATCAATGCAGCTCCCCCCCGCCCCCACCGCTCTTGCCACTCACTCCACCCCACTGCACCTCGCTTCACATCAACGCCTGGTCAAACTAACCACGTATAACTTGGGATGAATCCCGGCAATTATTTCCTATGTAAATTCTCTCAATCGGAAGCTCGTTGATGTGCGAAGAATTAATAATGCAAACGAAGTTTCTGTTTGCCTGTATGTCGTTCGCTCTATATATCTATCCGACCATCAGTCTGCCCGTCCGTACGTACGTGGAGTGAAATCGACAGAAACCTGATGCTGACCCCAAATATTCGCAAGCAAACATGGAGGGAAATCTGATTGAAATTCATTCGAAATCCAATCAAGGTCGGTTACCAAACTCCACACCTCCCTTCAACTATCCATATGTCTAACTGTCTGCCTGTAGGGCTGTCTGTCTGTTTGTTTCGCCCGCAACTGGCCGTCGGTAGCGGAGAGACTCGACTTTAATCGGCGTAATTTCATTCGCAATCACAAACTTTGAAATTGGGTTCCACTCATTTCCTCCCAGCCATCCGTCGATTTAGACTCTCATTAGACTCCCTCTCACCATCTCTGACTCCCTCTCGCTTTCGCTCTATCTCTCTCTCTATCACTCGCCCTGTCCGCAGTCGTCTTGGGGGCGAGAAGAGTCATCGTTTAGACGCGTACATTTCAACTCACCGTACAATTCGTCGACTGATATGTAGAACACTTTGTATCCTTTGATTTTCCCATTCTGTCCATCAACATCCGGCGGCGACCAGGTGATATAGATTGATGTCGAGCCGAGGACGTCGCATTGCGGACTCTCCGGTGGCGTTGACGGAACTGCCGAAGGTCATAATTAATCTCATCTCATCTCAACGCAGTGCCCGTCAACTGGCCCCTCGCTAGGACTTCCGAAATTGGACGCACGTCACCTCGAGCCAACGCAGCATACGAACCCTTGTACATCGCAGGCACATCCGTCGATTTGTCGGTGTGTGTCTGTTTGACTGTTGGCTGGTCGGCGAGGTCCCGCGTCGGCTTTCGGACACCCAGGCCCAGCGAGTGGGCAGAGCACACACATTGGGAGACAAAACGCAACTCACCGTCCTCCATGGTCTGGACCGCAATCTCCTTGCTGGGCGGGCCGCTGCCCTGGCTGGTGTAGGCCTGGACGATCACGTGGTACTGGGTGAACTTGTTGAGGTTCCCGAGGACCGTCTCGCCGCCGAAGTGCGACCGCACCTCGACCGTTTTGAAGCTGAAGCCCTGCGTCGGATTCACCTCCTTGTCCTCGGGCGACGTCGACATCTGGTAGCCGACGTAGTAGCCGAGCAGGATCCCGTTCCAGTGGTCCCGGTCCGGCGCGTCCCAGGTGACCGAGATCTCCGTCGAGCTCTTCGCCTCGGCGCGGACATTCAGCGGCGGCCCCGAGGGCACCTCCTCGAGCGTGGTCACCTGCACCACCTCCGAGAACTCGGACGAGCCCAGCTTGTTCTCCGCCGACATGCGGATGTGGTAGGCCTTGGCCGGACGCAGGTTCTGGATGTTGACGACCGTCTGGGAGCCCGTGATGGAGATCCGTTCTGCGTTCTGCCAGATGTCTGAGAGGGGGTTGAAACAAAGTGGTCGAGGTGAGCAAGAGATGAAATTTATAGGACCGACCGACCGACCCGGTGGGAGGCCCTGACGATTGCGAACCTGAGATCTGCTTGTAAAATATGTGGTACTCCTCGATGGGGCTGTTGCCGGCGAACGGCTGGCTCCACGTCAGCTGCAGGCTCCGGGACTGCTGCGAGTTGATCCGGAGGTTTTTCGGCTGCTCCGGTACCTCCTGGACGATTAATTGTATCGACATTTCATCCTGTTGTTGCCGTTGTTGTTCGTTGTTGTTTATGGTGAAGCCGTGGCGAAGTAGGCAATCGAGGATGTGACAAGGAGAGAGAGAAGCGGGAACCGCATTAGCAAACAAATCTGGGCCAAATGGGCCACAACAACGCAGCCGCCGCAGCTCATACGCAAACGCCCCGATGCGATAAGCGCGGCAGTCCTCCAGGATAAGCGTCGTGTGCGAGTGAAACCCTAATTACAATAAATCGATCGATTTCGGCAACGGGCGGAGCAGGCACAGGTGGAGAGAGGGAGAAGGAGCGGGAGAGGTGCAAAGGGTTTGGGTGAGGGGAGGGCAGGTGGCCGACTTGTTCGGGCCGGCGGAAATAAATTGCCGAGGAGTAGCAGCTCGTGCTCCAGCATAATCTGCGAGGGAATCGACGCTGAGGCCGACGGACGTGGCAGGCTCTGCATCATCGCTGATGGTATGGTAATTAGGGCTTATAAATTACAAGACCCTTAAGGGCGATCGGGGGGAGGGACCTGTTTGGATAGCCACTGAGGGACTGGGAGAGACATGATGTCTCGAATAAAAGAATCCTTCGAGTTCGATTCGAATGCAAATGTAATGATTGAATTCAATGTATCAAGTTATTTTTCTATTAATCGATTCTAAGAATTCTGGCCATCTCGGGCGAGGGCGAGAAGAGAAGATCCAGCGGCACGAGGAGAAGCCGCAGTTGGGCATGAAATCAGAAATCAGATCAATGCTTCCGAATCGAAATGGAAAACAAACAAAGGACGAAGGAGAATAAAATGAAAATGAAACCTGTGAAGAGAAAGGAACGTTGAGGCAGCGCCAGGCGAACCTGCCAGGGAGGCGACGACGACCAGAAAGACAGGACACGAGAAGACGAGCGGCGACTTGAAGAGTAGAGCCGGGGGAGGAGGGCCATTGGAGGAGCAAAGGGAAGGCGAGGGGGGGGGGCGTTAGAGAAGTCGGGAAGGAAGGATGAGTACCCACGAGCTGAAGAGGATCGAACCCACCTGTCCGAAGGCGTTGCTCGCATGGCAGATGTAGATCCCGGTGTCCTGGCGGTACGTGTGCGAGATGCCCAGCTCGGAGACCATGCCGTCGTCAAGGACCTGATCACGTATGGCGTACCTGCACGTAGACGGGAATGTGAGTGGGGAAAATCGATGTGTGCGCCCGTGTGAGTCTGTCTGTGCCTGTGTGTGTCTGCCTGTGTTAGTACATCGCTCCATCAAATGTATGGAATGGAATTAAAGGTTTCTGAGCTTGAGCGTGAGTGTGAGTGTGGGTGTGTGTGAGTATGAGTGCACTGTGTGGAGATGGGAACCAGACGTAGGAGTGACTGACGACTCTGAATGTGCGTGTGTTTGTGTGGGCTCTGCGTGTGTTTGCGAAACGTGAGTTTTACAATTCGATGGACATTGTGCAGGGTATGCTTCTTCTTCTTCCCCGGCGTCTTCTTCTCGTCCTCCTCCTCTGCTGCTGCCTCCTTTTTATTGGTACAACAGTTGTTCTCGTTTTGCTCGTTGTGTTGTTGCATTGTTCTTGTTATGTTTCTTGTTGTTGTTATTTTGTTGCATAAATTGTCGTTATAGCATTTGTTGTTGCTATTTTTATTGCCGTTGACAAAGACGAAGACGAAAAAGAAAAAACCCACACACAATAGGAAACACATACAGATGTCGTGCTGTCTCTGTCTGTCGCCCCCCCGACTGGGCCTGACAGCAGCAGAGGTCAGGTGGCAGTTGAGAGCGACAGAGGGGTGCAAGGAGAGAGGGAGTGGGGGGAAGCCTCAGATAAATGGCAAAATGTAGTCAAATGGCCGTGAAGTAGCAGAAAAGTAGTTTCGCATTCAGTCATTGCCGGAGACGAAGCCGAAGCCGCAGTAGGGAATAAATAAATACTGCCATGTGTGCGAGTGAGTGGACCATTCCGTGTCAAGAGGTACAGGGTTCGGCAGCGACTCGACTCCCACCTGGAGAGAATACGCTCTCTCAGTGAGAGGGTGAAGGATCAAAAGGTCGGATCAGAGAATAAGAGAGAGCTTCTGAGAGCTGCCGAGATCACGTTCCGATTCTGCAGAATCTCCAGTTCCTGCCACTGAGATCCGAGGACAATTCTTCTCGGTATTTTGTGCTATCGCTCTCTCTCTTTTTCTCCTTCTTGGGAGAGTCCTTTCGATCCCATATAATGAGGTCCTTGTCAGGTTTCAGCCGGCAGCCTCTGCACTCCACATCGTCGTCGTCGGCCACCCCCAGTTTCTTTGATCTTTTGGGGAATTCATTCGACTTGCTTCTGTTTTGCGAGTGCCGACGACAACAATAATAACAACCACAACAACAGCTGCTACAATAACAACAAGACCAAGAACAACAAATCGTGTTAGATTAGTTTTCATGAGGCGAAGAGAGGAGGAGGAGGACGAGGAAACCTTTCCAGGACTCCGTCGTGGTCATCGTCGTCGTCGTTCGTCACATGTGGACGCACATCGTTGGAACCGCCTCACGCCACGCCCACCCCTGCGCCCCGCCGCCCTCCCGGTCCGTTCGGCTACCTCGAGTCCAGCGATTCGTCGAGGTACTGCTGGGTGCTCTGGATCTTCCACTTGATGTCGATGGGGTTGTCGCCCTGCACGTTGCACTGGACGTGGACCTGCTTGCCCTTGGCCACGGAGATCTGCTTCGTCTTCGTCGAGAAGTGGGCGGGAACTGGAAAAACAACAACAAAAACATAAAATTATGTGTTACTTCCTTTTCTTCTCTGTTCCCCCTGCCTTTCCATTCGGTTGTAATTTCGAGTTCTCACCGTTCACTTTCAGGAAGATCACTTTGCTGACCCCGGAGCCGATGTTGTTCTTGGCCTCGCAGAGGAAGTGGCCCTGGGACTCCTTGCTGATCTTCTTGAAGAAGATCGTCCCGTTGGCGAACAGCTGGACACTGGGCTCGTAGAGGAAGTCCTTGTACTCGCCGGGCGTGGTGCCGATCGCCTTCTTCCAGGTGATCGTCGGCTTCGGGTAGCCCTCGGACTGGCAGTGCAGCAGCACGTCCTGCCCGGCCTGGGCGCTGGAGTCCTTCGGCTCGAGGACCCACTTGGGCGGCACGTTCACGGTCAGCGGGACGGTGAAGCGCTCCGTGCCGGCCACGTTGCTCGCGATGCACGTGTAGTTGCCCGAGTGCTCCGAGGTGATGTGCTCGATCACGAGGCTCGCCGAGTACTCGTCCAGCCGCCGGAAGACCTCGTTCCTGCCACGAGGGCGATAAACAAGTCAATAAACAATTATCAAAATACCGATAATTATAATTTCAATTTCTAAAAGCCCTAAAATGTCGAAACATTCTTAATTCGCAAAGAAATTAATTCTAAATTCCAAAACATCCGAAGTCAGGAAAATTGCTATTACTTATAAAATTTTAAAATTAATTCAAAGGTGTAAATTCAATAATTTCAGACTTATAAAAATCGTAAATTAAATAACTTTCTCTCATTTCTAAAAATTCTGAATTCAAAAAGACCCCAGTCCAAAAAATCGAAATTTAAAATTCAAAACTTCTCAAGTCAATTCAAATAATTTAAATTGAACAAAACAGATCGAGAAAATAAAAAATTACAATTACAAAAAAAACGAAACATTATAAAAGACATTATTAATAAATTTTTAAATTAAAATAAAATAATTTTAATAACGAACCAAGTCACACATATAAATATGGATTTATTGCACTAACGACGACTGGACTCTGTGTGGAATATTATTTTCTATTCCCCAAATAATGAAAAAATAATGATAAAAATAATTTTTCGGAAAATAAGGGAGTGCGAGTGCGCCTGAGTCGGGCCGTGTGCCGCTGGTACTCACCCAGTTCCGATGAGCGGCTTCCCGTTGCGCTCCCACCGGAAGCTCACCGGCAAATCGCCCTCGAGTATTTGGCAAGAGATCGCGGCCCGCATCCCCTCGCGCAGCATGTTCGTCATGGCCTGGATGGGCATGATTTTCGGTGGCACTGAAAGAGAAAGCACGTGTTGAGAGGGAGGGAGAGGAGCGGATTACAAAAGAGAATGCGAGTTGGTTGGTTCGAGGCAGTGGCAGGAGGGAGCACGAGAGGGATTGGGGAACTCATTACAATTGTGGCTGTAGAGACTGGAGCAAAAGAGGGCGGGGAAAGAGGGAGAACGACAGGGAGAGGGGACAGAGAAAAGAGAGGGAGAGGGACACGATGAGCGTGATTGCGGTATTTATTTTTGTGATTTGCCGACGCAGCCGAGGGAGAAGATTCGAATCCGCGGCGACAGTTGGCGGGGAGCGCGACAGAGAGAGGAAGGACAAGGCGGAGATGGAGGTGGAGGTGGAGGAGAGAAAGATGGTGGGGAATAGAGAGAGAGAGAGGGAGGTAGATGAATAGTGTGGACGGTGAGGGAGAGAGTGGGGGCTTTTCAAAGTTTTTAATAACGACCGTCGAGAAGTCAAGCCGCCGACGATGCAGAAATCCGAGCGAGCTTCACGAGCGTCGACGATCGAGGGACGGCGCGGGGCGTGGCGTGGCAGGAGCCGCCGCAATGTGTGCATGATTAGAGCGAACGGAAACGGAAGTGGTGCGAAAAGCGGAAATGAGAAAATAATTCACTATTTGCTCGGGGCGCAGGCTGTGGGCTGAGGGGATAGGGAGAGAGGGGGAGGGGAGGACAGATAGGTACAGAGAGGAAGGGTGAGGAGGGCGAATTTAAAGTTCATTGACTTCCAGGTTGCGATGCGCTGGGACGAAGGACTTCGATTGACGACTCCCTGAGTGGAGAGAATGAGACTCGAGACCGTGGAGCGAGGGAGACAGCGCAATGCATTTGAATGTCGACGCACAGATGGTGTTTAAAGGCAGAGGGACGACTTATAAGCGAACTTCTTCTGGCATTAAATGTTGCTCCGTTCGCCCCGTTTCTGCGCGACAAGGTGCTATCATTTTGCAAACATGTGGCCGAGAATTTTGGGAATTTATTTCCTGAGCACATTTTCATTCGCTCGCACGCACTCGCTCTCTTTCGCTCGTTTCGCTCTGCCGTCGCCCGTTGCTTTTGGCAAGTTGTAATGGTGGAAATCATCTTGCTGGATTATAATTAACTAGAAGCATTCGATGCACGTGGAGCGAAGCACGCAGGATCCGCTTCCTTCTCTTCCTAGTCCTTGTTCTTCTCCTTCTCCAACTCCAACTCCTTTCCACCAGCTCTACCTTTCTCTCTCCCACTTCATCGCAATGCCACAGTCGTCGCCACCGTCTTGAACTCCAGAACGTGTCGCTCTTGCTCGCATGTCCCCGAGATCTAACGTCGCAGCCACCTCTCGTCCTCGACCTCGTTCGCGTTCGACTCGCCGAACCGCGGTTTCGGTTTGGGCTGTTTCGCGTTCCCCAAACTTCCAGGTGCAAATGCCTCGATCCCGCTCAGGCTTCGTCTCACTCAAAGTACCTAGAAATGTCTTTTTTTACGAAGAAACTGCGTACACATTTTTTATGTTTTTCTGCTATTAAAATTATTATCATTATACAAGTTTATATCATGAATACTTTTTAGAGGAACGGCGAATACTTCAATTAAAACTAACTGGACCTACTCTTGGTTACGAAACTTCGCACCCTAGAAATTTCTCCAGCCGAATGAATAGCAATGTAGGAGTCTGAGGATGGTTTCCATTCAATTCAGTGAAATTTCTTGGAATCCCTTTCCTATGCCCGTCCTGGCTCGCCCTCGCCCTCGTAATGGGTGGCGCTCATTTGTCTGAATTCAAGACATTCGAGTGCTTTGCTTCCGTTTCCACATCGATGCATTCGCCACGCAGAGACCCAGGGGACTTCGAGGAAGGACAGAGGGAGGACAGGGGAGCAGGGAATTGTTTCGCACTCACCCAGGACCTGGATCTCGACGTTGCGGCGCGAGGTCTGCTTCTGCTTGTTCTGGGCCATGCACGTGTAGGTGCCCGCGTCCTCCAGCCGCTGGAGCTGCTCGATGACCAGGGTTCCGTTGTTGTAGGCGCGCTGGCGGCGATTAATTGGCAGCGTTTGGCCATCTGCTCACAGCCAGAAAGAGAAGGAAGAAGACAAAGTGAGTGGGAGTGAAAATAATTACCACGAATTACGATTGCGGAGGCGGCGCCAAATGAGGCTTGCGACGAAAGTGTGCGAAGGAGGAGGCGGGGGAAATTAACACAAGTATCCAAAGAATTCAAATGGAAAGAAATCAAAAGAGCACAAGAATCCAGAGTGAAACAAGAAACCAAAGTGAAACAAGAATGCAAAGTGAAAGGAGAATCCAAAATGAAACGAGAACCCAAAGTGAAATAGGAGTAGGAAACAAATCAAGAATCCGAAATGGAATAAATAATCCAAATCAGAGAGAAGTGTTGAAGAGAGCAGAAAGTGGAGGAACGAATTCGTCCCGATGGTAAGAACGAACTCTTCCTTCGGAGAGCGCTGGTGGAAGGAGCCAGAGAGAAATCGAGTCTACCCGCTATCTCTCTCTCTCTCTCTCACCCGCAGCCAATTTAATTTGGCAAGCGACGCAATCAATTTGGCTTTAAGTCTGCACGCTCTTTGCATATGAGCGAAACGCAAACATAGAAAGAGAAAGAGATGGATGGAAAAAGCACTCGGGCACTCGTGCAGCTATTAAGGAAGCGTCTGTAGTAATTTAATTAAAAACTTTAATTGGCTGCTCCGCTCCGAATCAGAGGAGGGCGCCGGCGACGACGACGACGACGACTCAAGGACTGCGTGTTTGTAGGAAATCAGCTTTGAGATTTATTATATGCTTACTTTCTGCGACGCGGCGACGACATCCCTCCGTCTTCTGCGGCCCTCTAGAATCGAAAAACTTCGCAATTCCCCCCAGAGCCTTGGGCCACCGCATCCACCATGTATGTGCTTGTGATTACCACGGCACGGCCACTCGAGGGGCCAATAATTCCAGTGCAAGTGGGCACGGAGAGTGCGAGAGAGAACAGGCTGCTTGAAGGACTCCCTTCAAGAGGGACGTCTAAGCACCGGGACAGTTTGAGTCCTGTCCAAGCTGAACGAGTTGGAGGGCACCAAAGGAAGTCAGTCGCCAAACGCCAGACTGCAGCTGGTCGGAAGTTATTAGAGCTTGCAGAATTCACAGTGTTTGCTCTATAAATCTCAAATAATCACGAATGAAATCTCTATAAATCGATCCGCCTGAGGGAATCCCGACTCAAGGTCACTTGATCGCATGACTCGTGGAAGCGACATCAAATTATCTGACGAGAGGAACGCAGGAATGATCAGCAAATATTGGACTGAACTCCCCATTCGCACACCCAGACAAAGAGCCCTCGTGGTCCGTGGTATATGTGTGCATGTGTTTTCGTATATGTGGAAAAACTCACCGCGCTCCCAATGAATTTTATCGATCGGATAACCGGCTACAGGACATTTAACAATCAAGTCGCTCCCCGAAATACCGGTTATTTTCGGCATTTCACGGATGAAGGGCAGTCCGTAAATGTTTACCTTGGCGCTGTGCGAGACCCTGCAAAGAAACAACACCAACAATTTCATCATCATCAACATCAACATCATAATCAACAACAATGGCATACGTGGAGCGGGGATTTGTATTTGTAGGCCAGAAAAAGCACGAGCACGGAAAGGAAATCCGAACACAAATTCCACAAATTGAAGCGAATGTGAAGGGAAGCGAAAGAATAATTCGCAATGATTTATGTGCATTTGGTTTTGGCCAGAAACATCAACGTCAGTTGCTGTTGCTGCTGCCACTCGTCACTCGACGGCCACTGGAGTGGAGCTCGTGCGATTTGAGCCATTTTTTATTCCTCGAATTTAACAAATCGAGTGGATTGCAATTTGCAACGCAGTCATTGCTCTAGAAAGAGCTCGAACTTGGTGAGAGCTCATTGTTATTTCTATTTTCAGTCAGCTCCCCAAGTTCTTGGACAAGATTTTTATCCAAGGTTTATATTTTAACGCATGTCTTTCCAACAATTTTGAACACGAGCATTTTAAACAATGTTGAGCAAAAAAATGTGGATCCAGATAATTTTTAATAGTGTTGAACAAAACCATTTTTAACAATTTTTAACCCAAGAAACCAAGTTTTATGAATCAACATTTTAATAAAAACCATTTTCAACACTTGTTTTTCATTTCATTTCATTCAAGTTTTTTTTTTTTACAAACACATGTTTTTTAACAATTTTGACCACCAAGATTTTGTCCTGAAAATTTTTATTAATTTGAAACCTGAGAATTTTCAACAATTTTACACCCATTTAAATGTTAGAACAAAGGGGTTTTCATCACAAGTTCTCCATGATAAACGTTGAGCAAAATTTTTTGAACGCAAGTTTTTAACACCAGCTCTATTTTGAACTCAAGCTCAAGTGTTTTGGACGCAGTTTTTTCTTTTCAATTTGAAGTCACACCAGCTGAGTGGCTGTGAAAGTGAGTGGGTCGCACTTACTTGCCAATGGCGTTCTGGGCGGTGCAGGCGTACTCGCCGCCGTCCTCCTCCTTCACGTTGGAGATGTTCACGTGGCTGATGACGTCGTCGTGGATGGTCACGTACTGGCCGACCAGGAAGCGCGAGTGGTCGGGGATCTGCAGGCCGGATCGGGCCGGAGCCGGGCGAGAAAAAGAGATGAATTCGTGAGTACGAGGAAAGCGGGGAGAGCAAATAAAGAGAATGATTGAGGATGGTCTGTGGTGGAGAGAACGGGAGAGGAGGGGGCGGGGTTGGGTGGAATCGAATGCAATCTGGGTCCAAAAAGTAAATCGAGTGGAAAAAGTGAGTGAAAAAATTGAGCTAGGCATAAATTTAGCCACAACCCAGCAACCACCGACACAAACAACGCGATAACGAACACACACACACACCGACATACATGGTGGAGGGTGGCGGGAGCGAGATAGGGTGATGGAGGGACCGAGAGATAGACATGCATGACACGAACTCGCTTCGGCGATTGACAAATGCAAACGAGCCAATCGCATGGAATCCAATGAAAAATGAAAGACCAGCGAAACTCGAGGAAACAGGGGGAGGCGAATGAGGGAAAGAGAGAGAGAGAAGCATTTGCGGGAAGTCAGAAAAACGCTGAGAACAAAAGGAACAGATAAAAAATCAAAGAGCAGAGAACGAAAATGCATGCAAATTGAATTGATTGAAAAAATGCAGAAAAAATCACATGCGATGCAAAACGAGCGAAATCACAATGGGGCTACATCACAACAACAACAACAACAACAACAACAATAACTAAAATAATAACAAGACCAATGCAAGAATAACAATAACAAAGGCGACTCGTCAATGAAAACAACAACACTGATAAATCTCCCAACAACAATGAGCAAAACACGAAAACAAATGAAAGTGAAAAATCAGTAGAACGAAAAGAACCGAGGCAAAAATTATGCAAACACAGAGATAGACGGACGGACAGAGAGATGGACGGATAAACGGACGGACGGACAGACTCGACTCGAGAGAGAGAGAGAGAGAGAGAGCAGGAGGGAGTTGCAGGCAGCACGTGAGAAAATAACGAGTGCGAAGAAGAGAAACTCGAGAAATTTTCGGAGAATTCGATTTCGGAAATTCATGGAAATTTTCCGGCAAGGATTCACAGGTCCCGACATCGGAGTTTCGCGCAAAGGAAGGAAAGGGGAAGGGAAGGGAAGAGGATCGGAAAAGGAAATCCACGACCGCAGCAAGAAAGCGAACAAGAGCTGGGACGGAGATAAAAACGAGGGGGGACGGAGCAAGGGGAAAGTGAGGGCAGTGAGGGCGATGGGGAAGGAAGGGTGAAGCAGGCTCACCGGAAACCCGTCCAAGGACCAGGTGAACTGCGGCAACGGATTCCCGGTCGCCACGCACTTGAGCGAAACCGTCGGCCCCGGCTGCAGCGTCTGCTCCGAAAACCAATAAAGCAGCTCCGGCGAGGCATCTGCAACGAGAAGAGAGAGAAAGAGAATCGCATATCAGAGGGAGAAAGGAGTCGGTGAGGGGTCGAGGTGGCCCCATCAAGTTCGGCCACTGACGGCGATGAGAAAAACGCAATTTTCAACGTTCGCAGGATGGTTCGAATTAATTGATGGCCGAAGGAATCCGCAGACAACTCAGCTGACTCGAGTCCTTGTCGGCCTGGCTCTCGACTCGTGCCTCCAGGTCGGTAGGTTTTCATTGAAGTTTGCGAATTCGCTCCGATTTGGGGCAAAACTTCCGGCTCCTCGACACGTCGTCCCATGTTCTTCTCGCTTCTCCCTCAGCTTCCTGCTTCGCTCTCGCCCTCGCCCTGTTCGAGTTTAATTGCCGTTCGCCTTTTCTAATTTGGCAAATTGTCCTTCCTCTTCCTCCGCGCCTTTGTCCCTCGTCTGCGTCGTTCCCTCCGCCTTCAGCGTCACCAACGGCTTCCCACGACTTGGTTTGGTTTTCGGCGGACGGAAATTGGTTTTATCTCGTCATTTGTCGTTGTTGGATTTTTATTTGAGTTTCCATTTGTGCTGCCTTCCACCCACTCCGCCCCACGTCTGGGCCTCTCTCGCTCTGGAAATAGTTTCCGCCATGGCAGTACTGACGGGAGAGGGACGGCGATATCCTGCTGGCACGCTCCTTGGCTCGTCTGGTGCGCCGCCAAGAAGCTGCGGCGGATGTGTGCAGCCAATCGAACGGCAACAACAAAACCACCAACAACAATGAAGTCTCCGTCGAAGGAGCCGATAGCGAGAGGGAGTTTCTGGGAACCGGAAATCGAGGGGTCGCGTGGCGGAGGAGGCAACGGCGGAAGCGGCGCGAAAGACGACCGGCCGAGAACCGAGAAGGGAGAGAGGGAGGGGATGCCGGTTCTCCCCAATCCAGGACCCGTTCGACCCCATCGATGAGCGGCGACATCCCTGCGACGAAATCGCTGTCAATGTAGAAAATTTGCTAAGCGGCGGCGTAGGCGGCGGAAGCTTGCGTTTTAGGGGGCGCAGAGATAGAAATGTTTGCGAACGGAAATGGATACATTTTCGCTTAAAAGAATACGGCAATTTCCGGCCCGGCCAGGCAGAGCGCTTTGTTTGCCGGCGGAGGGCGGGGGCGGATTGAGTTTATTTCTTTATAAATTACCGATTCGTCGAATCGCTTCATTGAATTCTCCCTTCTCGAAGGATTTTCCTCCGAAGTCACCTCGCGGGAATTTATTCGTTCGTTATATTTCGTGTCGATGGATTCGGTTTCAGTGGTTTGCCGTGCGGCCGACCTGTGACCTTATCGAATTTGATTCGCCCCGTTTGTCCAATGAGCAAATCCTCGCACTTACCTCCCAGCTGCAGCTCGGCCGTGGACTGAATCTGCTCCCACTCGTTGGACACGAAGCACTGGTACATGCCCGGGTCGTCCTTCTGCACCTTCTTTATGATCAGCCTCGGCGGGTCGGTCAGGATCTGTGGGGAAGGAACGAAGGCAGAAGAATTTGATTCAAAACAAGGGACCTCGGACTGAAATTGTGGAAATAAACAGGAAATTTCCTCCGCCGTTGCGAGTTGGTATGTTTTGAAATTCAAATTTTCTAAATTTCACGTCGATCTCTGTGCCCGAGATTGGCGAAAGGGTTTGTGAAATGTTTGCATGTTGGCTTCGGAATTTCTTTTTTGGACACTTGTCGTTCTCTCTTGTCATCTCACCTCGACTCGGTTATCTCGGAGGATGGGCTTCCCGTCGTGCAGCCAGTTGACGTCGTGCACCGGGTGGCCCGAGACGATGCACTGGAACTGGGCGTCCTTGTCGACGTCGACCGTCTGCACCTGCGGCTGCAGATGAGCTGTTAATGGAGCTGCAACGAGACGAAACGCACCAATGGATGCAATGCAGAGATTGAGACGATTGAGTCTTGGATATCTTGAAACTCTTCATCATTCATCTGGCTTCCGAGATATCAGGGAGACTCCGCCTTCCTCTTCTCACTCACAACTGGACTTAGGGCCAATGGCAGGGAAAGAGGGAGAGAGTCATAACAAGAGGATGATGGGATCTGAGTGGGACGGAAACTGGGAAAAATGCCGGAACTGTCCAGGGAGATGTTTGGGATTTTTGTTATCCGAAGCTGTTGATTTAAATTCGAGTCAAAATGCAAATGACGAGTCGGAATACGAACTCTGTCAGAATCGAGTCAATAATAAATGGTCCAGCTGAGGAAATGACCGGGGGAGCAAACGAGAGAAAGGAGCATAACGAGGGTGGATGGAAAATACTTTTTGGAAAATATGTCTGAAACTCGGGATGTGGGATCTTGGGAAGGGCTCGAGGGAACGAGTTCTCCTCGACTGCGAGGAGTGGGGGAAGCGGACTCCCGGATCAATCGACCGACGACTCCACTCACCTGTCACGGTCAGCGACACCTGGATGGTCTCCTCGCCGGCGGTGTTGTTGACCCAGCACAGGTACTTGCCGCTGTCCTCGAGGCGGGCCTGCCGGACAGGCATGGAAGCAGATA
Source organism: Coelopa pilipes (assembly GCA_947389925.1). NCBI lineage: Eukaryota > Metazoa > Arthropoda > Insecta > Diptera > Coelopidae > Coelopa > Coelopa pilipes. Next base: position 26,554,322 of record OX376699.1, on the reverse strand, counting down.
ACAGAGAGATGATGAAATAAACCAACTTGTATCGAGTTATGCTTGGGTGGCACTAGTGGGGGAACTTGGGATTTAATTCGATTTGATACGATTTGATTCTATTTGACTCCATTTGACTTGATTGGATTGATTCAATTTTATTTGATTACCTTCGTTATCTTCAGGAGTCCCGCCGAGATCATGCTGATGCGATCGCTGAGCTGCAGCGGCAGGAGCTGCTCGTTCTCCTCCTTGAACCAGCTGAAATCGGCAGAGAAAACGAGAGAGTGAGAAAGAAATGGAGTGATTGACGGCAGAAAGGAGAGGAGAAGGAGGAGAGAATCTCATTGAGATGAGCTGAGTGGGGATGGAAGTTGAGGCGAGCAACGAAATGGGGTCAGCGGAGAGAGCGATGTGGAGGGATGATAAATGAAATGGAAGATTAAATGCTGTCTCTACTCGTGTGACATTGCGTAGGTGTGCATGTGCATGGATGTGTATGTGTATGTGTTTGCACGTGGGTGTGTCGTGAGTGTTGATTTTCCACTTTTTTAATTTAATTTCCATGAAACGCCAACTCAGCCGCCTCCCTCCCGCCTCGGATGCACCCTCGGGGTCCTTCAATTGAATTATTGTGACAGCAAAATAAAGTGTTTTTATTTCATTTCACTTCTCGCCGATCGACCAACAACAACATACTACTATGGGCAGCACTTCAGTGAATCCTGCGGAGCCAAGGACTCCAGTTGAAATACATACAGAAAAACAAAAATAAAATGAGGAGTGAAAAATGAAGAAATAAATTAAAGGAACGTGCAAAAATTAAAAACAACAACGGAGAATGGAACAAATAAACATAAAGGAAATTAAAATAAATAAATATTAAATCCAAGCATAACAATAACAGGTGGAGCAATAACATAAATTTAATGTCGGAACTTTTAAGCGGAAAAATGCGTCCCGACTGACTGAGGAGGATTCGCGAAAGCTGTATGGGGAAATTTGCATAAACTTCGTAATTATCACAGTTTCGAATCCCTTTGAAGCCGACGCCGTTTCCAATCGACAGCGGGTTTTGGGTTTCAATCAATTAAATTAAAATTAACAACTGAATTAAATACATTGCTGGTTGAAATTTAGTTTTAAAAAACGCGTGCCTTTAGCTTTAAGCTTTTGAGATTGTTACGTAGACAAGGTTGGTTTTTTCGACTTTTTCAGGTGAATGAAAATGTCAGAGATGGATCAAAATATCAGGATATCAAAAAGTTCGGTGAAAGCGACGTTCGTCCATTCGGGCCTACGGGAAGCTCCAGAACGAGCGAATCGATGTGCGGTGACCCGGACGAGGGGCGTGGCGAGGGCTTGAGGAGGCGGCCGCGGACCACATTTGCATGCGAGAGATAAACAGTTTTTAATAGTTGTAGTTTTTGCTGGTCAGCACGAGGAATAACGTGATTCCAACAACAACAACAACAATGACAAAGGCGACAGGCCAGAGGTCACGGCTGGCGGGTTCCGAAACTTGTTAGCGAAACATGGCGAGGGAAGTTTCGGTTTTTGCTTTTGCAAAATTTACAATTTAATTTGGAAAAAACACACGACGACGCCAACAACAAGAACTACAACAACAACCCACACACGGACCTCGCGCGCGCGAACGTCCTGCCAAGGCTTCTCATGCCGAGCATCCTGCAAACTTTATGAGCCCGCAAAGACACGGAGCAGGGCGCGACGGGCGACGGGCGACGGGTCGAGGGAAGAAAAAGAAGACACAGGCCGACCGGATGAGGCAGAGGACGGAGAAGGAGACGGAGGTGGAGAGGGCGAGGGCGAGAAGGAGCGGCTCGCTGGAGACTACAATGAATGGAATAATTTTCGGAGCTCGGCTCGTTCCGGCCAACGACGCGAGGGAGCGAAACGGCACGAAGCGAACAAATAATGAAAGAGATAACAAAACACACACCCGCACCCACACCCACTCTCTCACACACACCCATGCAAGAAAATGAAAAAATCAAAAATTCGCAAAAAATTTCACGAACTCAAGATGGAGCGGGCGAAGCAGGCGGAAGCGGAAGCGGAAGGAAATTGTGTTTTCATTTGCAACGTTCCGGGGAAGGCGACGTCAGCGCCATCTTTGTTTAAGCAGCTACAACAACCACAGCAACAACAACAACAACAGCGGCAACATCGTTGTGTGCCTGCTGCATCCAGGCCGTCGGGGGCGTGGCCGTAGGTGGGCGAGAAGCGAACGAAGGAAGGATCGAGAACCGGGGGAGTTCGGAAACTGGGTCAGGCGAGTCCAATATTTTTATTAACAGCGCGGGCGACGAGGGGCCGCAGGAGGAGGGGACGGGCCGAAGGACGTGAGGGCTGGCGGCTCCTGGGCCGGGTCCTGAGCCTGGACTCGCCTTCAGACGCCACCGTCGAAACAATGGAGTTCGCGAAGCACTAGAGGGCGAGAGAGAGAGAGAGAGAGGTCGTCTTCGCTCTGTTTGCTCTTTGGAGGGTTTCCTCACAGTGTACTTCGTGGATTTGCATAGGCCCTCATCGTCAGCAACACCATCCCCGTCGTCAGCAAAATCCTCATCCTCATCATCCTTATCCTCGTCATCATCGTCACCGTGGCCAGGATCCTTCTCCGAACGAGGTTTGCCTGGACCTGGTCGACCTCGGCTTTTTCTCTCAGTGTACGCGGGTCTGTCTCATTTCCTCCTACACCAACAACAACAACAACGAAGACGATTTCGAAAATTAAACGTTGCCGCTCACGTGATCAGTCGCCGCAGTGACACCGTGCAACGTGCAGTGACGGGACGTCGGACGGGACGGGACGGGGCGACGCGAGTCGAGACGAGACGACACGACACGACGTGAGACGAACCGAGACGACAGGAGACAGGACGACACGATGTAACGGGATGTCGTGTGCAGCGACTTCCGAGGCACGGGAGCACATGTTCGCTAATGGGGGAGCCGGAGCGAGAGGAAGCGCAGGGAGAGAGAGTAGTGCAGTGGAGTGAGTGGAACTGAGCGGGAGAGAGGGAAAGAAAGGGAGGAGGAGGGCAGGAGTCGGAGCAGGCGACTCTCACTCACCGATAGGTGGGCACCGGGTGTCCTTGGGCGATGCACGGCAGCGTCGTCTGCCCGTTGAGGACGACGTGGCGCATCGAGTGCTTCTCGACGTTGATCCGCGGCTGCACCATGCCCTTGGGCTCCGTCACGATGATCCGTCCGGGGTACGTGGAGATCTGTATTTCACCTGGAAGGCAGAACAAGAGACACAGAGAGTGAGAGAGTGAAGGGTGTGTAAGAAAATGGGACAGAAAGGCAATATTATCGTAATGGGGACGAAAGGTATTCTTGTTCCGAGAGAAATCTAGAAATCGAGATTCGATAGAAGAAAGGACTCGTGCGGAAAATGGGAAAATAATAATCTAAGAATGGTAGGAGAAAATGTCGACGATAAAATCTTGCCTATAGAAGACATCAACAATGTTGTCTCGAATGATGGATGCAGGAGAGACAGGGAGCGAGAATGATTGGGAAAAATGAATGCCATAAAAACAATAAGACAAACAAGAAAAACGAAAAAATTGAAACCATTTCTGTTAATCTGAATTAATAACGAAGCAACTTCTCCAGATAGCTAGAAATCAAGAGGAAAAGGCTTGAAATCACAGCAACAACGTCTTCTGCCCTCAACCACTCATCAACGCACCTTCCCTCACTTTCCCCCTGCCTACTGCCTCTCTACATCTCTCTCTGCTCCTCGCCTTTTCTCTCCTCCTTCCTCTCGTGCTCTCGCAATCTCCATCTAAACGACCTGTTCCACGTCCGCCATTAATTCGCGTCTCTTGTTCGGCGCCTCGAGCTAATGCGCCATTAGTGATTGGCCTGCTTCCCACCGATAAACCATGCACTCTCCTCCCCCTCTCTTCCCCAGCAACGGCTCCTCACCTTGTCACTCCCGCCGCTCTCTTCTAGCTTCTCGCTCTTTCATCCCCACCTACACGAGTCTCTCTTGCCTCTCATTCGCTTCACCCTCGGCGCTTCGGTTGATGTTTTGACCATCGATGGTGTGCTGGTTGTTTTTGTTGCTAAATTAGGTGCAATTTTTGTTGTTAATTCCGTTGTCCATTGTAGTCGTTCATTCTTGTTGCTTCTGCACGGTGGTTCGTTGTTTGTTTTCGTTCTTTTTAGCTCGTTGTTTGTTCTTGATGTGGTGTTATTTCTCTTGCTGTTGTTGCTGCGTTCACACGACCACTTTTTGCCAGAAAATAAGTCGTCGAAGGCTGCTTCGCACACCTTCGGACGACACCGCAACCCCTCTCTCTCACTCTGCTCCTACCCGACCCCTTGCCATTCACCTCCTTCTTTCACTCCCAGACACCTCGCCCTGCTGCTCCTCTCGCCTTCCACTACCCCTCATCACCGAGTCGCTCCTCCATCCTCGGCATTGCCCGATCCTCTCCTCGAGTCCTTCCTCTCACCGCCATCCTTCCTTGCCAGTGAAGTATTCCTCCAGCTAATGGACTATCGCTGCTCTCCGGCCTCTACCCAACTCTCGACCTCACCCTGGGCAACCTCTCGACCTCGCCGTCACTTTCCCTCTCGCCCACCCTCGCTTTCTCGCACTCACTCTCTTTTCCCCTCTCACTCGCCGTTCCTTGCCCTCGCGTCCACCCTCTCTTTCTCACTCACCTCCCCCCCGGCCATCATGTATCTCTATCAGCCAGCTGAGTGCATTTGTTTGTCCCACGTCGACCTTCCCCAGCCTCATCCCTCTTCATCCTCACCTCTCTTTCACTATCTCCCCTTCTGCTCTTCCTCTCTCCCTTTCTCTCTGTCTCTCTCCTCGTCGTGGTCACTCGCCAGATGGCGTTGCATGTGCAGCGAATTATAATGAACATGTTGAAGTTGTTGCGGGTGCTCTTCGTGTTCGTGTTCGTGTCCGTGTTCCTGTAGTTCTCGTTGTTGTTCTTGCGTTTGGTATTGTTATTAGTATTATTGTGCTTGTTGGTGTTTGCAGTATAGCTGTTGTTGTTGTTGTAATTGCCCTGGTTAATAGCTGTTTATGGTGGTCCAGGGCTTGCTTGTTCGGAGGCTCGAAATTCATTAAACTTCAAATTAAAGCCAATCGCAACCACACGCCCAGCCAGCGGTGAGAGAGGGGGAGAACGAGAGAGAGAGAGAGAGGGGTTAAGCGAGAGGGAGATAGAGAGTGTGTTTACCATCGGTAGCCATTTAATTACAAAACACATTAAACGGACCCTCAGCCAGAGAGTTCGAGAGCGAGAGTGTGTGAGAGAGTGAAAGAGGGAGAAAGAGCGATGCGTGTGACCTCTGGTACTGGTTGTTGTTGTTCTTCTCTTCCTCCTTCCAGTTGTCGGTGCTCCCGCTCCTGCAGCTGTTGTTGTTGTGCGTTGTTGTAATTATCGCCAACATTAATCAATATCGCGCACTTGGGCCATTGATTATGTGCGCGTGTGCATGTGTGTGTGTGTGCAGAGCCACCGGAGCCACGTAGGCTGGAAGTGATTGGCGAGGGAGCGCGAGCGAGAGAGAGAGAGAGAGAGGGCGAGGCAGCGCGTGTGAGAGGGCGATAAGGTTCGGGAGAGCGAGCGAGCGAGCGAGCGAGCGAGAGGGAGATCAACGAGATCGGTTTGTGCGAAGTTTCAATGATTTCACTTCGATAACAATAATGTGCTTAATGTAGCACTCGTGCTTGCCATTGTTGTTGTTGTGGTATGTGTTGTTGTAGTAATTGTTGATGTATTGACTGTTGTAGTAGTGATTGTTGTTGCAGATGTTGCCACAGATATTAATTGATGTTGTTGTGGAAAGCACTCTAATCTCTTCCCTCCCTTCCGCTCCCTTCTCCTGTCTTCTGGCATCGCGGTCGACCTCAGCCGAAATCCAAAGTCTTAATTAAGCACACGTGATCACACGGCAATCAGCGGCCCTTTTGAAAACCCCCCGTCCTCCGCCCCCGCCGTTGGCGAATTTCGGAGAGACCGAAAAACATCCCATTGAAAATTCCACATCAGCTCGAGCGGCTTCCGGCGGAAGGAAGGGAAGCTTCCTTTTTCTTCCCCCATTGTTCGCATCAGCTAATTCCAGTCGCTCTATCTCGCTCTGCCGCCTCTTCTGTCTCCTTTTCACCCACCCCCCTACTCTCTCGCCATCTCTCTCCCATTCTTCTCGTGCCCCAGACTCGCTGTGCAATGGTCCTCATGCAAATTGAATCGGAAGCAACAGCTGCTGCCGCCTCCCCTCCCTCATCGATCCCGCTCTCACTCGCTCCCTCTCGCTCGTTCTATCCCCTAGCCCCTCTCGACCCTCGCCCTGGTCCAGCTTCTGCTTCTGCTCCGAAGCCTGATTGACGATGGAGCGTCGTACGGCGAGATAATGGAAACTCGACTTCGGAACTTTCACGCTCGACCGGATGCCGCCGTTGACCCCGAAGGACCTGCTTCTCACCTCCACATCCCACATCGCTCCCTCTTCCTCCCTCTTGCCGACGCCTTCTTCTCCTGTTTTCACCCTTTCTTAGTGCCCTCTTCCACCTTTCATTGTTCCCGAATCAAATTCTTCAGAAGAATGCGAGCAGGAGAGGGAGCGAGGCAGACGAGCCAGACGAGCCAGACGAGCCAGACAGGTGGAAAGCTGCTGATGCGTGAGTGCATTTGTGTGTGTGTATGTGTGTGTGAGTGGAATCACTTGGAACTCGTGGAATAAATTAGGCTTTTGTGAAGCTTCCGCGTGATGGAGCATAAATCACGGCACGTCCGAAGTCCCTCAGCGAGGGACTCGCGAGCAACGTCTTCCACTGACGGCATCCATGGCCGGATCCAGCGAACGACGTTTCATCGCTGGACGAGCCCTCGTCGACCTCGCCCACCCGCCCACGTCATCGTTGCAGGTCGATGTGAATTGATTTTCATAAATAATTGAATTGCATGCAATTGATTTACGATTCCGCTCTCGGAAAATGCTGGATTTTCAACCGCATTTCGTTTGTTTCGCGGGACTGGCCGCCGCCGCTGCCGCCGCCGCCCCTGTCTGATCTCTGCCTTTGTCCCTCCCCACCCCTGTCCTTCCTTCGTCCTCCTTCGCTCTGATGCCAAGCCGAGGACCCGCATCCTACAGCCGCCGGCGCGCATTATTCAAATTTATTTCCACACACACACACACACTCGAGCACTCGCAGAGCGGCAGAGAAAGGGGAGAGGCAGGGGGAAAGAGAGACAGAGCACGACAGAGTCGAAGGAGCCGAAGGAGCCGACCGGGGCAGGGATGGCGGCAGGGAGTGCGCGAAGGAGGAAGCAAGACGGAATGAGATAACGCAGCGGAAACCAGTTGCGGCTTCCGGCGGAAAACATGATTTCTGCCATTTTCTTCCAGCGCTCGCTTCCACTCTTTCTCTCCCTCTTCGCCCCTCTGGCGCGCTCTCTCCCCCTCTCCGGCTCTCCTTATTTTATGCTCGCTCGCTGCACTTCCGCTTCATCTTATTCTGCGGCTTGCGCCGGAGTTTTGCGGAGTTCCGATCGAGGTCTCGTAGCCTCGTCGTGCGGCCTGCTGTGCTCGACGTGCCTCGTGCTGCTCTCTCTTCACTTGCTTGCTCTTTTTGGCCTTTTTCTGCCTCCTCTCGCTCGACTTTTATCTCTTCCTTCCCTGCAGAGTTCGCCCTAACGACAAGAAGCTCTTTTTTTCGGGATTGTTTCGATGTTTCTACTTTCTTCCCTGCTGGGCGACCCCCTATGGAAATTCTCCCAAGATTCTTGGCGCATCAAGTTTTCGGCGAAACTCCCCAAATCCCCGGTGCGAGACGCGATCGAATTTAACTGAATTGACCTGGACTCGGGATCGACCGGCCGTCGGTCGTTGCACCCACCTGTCAGCCGGTTGACCGTGCGGCACGTGTACGTCTTGTAGGCGTCGTTGGGGCCCGCGTTGTTGATGTAGAGCTCGCCGTTGGCCAGCACCGTGTACTTGCCGCCGATGTCCGTGTTCGGGTAGAGGTGCATCCCGGTGTCCTGCACCCAGGCGGTGACCATCACGAACTCCGACATGTAGCTGGGCACCTGCAACGGCAGACGATTGGCGCTTGGCGTGAGGAGGATCGGGGGATGGACAAGGGAGTGTTGGACTCACCTGGCACTTGAGCACCGCCGTGTTGCCCGTCATCACGTACTCGTCGTGGACCTGCACCGAGTACTTCTGGTTGACAACTGCAATGGGAGAAGGTCAGGAGGTTAGCGAAAGTGGTGGTCGATGAAGTTGTGCTGGTCATGAATATTTCAGGGGCGATTGCAACCCTTCCCTTTGCCTGGGCCAGTCAAAGGAGCCCAAGGACACCGGCTCCGGCTCCCGGATCGCTTCGCTCGACCCGATGCATGATTGATGGACCGACTGATGGAAGTCTTCGGAGACAAGCCGCCTCACTCGTGAACCCCTCCGTCTCCACCCGTCGCCACCCTACGCTGGGGAGGAAAATAATTCATGAGCCAATGCGATTAGTCGAGCAACCTTGTCGTCTGCGCCGCCAGCCGTGTCGCCAGTCGCGTCGTGTGCCTTGTACCCAGGTCGCCCCGTCGCCTCGTCGTCGACGTCCATGCGCAGGTCGGCATCGATGGTGTCCTTGTAACACTTGTTTGCCTGGCGAACGTCGTTATCAGTGAAGCACTTTGGCGCATTCCGTCCTCCCCCACCTCGCCCCCAGAGCGTCCTTAATTCCTTGTGTCAATTAAGCGGAATGGGTTTCGCTCGTTGCCTCCTGGATCCCGGAGCCAGAAGCTAGGATCCTGGATCTCTCCTTGAAACTCGAAAATTGCGAATGACAACAAATTCCGAAAATTTCCCTAAGCGACGGAGCAGCAACAACATCAACAACAACAATAGGTTTGGAGTACGGTCTGCGACAGGGAGAGAGAGTGAGAGATATGGGGAGTGAGTCCGAGAGAGAGAGAGAGACGTGGGGAGGAAACGACACTGAGCTTCCACATTAATTAATGAAGATGGACAGAGTAATTTTTCCGGAGCGTCGCCAACTTCCACGAACCACCTCGGCTTCGACTCCAGATTTCTCTCTCTTCTCCTCCGCCCCTCGCCCGCCCACTTTTACTCCTCCTCTCGCTTCACCTCTTCCGTCTCTTCCCTCCACCCCTCCGCACTGTAGGACGACCGCTGTTGGGGGAACTCGAACGCCCTCGTTCAGTTCGAACAGTTCCCGACGTTGTTGTAATTATGAGCGACTTTGTAGGAACTTCATTTTCTTCCGATTTACTTCTCCCTCTCGCTCTCCCTACCTCTTTCTCTTTCACGCTTTCCTTCGTTTCGCTCTGGAAACTATTAAAATTTCTGTCTCGGAATCGCTCGCCTCGCCTCGACGACTGCTAGTGACTTATGTTTGTTGTTGCTCTGGTTGTTGTAGCAACCTCTGGCTGTTTGTCATAGCTGTTGTTGTTGTTGTTGTTGTTTTTATGTTGGCAACTGTTTGAGCAGTAGGAGGACGGCGTGGGCGCAAGCGAGATGGCGACAGATGAGGGAGACGAAACTTTAATTTGAAAAGTTGGGCTCGGCTCAGTCGAAAAGTTGTCGCGAACTTTTCACGACTTCAATTCAGTCCGTGTTGTTGTTTGGAGTGTGTGTTGTTGTTGTAGTGCGGGTGTTGTTGTTGCTGTTATAGCTGTTTTGCTATTGCCATTGGTATACATTTTGTTGCAGGAGACATAGAAATGCATTTGCCGGAATTGCAGTGAATCCCATTTTTATTTCCTCCGTCCCCTTATTCGTCTCTCTCCTACCACCCATCTGCGCCTTTCTTCTTCTTCGTTTCCTTGCGCCCAACCCCGCCCTCGCCTTCGTCTTTTTGTCTTGCCTCGATTTCCCAACATCTCCCATCCTCCCACCCGGCTGCTTCCTCGTCTTCCTGTTCCGTCGCCGGCCGGAAGTTCATTTACACCGTGGCAGTTGTTGTTGCCTTTTATTGTTGTGAAAGTTAGTTTTTTTTCTCTATTAGAAGTCCTTTGTTGAAGTATTCACAATGAAGTCCTGCACAACGTCCTGCCATCGGCCGCCGATCTGCATCGGGAGGCCGTGTGGGCAACCGGAGGCGACGGACGACTTCCTCCACCTCCGAGGGACCGCAGCGAGGAGGAGCGAAGACAGAATTGTAGATGTTGTAAGATCGAAAATAGTGCTGCTGGTTGCCCACCCCGGGCCACTTCATTTTCTACGGAGCCCACATTAATTCCCCGTGATGGAGAACTCGTGAAAAGCTTCCGAAACTATTCTTCTCTTTCATCCCCTACCCCAGAGTTGCCCATCCCTGCCAGGGAGAGAGGGTGAGGAGTGCATTTCGAAGGAAAGAAACGAGAGATGGACGTGAATAATTTTTGATGACTCCTCGATGGAAACTTTGCTCCTTTCTTCCTTTCATCTCGATCTCCTTCGTTCGGTGAATTTCTGAAAATCAATTTCAACTTCAACTTCCATTCAAGGATCATCAATCAATCCTTTTGATTTTGAATTTCAAATTTGGCTCTTCTCGTCTCATTCTCTCACTCTCTCTCACACTCCCTTCTTCTTCGTATGTCTTCGTTGGGTTTGAGTTTTGTTGTTGCCAACGCTCCTCCCTCAATTTTGCGCTATGGGAGTGAAGGGGAAGCTGCGTGGGAAATCGGAGAAGCTGTCGAGACCAATAGAGAGAGAGAGAGAGAGAGAGAGAGAGAGAAACAGAGAGTGGGAGAGGAAGGGAGAGAAGGGTGAAAGTTAGAGAGTGAATAGTAACAGGATTCGAGCTTGCTACAATTGCAATAAATTTAGTGCGATTTATGTGCAATTTAAAGTTTGTAAAGTTTTGAGTTTGTCTTTAACGAAATAAAGATTGATGACCATTGTTGACGTTAATTAAATGTTTGAGGTTTTTGATTCTGGCACAATTTGAATTTTACTGAACAATGTAGTACGAATTTTTATTAGTTTTTTAAGTTTGCTACGACTTTGAGTTCCCCGAGAAATGTTTGAGAGCTTACAACGGAATTTTCGATTTAAACTTGTATTTTCACAACAAACAAGAATGGAAAATAAAGAAACAAAAAAAAAATATATATATATAGAGAAGGAAAAATATAATAAAATAATCAGGTATGAAAGAGACTGTATAAGGAAGTGTAAAAGTAGTCGATTTGTCATCATTTATGAGAATAATCGGCCGAAGGAAAATGAGAGAAAATACGGCTCCTTTAGGAAAGGATCAAAGCGAAACAAAATAAGGAAAACTCATTCGGAAAAATTCCAATATAGTCTCCAACATTCAACTCCCTGGACATTCTTTACGACCGAAGCATCGCTGCGAGCCAGCAACATCATTTTCGTTTTGGGTGTATTTTGCGAAAGTATAATCGTTTCTGGGTTTCAATTAAAGTCGAACATGGAGAAAACTATTTCCTAACTAACGCAAAAACCTCCAGCACACTCAACAACAACAACTGTAAGAGCAAAAACAATTAAAGCTCCACAGCGAATTCATTTCAATTTCACGAACTTTTCCCAGCGGCAGTGAGTGAGCGCGGCTGAAGGTGGAGGAGCAGAGAGAGACAGACAGAGGAGTGAGAGGGAAAGAGAAACACCGTCGACCCCATAAATAAAGCCGGCTAATCCCGGGCAATTAAAGTGCCCCAGGGGGCGGGACCCAGGGGGCGGGCGGGGCCGCGGACGGCAGCGCCAGAAGGAAGTCAAATGTTCGCATTTAGGCGAAAATTACGGCCAACAAACTGGCTTTCGCAAATTAGAGCCGCTCTCCGGCTCGTCCTGGCGCTGCTCCGAGTCCCGCACCTTCCGCTCTCCCTCCTTCCTTCCTTCGTTCTGCTCTTCGCCGCCCTCCTTCGCATCCTTTTGCCGGTCTGCGGTCCTGCCCTTTCCCACCTCCCCTGCGTTCGCGTCCTCCTCCGCTGCTCATCCTCAGTTGCCTCCGCGTGCTTTCGGTCCTGTCAATTCACTCGACCGGCAAACGATTCCAGGCGAACGAAATAAAAATTCGACCGACGGACGGACGGTCGGCGAGAGTGCGGCGGACGACGGACGAACGGAGACGAGACCAGGACGAGGCGAACGGAGGACGACGGACTGACTTCGGCAGGACTTTTAACACATTATCCCGAGGTTAAACGGCGCGCTGGCAATCAAGACAAAACAACAACAACAACAACAACAGCGACGTCTGAGCGGGGACGGGGGCGAGCGGAAACTTCGTTAATGGCCGGCCGAACTTTCCGGCCAAAAACTCCTGGAAGCGGTCGAAGGCGGAGCAAGCGAAGACAACGTTCGCTTGTGTTTGCCTCGGCGGAAGGAGGAATAGAACAACGGGCGGAAAAGAAGAAGGAAAGGCGGAGGAAATGCGATGGAGAGACTTCCAAGGGACGGGGCCCAGTCGGGTGGCCCCCTGGAATTGCCGAGTTGGCGAAGACATCCTTGAGAGGATCCCATGCCGGCCCTTGTTGGAGCTGCTGCCTAACGAGGCGTCGTCTCGCATCACTCGACTCGACGATGGCGACGACGCAGGAAGCCGGAAAATGGGAAAAAGGAAAAGAAAGGGAGAGGCAAAGACAAGGCACGAAACAATTATCGCGGTTATTTCAGGACTCCAGGCAAGTTAGGATTGAGTTCTAGTTTCTCCACCCCAAGGCGAAGTTCAGCGGGAAGCCCAAGGTCGCTGAGGAGGGCGGCAAGGACAGGAGGAACTGGACTGCCTAACGCTGGGATGAGGTTGGGTGATGTGAAGATTCCTTGATCCCCTTGAATCCTTACATTATAGACAATCGTCTGCAAATATCTCCGGATCTCGCGAGATGGCCACGGTTTAAGCAAATAATTACGAGTCCATCTACCTCGATCTCGCTGATGGGCCACTTCCGCAAACGCTTCTCCACTTTGTATACCCAAGGTTGGCGAGCGATCCAGACCAGCCGAAGCCCATGAAGCCCAAGCGGCACTCGCTGGTCCAGAGAGCGCCGGACGGAACCTTTAGCACCCCTCATTACCACTGATAGTCTCGCAAATGACGGCGACTCCTCCGCCCCGCCCCGCCCCGATCGTCCTCTCACTGATCCTCCTCCTGATTCTCCTCCACCTCTCTCTCTCTCTGCCCCTCCGTTCCAACCAAGTGCCGAATGCCGACTGTTGCCCCAGACAGCGACGGAGCCACAGATTTATGCCCTCGTTTTCCGCCACATGTACATGCACTAGATAACGGTCCTTCCCCCGCCGCCACCCTCGGCCCACCCGCCAAATGGCCTACAACTTTATGGCCTCTTCCACCACATCCACATCCACGTACGCCTCCCCTACCCCCCCCCCCACCTTCACCCCCGCCTCCTCCTCGCCACCAACTGGGTCTTCGTGCTTCCTGTCATCGTCTTCAACGGTTTCCAATGCTTCCGACGTCGTTAGACGAATCGTTCGTGTGTGGTTCTTGTTTTTGTTGTCGTTGTTGTTGTTGTTGATGTCTGCTGCCTGTTGTCTTGTGACTATTATTATCGCCCTCCCTCCCTGTCCCTCTCCATCTCCCTCTCGCTCTGTTCTTTCTCTACTTTCCTCCGGGCAGTCTCGCTCGCTCTTCGTTCGAGCCACCATCATATGTTGGACAATAAATTTAATGGCCACCAGACGCAGACAGGGAAAGAGACGGAGCGGAGACCGAGGCAAGGGCGCAGACAAAGACACGAACAAAGACAACGAACAGGCAGGGACAAGGCCAAAGAAAGGGACAACAATACAGGGGGACGAGGAGGAGGTGGCGCGAGGGAGGGAGTGGATCAGGACTTCCTCAAAGTGTGAGGGGTGGAGGAGGCGGACGAGGTTGATACTACTGCCGTTGTTGTTGTTGTTGTTGTTGTTGTTGGTAGGAGACAGCTGCAAGTTTGTCGTTCTCGAAACTCGGCTGGAATCGTTGGGCGCGGGGGAAAGCGGGAAAGTTCGGCTTCGTAAACAATTCCAGTTCGCTGGGCTTTATCCGGGTCCACCACGGCTCGGGGTTCATCACATCGAGGTACTTCAAATGCCAATTAAAAGTTTTCCACCGGATGCGAGATAAGCTGCCAACAAAGGCGAAACAAAGCAGCACAAATACAAATAGACATAAAGTATAAAACGAAACGAAACTATTTCGAATATTCGTCCTTTTTATTTATTTTATCCGGTCCGCTTAAGTCGCGTTCTTTTTGTTTTCAACAAAACTGAATTAGCGCAAAAAGTCAGCTAAAATGTTTTTAATTCGGTTACCGCTGATGGAGGCAAAATGTAATTAAATAAATTTTTCCGAGCAAGTGGACATTTTAACAGACTTAGCAGGAAATTTTACGTCAGATGCAGTTGAGATTTCCAGCTCAACTTTTGCTACTCGACGTCTATATGTATTCACCTCGCCCCCTTCAATTTCGCACCTAAATTACGATGGACAACGTGGAGACTCACGCGTGTTCATGGTCTGTCCATTGTATTCAGGTGAGAATTTAAATAGTAAGCAATCACAATTTCAAAAATATTCAAAAATAACTACAGAGTAAAATTTTAATAATAAACAACAGCAATAAAAAGAGTCAAAACTAATTTCAAAATAAACGGTAAAATGCCATTAATAAACAATTACAATTAAGAATAATTTAAAAATTCCAAAAACAATTCCATATTGTCAGTAAATATTCCAATAATAAAATATGACCAAATTATTTCAGAATAATTAAAAAATCTACCCGACATTAATCGAAAGTAAATATAAAAATGTCAGTAACAACACGACACGGACACACCATGTAAGGGCAAAAATTGCAGGGACCTCGAAATTCGCCTGCTCAACAAAGGCGAGTAAGTGGAACGCCTTTTGGCCACAGTCAAATCCGATATTCCAGGAGCAGAGGTCGGGCTCCAACTGGGGCCTGGACGCGAATAATTCATGCCGCCAACAGTTGGCCAATGCGCGGGAGTCATAAATTGCGAAAGTTCGCTCGCCGCAGCCTCGCGGGAGGCGGGGTCGGCCCCGCTGACCTTCATGGGACGAGGCCAAAGGGGCAGTAAGTAGTAAGCTAAACAGCGAGGAGGAACTTTCGTAAAAAAGATGGCAACACTTACCGCCCCGCACATGCACCTCGCGACTGAGCACGGTTCCGACCAGATTCCGCAGTTTACACCTGCCAGGGGGGGAGAGAGAGAAAGAGGAATCGGATTAGAATGCTGAAGAGGAGAAGTGGGGAAGCAGGAGCAGGGCCTACCTGTAGACCGTGGAGTGGATCTCGTGGCGGTACTTCTCGGCCGAGAAGGGGTAGAACATGAGGCTGCCGTTGGATATCGTGAAGACCAGGTCCTGCTGCGGCGGTATCGGGGTCCATTCGATCTGCGGGCCGGGAAACGGCGCAATTACTTAGTTATCCGGGTTAATTAATGAAGCACGAGTGGGAGGGGGGCAGTAAGGGGGAGAACGGGAACGAGTTGGCTGAAAGCGGAAACCGCTTTTCAATTTCCCCGCCCGATTGAGCGTGCGGTCGGTCGGCCGGCCGTTGGCAGAGCGTCAGAGTATTCGAAGGACATTAAAATTGTTTTGCATAATTAATCACGGTCCAGGCCGCATCAGGCCACACCGCGTCCGTTCCGTCAGCCCCCGACCGAGCGCTCGACCCCGCCCACTTACCTCTGGCTGGGGGCTGCCGTGGCCCGAGCACTCTACGAGTCCGCCGGAGTTGTTCGAGAATTCCACTTTGTGCGGCGGCTCGTGCAGAAAGATCGGTCCCTGCAGGTCCAGTCCATTAACGCCGTGACCGGGCCGCTCAGCTGCTGGTCGTAGTCCGGGCCACCGGAAGCGAAGGCGGATGTGGATGGGCGACCATCGAGAAAGAGAGCAAAAGAGAAACCGAGGGAAGGCTTTAGCAAAGGAATTTAAATTCATAATTAGATGAGTTGCCGGCACCGAACGGGCGACGAGGGCCGAGGCGGCCTCCTTGTGAACACCTGCCTCCAATATTAAATCGGGCAGGGAAATGACGACAAGACGGATGCGAAGGGGACGGGGATGGGGGTGGACGGTTGAGTGAGTGCCACAAAACAAAGATAAAGGCCAACGAGGTCTTAGATTCGCCCTTAGATTCATCTCGTTCGCGTTTGTTTCGCTTAACCTAATTCAGGAAATAAAGGACCCTTCGGACCGTCAACCGCGCCCCCTGCCCGCCGCCGGAGGCCACTTGAAGCGGTTCGAGGCCGCGTCCTCGGATTAGGGGGCGGTTTCGTGGTTCCTCCTCGTCCCCGTAGTCTTCTGGCCTTTGGCTGGGGTCCCTTGTGGCTCGAGGCTTCGCAAATGGTCTACCGATTGGAGGGTTTTGCGTTTTAATGTGGTTTCGCAACCTTGTTGTTGCTGTTGACATTCTTGTTGTTATCAACGCCGTGCTGTGGACGCAGGGTGAAATTTGCGAACATTTTCAACGAGAGTGAAAAAGTTTATCGCTCCCAAAGTGATTGCAGAGTTTTAGGAGCAGCTTCTGATGTCGCCCGATGGAACCGCAGGAAACCCTGGGAACCACAGGTGCCTCCCTGGCACGCCCCCGCCCCTGAACCTCCACCGGCTTATCCCTCCACTTGGGGAAAACCACCTTTTACAGCTCCTCCTTCGGCAATTTGTCAACCTCCCTGGCCCTGGCTGCCTTTCGCATTTCCCTCTCTTTTTCCCCTCTTTCGATCGTGCTGCTTTTCCTGAGGAAACCCAAGAGCCACCCCTGCCCCTCCCCCCCCTGTGGTTTGTCCATAGTTGGCAACTCTCTGCAGCCAACCCGGTTGACAAGGTGTTTTTCCTCTTTGTCGTCTTCTTCGGTTTCCCTTGGCCTTCCGCCTCGGTTGCCACCACCTGCAGCCACGTCGCCTCCCCCGTGCCCTCTGGTCCTAGGCTGAAGCATTCGGTTTCTTCTCGACTCGTTTCTCCTCTCCGATGCACGTCCTGCTCCCGGGGTGCCGATGATGTTGCTGATATGGTCTGCTGTTGTTAGTTGGCGCAGGTGGTCGGAAGTTGATGACGATGTAGCTGCTGCTTCTGAAGTTGCTGTCGGTGTTTTCACCTGTTACCCGGTACGACCTGCCCCACCAACCACCCCCAGGGTGGTGACCAACCCCTCCGCCTCCCCCTTTGATGCCCGTCCCGTCGTCGTCTGTAATGAAAATTTAATTTCCCCGAAGATTCTCTTAATTGCGAGCTGCTCACTTTTGTTGCCGAAAATTTCGCCGAACTCTTTGGGCAGGTGGCGACACCATTAACGAGACCAGGCCGCCCCGCATCACGGGGTGGGGAAGGATGCATGTGTGTGTGGGTGGGGCTTAATTAAAATTCAGCAGAGGAGGTGAAAAAGTTCGTCCACAACACGAGCTGCCCCGGATCCCGCGCGGCTCCGACGCCGGAAGTATTTGGCGGTAATTAGAAGTAATTGTGGGCCGGGCACAGCCGAGAGAAAGAAGAAAACAAGAGAGGCGCAGAGAGATAGCGGGAGCGAGATGCAGTTGAAAGAGCAGGAGGACGAGGGGGATCCGATTTCCCTGGGGACAATGCCAAAGGCTGTTTTTGCGACGAAATTCCCGCACAGTCCTCGGGCAGCCTTCGACCAGGACTCGACCGGAAAGTTCTCGTCCACCGCGGTGTGTTTCAAGGACCTCGCAAGGACATCCTACTGCCCGAGCGACGCTGCTTATCGCCGGATCTGCAGCTCGTCGCCGACAGAGTGAGAAGCGATAAGGCACAGGTCGGCCACGGACACAAACACGTTCACAATCGCAGCCTGTCAGGATGTCCTCGAAAAAGGATGCAAAATGCGGGCTTTTATTTTATTTTTACGATTTCCCATAAAAGAGCGAAGTGTATTTTTATTGTCGTGTACGAAGGGCGAAGGCGAAAAAGGGTTCGTGGCCGGGGCTGGAGTGGGGTGAAGGGTCAGGCGGAAGGGGATGAGGCGAAAGCCGAGCTGATAAAGAGAAGGGGGGACGGAGGGCGTGGGCGATGCGAAGTCCTTTGGCCTTTTGAACGACTGAATCGCAGGCTTTTTAAATATAATTAGAATGCAAAATGAAAACAAAGGCAAATGCGAAATAAAGAGGAAACGAAAAAAATCCCACCTTTGAATGGCCTGTGGACAAGGGACGAGGTGAGGGTCGGGGGGTCGGGACAAGGCGACCCATGTCCGCCGCCTTTTGTCCGGCGCTCGTTCGCTCGCAAATGAAGCGGAAAATCATTAACGACAGCCGCCAAAGGACGAGCATCCGGTGTCCACGGAGAGGGGGAGAGGAAGAGCGAGTGGGTGGGAGGGAGTGGCGGTGGGCGTGGTTACGAGATAAACACACGTGCTCAATGAGAACCGATTATAATGAAGCGTCGCTGCCGACGTCCTCGTTGACGTCTGCATCATCACGGATCATTAAAAACCTCGGGCGGGTCGGCGGGGTGGGAGCGCAAGAGCGACGAGGACAGGAGTCGGATGAGCCGTGCCAAATGAGAAAGAGACAGTGGTCGAGTCAGAGGATAGAGAGATAGAAGCCGAAGGAAGGCTGAATGGAGGAAGCGGAACTCGCTGAAAGGTTTCTGCGCATGGAACTGGAGTCGCCGATGGAGCCGTGAATGGAACGACGAACTGAGGCAGAGGGAAGGTCGATGGAATCAGAGACGGAAACAGGAACAGGAAAACTCCGACGACTCCGATGACTCCAATGATGATCAGCAGTTGGCGGCCGAAGGAGTTCCCATCATTTGGAGAGATAACACAGCTCTTACCCTCAGTTCGTCGCCAGTCGTCAGTTGAAAATTTGAACATCGCCAAAAACACAGATCTCTATATCTATCCAGAGACAGCTCTCATTTTATTTCTCTCTGTCTATTTCTCTACGTCTATACCTCTGTTGGCTTTCTGCAGGTCGCCTTCAGGACCGGAGCTGAAGTATTTATCGGGAAATGGAAACACAAGGGACTGATGGAAAAGAGGCACGAGTGCCGGAGAGGCTGAGAAGAAGTCGAAGCCCTCCGACGATGAAGTCTGGAGATCATCTGGTTGGCTCGAATTGCTTTCGTCACACTTCGGTTCGAATGAAATCCCGGCGGCAACAAAGACGCCTTTAGTCTCCCATGCAAAGGACTTCCGGATCCGCAACGGAACGGAAGTTCGGCAAATAGTCCAGCAACAGGAACCGGATGCTGCCCACGACGACAAAACGGTCGAAGCCCGAGGCCCGCGACCTTCGCACGCCTTGCCTTGCGCCAGACGGTCGTTCAAATTAGAATAAATAAATAAATACACAAATCACACTCGGCCCCAGCGAGCGAGTGGAGCCGCTCTCGAGGACCCCCGGCCCTTTTATCGACCGGAAGCGGCCGAGGGTGTGGCGAGGAGCTCGGGGCATTTATTTGCCTTCCTTCGCCGCTCGTCGTCGCCCGCTGCCGCTGCCTCTTCCTTCGTTGCCCTAATCCTCGCTCCTTGCTCCGAAGCTGCGACCCCACAATCTTTGAGAAATTCCTCTTTAATTCACCTGGTTCGCCCTCTCTGCCCCTATTGTCGCATCCTTTCTTCCCTCGCGGTCTTCTCCTACCTCCCTCCCTCCCTACTCTCTTTCTGCCTCCCTTTCCTCCTCTCTTTCCTTTCACCCTCACTCGCTTTCACCCCTCATTGACGGAATCCTCTGGAGCCGAGTCTTTGAGATTATTTTCCGATTTTAAGTGATTTTTATATGTTGTTTGTTGTTATAACTGTTGTTGTAATGTATTTGTTGCTGTTGCTGTCGTTGGCGGCTCAGCCTTTTTGGATTCAGCAGAATCGCGCCTTCCACCCACGCTTCGCGGTCCCCGCTTCCCGGTTCCCCTCGCGCCGCGTCTCGTCTGCCTCGTGCGTTGAATTTCAATTATTTATATCTTTTGTTGCGCTTGTTGTTGTTGTTTTTGTTTTCGTTGCTCCCCGGGGAGCTTTTAAGGTTCGATTGTATTTAAATGCCCCCTCCCGGCCCCTCCCGGACCCACCCATCTCGAAACCAAGCACGAATTTCTCGAAGGAAAAGTAAGACAAGGTTTAATTTCTCAATTTCTTAACAAAATCAATCAAAATTTCTCAAGAAAAAAAACTATTTTTCAAATTCTGTATACATTTTTGCAATTCATTAAATAATTATTTCTTAAAGGCAGCGTGGTCAACAGAAATGAGGTCAACTGGGCAACAAAGGAATGGACCAATAAGACTTTGGATGTCGTTGGCCCGTGGGCAAAACAACAACAAAAATTTGATAATACAATATTAAATATGTGAGAAGCAAAAAGAAAATAGTTGATTAAACAACGATAAATCTGTGAATGAAGAACCAACAACGATTATACGAAGAAACATCAATGATTATGCGAAACAGCAACAGGGCAATAGTTATAATGAGAAGCAATAAAAACAATCACCAGTTCGTGGTTAGAAAAAAAATACTACAATATAAGCCTTCAAGGCTTAACGCACTTCATCAACATACTGAAACACACACACACATACAGACCCAAGTCATTACAGGCTCACCTATTGTGGCAGCAGCAAAGCGCACACGACCACAATAGCAATAACTACAGCAACATGCAAAGCAACAACTAAAACTGCAATAACAATTGCAACATCCACAACAACAAGAAGAACAAGAACAATAGATGTTGCTTTGTTGCTGGAGTCAACGATTGGAGGAGTTGCTGAGATTCTGGTTGTTGTTATTGTTGTTGTTGTTATAATCATTGTTCTTCTTTCTGTTGTTGCCACTCTCGCTGCCCACATTAAAACACTTGAAGCTCGACAATGCAGGGCGTGAAATGGGAAGGAGTGCGAGAAACAGAGAGAGCGGGACAGGGATCGGGAAGGAAGGGAAGGTGATGAATAGCAGGAAGGGATGAAGAATGACATGGAGGGAATCGTGAATACAAAAAACCAGTGGTTGAGGATGAGGTCGAGTGGCTGAGGAGGTCGAGGTGGTTGAGGAGGTCGAGGTGGTTGTGGAGGTGGAGAAGGCTAAGCAGAAAGAGCGAGAGGTGGAGAAAGCGATAGAGATAGAGCGAAGGTGAGAAGAATCGCAGAAACTGCGGCAAAAAATCGGGAGCAGGAAGCCTGGGAGGGACGGAGGGCGATAGGAAGGAAGGTAGGAAATTCAACAATGCGACCCGTTGCAGATCCTCGAACAACAGCAATTGCGAGGAGTGAAAAATTGTCCGCAGATGGCAACGGCATGAATATGCAACAATGCTGTGACAACAAGTCGGAAGGAATGCAAAAATACATAAAAGGAAACACATAAAAATGTGACAAAATAGGAGAAATTATTACAAAAAAAATAAACAAACACTGCATATTTTTAGGCTTGCTTGCAAAGACCGTGGATTGGTGAGAATGAGTAGGAGAGACAAGGGTGACAGGTGAAATAGGAGTGGTGACGACACCGTTGAACTTTTTCACCTGCTGCAAAACACGCAGCACACTCCAGGCGCTCAGCCACAACTCCGATTTTACATCCTCTAACGATGCGAACTCGCTGTTCCATGGATGGAGAAGCCACGGAGATAACGAGAAGGACGAGAGGGGAAGGGCGAAAGGAGTGTGAATGAGACGGGTGAACATGGGAGGGGTGAGAATGAAAGGGCTGAGGAAGTGTGAGAGGGTGAGTGGTTGAGAAGGCGAAGCCTGTTGGTGGGGAAAACATTTACTAAACACCAAGTTCAACAACACGTCCTCGTGGAGTGAACGACCCCGAATGTCACGGCAGCGAGCGAGAGCAACGTCGGGGAGTGAAGAAGAAGAGGAGGGTAGAGCAGAGAAGAGGGAGAATAGGGATGCGATGGTAGGAAAGGGAAGGAGCGAAATGAACAGAGGCGAGCTGAGGAAAGATTCCAGGAAAGAAAGCACTGAAGCAAGGTGGAGAGCTTCGGAGGACTGTGGAGAAACCCAGAGGGGAGAGGAGAAAGAAGGAATTGGAGGGAAGTTGTAAGAGAAAGGAGAAAAGAGGTGGGTGGACTTTAAAGACCTCACCATGAAGGCGGCGCACATTGTCCGAGGGACGACCCCGAAGGCTGGGAGCGGGAACCGACCGAGAGAGGAGCAGGACAGAGGGAGCGGGGCCAAGGGACAGGACCGGCGACAGAAATACCGAGGCACAGGCTGATGGACGACGGACAGCCAGCCGGACAAGCTCATTACCATCATCAGCAGTGAGACGAGCTGTCACGAAGGCAGGCAGGCAGGCAGGACGACGGGACGCAGGCGTAGGGCCGAGGAGCGGCTGCAGTGGATGCCAGTGAATGCTGGGCTGCTGCCTCTGGCTCTGGCTCTGGCTCTGGCACTGACTCTGAGGGCGAGTGTGGGAGTGCGGGTGGGTGTCTGCGTAAGTCAGTGTCCATGTGTCCGTGTCCGTGTCCATGTCTGTGTGTGTAAGTGCCACTGTGCGTCTGCTGATCCTGAGCTGATATCCTTTTTGCGTTTGCGCTTTGTTTCGCCCGCCTCGCAGCTGCTGCTGTGAATGGGGCGCGCCCCACAACGATGGGTGCATGTGTGTGTGTGTTTTGTAAAGCAGGCGTAATTAGAAGGAAACGACGTTGTTGTTGCCTGTGTTGGCCCAGCTGTCGCCGGCTCCGTTGACGACTTCGGCTGCCCCGTTGAGGATTTGCATTTCTGGCGGGGCGACGCATTGTGGCGAGGTGGCTTTTCATGGCGAACTAATTGCAGCCTGAGCCTCCTACCTTCTCCCGTCGTCTTCTTCTTCTCCCGTCTTCCCGTCTCTTCCCTGCTCCCCACCGCCTTAATTGGGACGCGGGATGAAGGCTTCCAGGGCCTGTCTCTCCGTTGGTGGGGTCGGAAGCGACTCGGTATCTTCACCTCCATCGAAATGTCGTGAAAAATGGGATCGACGAATGTTTCTGCAGTGGTTATTTTCATTCAGACCTGCAGGGAGTTCTAAGGATCATTTTTTCCCCAAGCATTTTCCACCCATGTCAAAATCTGCGAATCGTCTCCAGATATAGGTTTTTATTCTTCCTCAACACCAAGGCCACTGAACCTTCTCTCGATAGCCTTTAGGACCTTTGGCGAACCCCAACCCAGTCCTCCTCACCTTCGCCTTCACCTCGCGCCACCTTCACCTCACCCCAGCGAGCCCAGGACAGAATTCCACTATGTAGATTCAACTCAATCTCAGCAAGGGCAAAGGCAGAACGAGGAAATAAAATGGAATGATGAAAAATGACAAAAGCAGCAGGGAGAAGGCAAGAGGACACGCCAACGAGGCCGATAAGAGAGCAGAGGCGAGAAGAGGAGGAAGGTCGGGCAGCAGGAGGCCGAGCTGAACAAGGGGCGGTAGCTGGAGGGAAGGAGGAGCAAAAAAGGAGAGGCAGAAAATTGAAATTAAGGATACAGGAAGAACCCACACGCATTCGAAAAAAATAAAGAAAAAATTAAGAACGAGGCTTGGGTTTCATGCCAAGGAAGGATGGAAGGAACCCATAGAAAGGACGATTTATGGCAAAGAAGAAAGAGGCATGAAAAGTAGGGGAACGTAGAGAGGAAAATAAAATGGGAAAGGCAAAGCGAACGGTGCAATATGAAGAGCAGAATCGGAGACGAAGAGGAACAAATTATAAGGAGGTGAGGAAGTAAACTAAAAATAAATGATTAGGTAAACTGGCAAGGGAAATTAAGAGGGCTTGAAAGAGCCGACAACTTGGAATTTCTTCCGGTTTCATGATTACGACAAAAATCATATTTTTAAACTTTTAAATCAAGTTTTTCCTAAAGGAAATTAAGAGTGCTTGAAAGAGCCGACAACTTGGAATTTCTTCCGGTTTCATGATTATGACAAAAAACATATTTTTAAACTTTTAAATCAAGTTTTTCCTAAAGCCATGATAATTATAATAACAATCACTCAAATATTTGTAAATTTTTTAGGATCTGAGTAATTTCATATAGTTTTGATATAGAACCAAGAATTTAGTTTTGACTCAAAACAATCTTTATTAAAACCTTAAACGTCATTTTGATATGTGTATTTAGATAATTGAGTTATCCACAAATTCGGTTTGGATAAATCCCTTTAAATCTCTTTGCTATAACTTTCGCATTATTATATGATATTGAAGAAGTGAGATAACGAAGCAAGGCAAATGGGAAGAGGAGGTGAGGCGCAGAAGAGGCGAAGGGCAGGCATAAAATGATGAGCTAGGGGAAAATCTTCAAGGACGGTGGGTTGGGAAGCCGTTGGAAGGAAGGTGACGACGATAAGGAGCGGCCGTAAAGATAGGAATCAGCCACGGACGAAGGAAGGAGGGAAGGCAGCGAGATGAGGGGAAGAGCAGCGACGAAAAGTGTCATGGAAATTGAGAAGCTCACACATTCAAGGAAGCCCATCATCGCAGAGACAGACAGGCGATGGCACAGAGGCAGGGACAGAAGCGGAGTGGAGGAAAGGCTGAGGGACAGACAGAAAGAAGGGTGGAGACACAGAAGGAGGACGGCAGGACGGACAGAGCGAGAGCTGAGGATATGCACAAAGCCAAGCAAGACGTAGAAAAAGTCACACACACACACACACACACACTCACACCCCAGCAGTCGCCGACAGCAGGACGGACAGACAAATAAATAAATGAGTAACATATGTGTTCGTGTTCATGTGTGTGTTGATGGGTCGATGTGTCGATGTGTTGTCGTGTGTTGGTGTCTGGCTGAGATACCGTTACTCACCTCGAATGGCTGAGATACCGTTACTCACCTCGAATGACATACAGGATCAGAACAGCCTTGAAAAGGCTTTGCAAATCCATTTTTTATGAACTCTAATGCTTTCCATTACATTTTTTATGAGGGTTTTTTACACTTTTCTCCCTCGTTTCGCTCGTTTTCCTCGTCGTTCTGCTTTTGCTCCTCCTCCTCCTCCTCCTGTCACTCGCTTCTGTGTATTTGTGCTGTCGATATGGTTGTTGTTGTTGTTGCTGTTGATGTCCTCGGTACTTCTGTTTATCTAATGTTTTTTGCCGTTGTTGCCGTTGTTGTTGTTGTCTATTGATATTTTCTTGTTGTTTTTATTTTCAGCTGATGTGGTTGTTTTTGATGTTGCTTGTTTTCTATTTACTTTTAGTTGTTGTTGTTCGTTTCGGAAACTTTGTTGTTCTTCCGGGATTCGCTTGTTGCTATTCTGCTTGTTGTTGTTGTTGTTGAGGACGCCGCCAATGGCCAATGGAATTTTATTCCGAAAACCCTTGTTGGTGCGGATCTGGTTTTCTGATTGGAGTTTGCTATTGTTGTTGTTGTTTACACTCTTTTGTTTTTGTTGTTAGTGTTTACACATTTCTGGTTGTTGTTGTTCGAATTTTATAATTTTTTGTTGTTGCTCAAACTGTGGTTGTTGTTATTTCAGCTGCTGTCGACAGTGCTGTTGCTCAAACCTTGCTATTATTTTCACCCACGAACTTTCTCTCTCACTCTGTCCCTCTGGCTCTCTCCCTAGCTCTCTCTATCTCTCTCTGTATCCCCCTGCCTGGCTTCAGTTTCCTCGGGCTCTCATTATCCTTGCTGCTGTGTTTATTATTATTGTTTTCCCGTCGTTGATTTTGTCGCTGTTCCTTTAGTTATCGCTGTTGTTGTTGTTGTGGCTGTTGTCTTTATCGCTGTCACTGCAATTATGGAAATTTCCCATGTTCTTGCCACTGGGCGTCGTCAACGGGCGATCTGTGAGGGAGAGAAAGAGAGGGAGCGAGACAGAAAGCATTAGAAGAGCAACATCGTGGGCGGAAAATCAAAATCAAAATCACGACTGAAAATACTGAGAATAGACAAATTCATGAGCGGAATTTGCATTTATTACGACACCTCACACCTCAGACTCGGCCCGGCACCGGCACCAGCACCAGCGACCCCTCGCCATCTCCCCTCTCGAGCTCCCATCTTCCCGATCCGGCCCTTCGCCGCACTCGAAGCCACGCACTTGTCGAGGGTTCCAAATCGCCTCGAGTCGCTCCGAATCGCCTCACATTAGCGCAGTCGCCTCCTTTCACTCACCCCCGCTCCCTCGGACACATCCTCGCCCCCTCACCGTCTCCCACTCACACACACACACACACACACATAAATATCCATCGGCATCGTCGGTTCTGCCCGGCGAACGAGCTTCAGTTCGCGTTTCCCCTCAACGACTGGGCGGTTCTCCCTCCTCAGGCTCCTCATTTTCCTCTTCCCTCGTCATTTTCCTCCTCCCCCCTCCCTCCTTCACCGAACCCTCGCTCACCTCCAGCAACCTTCCTGGTCCGCCCGCAGTTGCCAGCGAGCGAATCCGCCTGCAGCGCGCCATCCCCCAATTTTTCTCTCAATCGCGGTTTCTCGTCCCCTGGCTTTGACCTCATATCCGCGCTGCTCTGCGCCGGTGCCTCCCCGCCTTCACCGTCGCCCCCAACTGCGCTCTATCGAGATTCATTGTATTTCGCTCGCTTCGTGTTTTTTCCCTCGTTTCCTTCTCCACCCGCGGCGCCACACGGCACCAGCGCCGCCTTCCTGTCCTGCCGGTGGAATCGTTGGAGGGGCTGCAACGCCGCCCTCATCACGCCCCACCCGGAGGCACCCTTCGATCAACATGTCAGCCCCTGCATGAATCATGTCGCGTCATCATCTCCAACTCCGACTCCGTTTCCATCTGCGGGCGAGCGGACGAGCGGATGCACGGACGGAGGGACGGTGGGACGAAGCACATCCAAATGCAACACTTAAACCCCACTCCTCGTCCCACGCCTCCTGCACCTTAATCCTTTCCCTCCTTGCCCTCGATCGCCCCCAGCCCCGGCTCGTGCGTCGCCAGCCCGCCTCGTTCGCCCCCTTCGAAATCCCGTGGACCCCGAGTTTCGTTAAATTTTATTGCGGCACCAACACCACGGCTGCGAGGGGGAAAATCCCACATGATGTAGGAGAAGCTGACGAGGAGCGACGGCGAAGGGAAACGAGTGGGGAATGAAGAACGAGGGAGGGCGTGGTCGGCCGGGGCGTTGGATCGCGGGTTTATGGGAATTCATCGGTTCGAGGTAAAATTATGCCAAGCGTAGCCTCGCTGGGGAATCCTTGGGAGCCGGAGAGAGGTGCACATGGCAGGTGGAGCGCAGTGGGAGCAGGGAAGTGAGGCGGGAAGTGGGAAGAAGGGATTGAGAGAGGAAGGGAGAAAAGGGAGAGCGAGCAGGAGGGAGAGAATGGAGGGAAAAAAAAACCGCCACAGCACGAAAAAAGTGGGGCAGATGTGCGGAAATGTTTAAAATGCCTCTGGCCATCTGAGCATCTCCCGAGATCGGGAGGGAAGGAGTGGTCGAAATGGGTTGGGACAACGGGGGCGCCACGGGGGCTCAGGGGAAGAGGGGTCGGAAGATATGAGAAAAATGAGGGGACTCAGGACATGAGAGGAGATGGGGGGAAAAGCGATAAGAGAGCCAAAATTTTTGACTGAAGCTCGTCTGTCACTCAAACGCCTCATCTCATCGCAGCCGAATTCGAGAGACGAGAGCGTGGGGAGGGGATCCGAAAATGTTCATGATGCGGGCCCCCCATGTTGGGCACCAACGGAGCTGTGGGGCCTGCAAAACCGTCCTTGCTTCAAAGTTTTATTCGGTTTTCGAATTCTCATTTTGGTTTAAATATGACATCAGTTGAAAAGAAACAAAATGTATATATATATATATATTCCTGACCTGGAGTTGCTGTAGCTGGTGCTTCGTATAAATCAATATTCTGAGGATGATCACACTATATTTTAAAATAATATAACCAGTTATATTTGATCATTTATCATTTGATCAAAATTTCTGTTTGTTATAAATTATTTTTGATCACAAAATCAACATCTACAAGCAATAAATTATAGTAAAAACTAGCCTTAATTTATCAGAATGTGTTGAAAGTAATTTTTTCTTTAAACCTATTTTTGTTTTTTGCGAAGTCACCTTTCTGAGGAAAACTTCCAGCCACTAAAAAGCACCTGCTTACTCAAACGTCCAAAGCCGTTGGGAGTCGAAATATGCAAAAAGCTAAAGCGCTAAAGAGATTCCAAGGAAGGTTTTTCCAAGGATGCCGCCACACGGCTTCCTTATTTCATTTCAAGGAGGAAAATGAAATAAGGACGAATGACAAACGATTCGATAACGAAAAGCTTCCACACTGTAAATGTGTCAAAAGTCACCCCGAACCCATAACCAACCCCCCCCCCCCTCCCTCCATCCTGACATCCCTCCATCAGCATCTTCATCGCCACTTCTTCTTCTTCTCCTTTTCGTCCGGTTCCCACTCTCTGCGCTCTTCCAGCTGAGAGTTTTTTGTTTTTTTGTGCACGCCCTCGAGCATCGGGATTTTTCCGCTAGCATTTTTATCTCCCAACCTGCAGCGGCGGGAGCGAGTGGCGAGGGGCGAGAGGGGCGGGACGGAAGAATTCAAGCTGTCAACTGCAGTTAGCAACACATCAGCAGCACCCACAGCAGCAGCAGCGACTGCGCCGCGGCGACTGTGGCTGCGGCTAGCGGCCTCATCGCTGTCCTTGGGCTGCCTGCAGTCGGCGACGGGGTTCTCATCATTCTCGCGCTCGCACCCTCTGTCCCTCTCTCTCACTGGCTCCTCTCTCGCACGCAATCGCGCACAAACTCACCCACCAACACAAACACAAACAAACAGACCGAGAGAGGAACCCACAAACATCAGACGGACGGACGGACGGAACGGACGGACGGACGCAGAAATAGTCAAAAGGAATCTCGCGTGGAATCGCGAAAATCCTGCGGACGAAGGATTTCTCGACATTTTCTCGCAGTGCTCATCAGTTGTTGTAGTTATTATTTGTTGTTCTTAACAGTTGATGGAGTTTACGACTGTTCTTGTGGTTGTGGTTGTTGGCCTGATAGAGCTGTGTACATTGTTGTTGCTCCCATCGTCACCATTGCTATCGTACTGATCATTGTGACGACATGTTAATAAGGTCTTTATTTATGTGGTTTCTCGTTTGTACATGTGAAAGAAGAAGTTCCAAGAGGGAGCAAAATGTGAAAATTGTGAAATCGGATCGATGTTCGTGGTGGGTTTTTCTTAGTCTAGAACTTTCAGCTTTCACACGCTTTCCGGCTAGCTCTAGAGACCAGGATCGCATCGCAATCTCTTCTCCGAACCCTTCTCCCCACCGGAAGGGACATCCCGGCCATATGTCCGTTCCAGGATATGTCCTCATTGTTGGCAATTATTTTTTATCTTCTCGCACAGGCCAAGCGAAGCCAGTCAGGGCAGGCAGGGCAGGCAGGAGCGAGAGGACACGAGAGCGTGAATGTTCGCCCAGAGAGTCGGGTGCGCATGTCTGCTCTCTGTCTAACCATCGGTCCCTCTCCCTCCCTCGCTGGAGGCAGCAACTGCGAAGCCAGACCCGTACAATCTTTTCAAGCCATTTGATCACGCCGGACCCTCGGCGCCCCAATCGCCTTCGTTCCTACACAATGGCTCCCCCGCTGACAATGGCATTGATATTATTGTTGTTGTTATTGCTGCTATCGTTGTTGTTGTTGTATTGCTACTCCTGCTGGTGCCGTCGTCCGAAGGTGTCATGTAAATAAGAAGCAAAATCAGAAGCAGAAGGAGCAGGAGCTGGAGCAAAATGTTGCTGACGAACCGAAAAAGCGAAACCCAAGGAAATCACAGAGCGAACCGAGAGGGAGGAAGTGGGTGGGAGGAACGAGAGAGAGCGAGAGAGAGACCAGCAAAATAGGGAAAAATGAAGAAATCGACCAGAGTCGACAACGAAAAAAATAAGAAATAAATAAATGCAAAATTCAAAATACGATACCGGAGGAAGAAAGCGAGAAAGAAACTGAAACGAGGAGAAGGGGAGGACAAGGAGGGGGAGAGACGAGAGCGGACCAGGGCATGGGGCGAAAAAGAGAACCAAAGAAAAAACTACAACAATTTGGAAGCAAATCGTCCCAGTGCGGAGATCATTAGACTCCGATACAACTGAGTGTGCAGAAAATTTGCACTTATTTATTGATAACGATTCCCGGAGAGCATGTGTGTGTGTGTGTAAAGCGCAAGCGGAAGAGAGAAAAGTGGAAAATTTAAAAATTCAAATTCAAATAGGTTTTTTCTGCCTTGAGAATTTTGGAGAAGACGATTTTTCAGATGGTTTTCCATCTGGTTTTTTCGTCTAAATAGTTCTGATTATCAATTATCTCTACATTATGTTATTTCTTCTCTTAAAAATACTGAAAAAAGTAGGAGAAGTATTTGTATAAATAAATATTTTCTAAACATTTATAATTACATGTTACTCATACGCCACGAGTTCCGAAATGGCATCATCATTTACTTTTTAATATTTTTTTTTTTTTGTCTTTTTACATACGCTTGCTGCCCAATGTATTCCAGAAATCCATGTTCCGATGAATCGTGGCATTCGTACGACCCAGGATCCCACGTACCAAATCGCGGGTGGATTTTGCACAAGCGGTTCGTCTAAACTCGTGGTCTTATCGAACCCTCGATGGTCGGCCCCGTCCTAGCCCGAGGTCTCTGCAATCGCCAAGAACAAGTCGTTCCATCTCTCTCTCTCTCTCTCTGGAGTCGATCGCTGAAACCTCCCCCGAGGAAAATCAACAGCGACAACGACAACGAGAACCCCTTAAATTTCCACGACACAACAACAATAACAGGGCGGTTGTTGTCAGCACGAACAACTTCGGCTACAAACGATTGCTTCCGAATCCGATTAACGGCTTCTAATATATTTGTGTGTGTGTGTGTGTGTGAGTTCAATGTGTTCAATGCGCTCACTTTAAAAAATATTTAAACTCGAACGAGCTTAACTTATCCTCGCCAGCATTCTCACACACACACACACACAGCCACCCGAGCCACCCGCGTCCCGGCCTCGGAGACAAGTTTTCCTCAGTGCTCAGAGCCAAATCAGCCCGAGGGCGGGAG
Source organism: Coelopa pilipes (assembly GCA_947389925.1). Classification (NCBI taxonomy): domain Eukaryota; kingdom Metazoa; phylum Arthropoda; class Insecta; order Diptera; family Coelopidae; genus Coelopa; species Coelopa pilipes. Next base: position 26,523,348 of record OX376699.1, on the reverse strand, counting down.
TCAGGGGGCAGGGCGGCGTCGCAAGCACTTCTCACACTCCTCCTCCCACTTATCCATCTCTCTCCCTCCCTCTCAGTGTCTGTCCCTGTTCATCTTCTCCTTCTCTTCGCCTTCTCCTCCTGCTCCTGCTCCTGCTCTTCTCCTTGGCTTCTGCTCATTGTTTGGCCCCGACTCGTTCGCTTTTCCAAGGGTTTTCTTGCCTTCAACGCCACCGATTGTGTGAGCTCGGCTGTGTCACTGTGTGTGTGTGTGGCTCTGGAGCGTTTTAGGACGGGTGTATTTGTGTGGGTGCGTGTGTGTGGGTGTGTGTCCCATCGCCGACAATGGACTTTCAGCGCGCACATGTTGCACCGCACTGAAACTTAAATCGCAATTTATTGACTTCGACAGCAGCAGCAGCCACCGACTTTCTCTTTATTTCCCTCCCCCTCTTCTTCTCTCTTTTCCACCAACCCATTTCTCTCCCTTTTCCTCTCTGTCGCGCTCCCGCCAAAACCGTGTCCATCCATCCACCGTCCGCCCCTCCGTCCTCCGGCGGGCGGAAGCCGTGATTTATCCTATGCATAATGATTCAGTGCCTCGCATCGATTTTGCCTGTGTATGCGTGATTGCTCGCCACCTCTCTCTCTCTCTCTCTCTCTCTTTCTTTCAGTCTGTGGGTATTATTTTTGCCTCTACATACTGCTTGTTGCTTCGCGACCCATGTGGGAGCGGGCCAAGACGGGCCAATTAGACCAGAGAGCACGAGCTCAACAAAGGGCGAGAGGAGGGGCGAGAGAAAGGGCGAAAAGGAGCCAGGGCAGCCGAGACAAGGTTGTAGAACGAAGTTTCCGTATTCAAACCCTTCTGGCTAACAGTATTAGAACAGTGGAAGCATTTCAAACGACGACTTAAACATTCACCCTAACAAAGTGAAGTCTAAAATTGTTCTTCGGACGCCATCGTTCCGAACTCTTCGCCCTCCCTACGACCCTGCCGATTTTCCTATCGTCGTCATGTCGAACGCAAGCCACTCCCAGGAGCCCACGGCAGCTCCGATTTGTCGCCCCTCGCCGGCACAGAAACGACGACAACTGCAGCCGGAGGCGGAGGCCCCGTTGGCAGCTTCAGCAACAGGACAGGCCCGAGTGGCGAGCGGCATCTTCGATGGTTCCGCCCCTCCTCGAACCCGCCGCGTGGCCCGTTCGAGGGCCTCCCCGGTTCGGTTCCTCGAGCTCTCGAGCACTCTTCCCTGCTCTCAGTTTCCCAGTTCCCTGCGCCTCCTGCCTCGGGCCCTCCTTCACTCAACTCTTCCTCATCCCGCATCCCTCTCGATCTGGATTTTTGTTTCCTATTTTTCGTCTACTCTTTTCTCTCCCGCGTTTTCTCGTCATTTTCCCTCCATTTTCTCCCTCTCCGCCTGGCCCGCGTGCCGTTTTATATAAGGCGAAACCATTAAAACACACCGACACAGGCCGAGATTGAGTTCGAGGGAGTTGAAGAGGAATGAAGAGAGGAGGAGCGCAGGAAGAGAGGAGGGGATGGAGCGGAGGGAGAGCGGAAGACGCGCAGGTACCGCGATGTGTTGTTTCTATGGCGAACTCTTAAATTGTGCCATTTTGCATTCGTTTTACGGCCGGTCTAATGACTTTTATAACAACAACAAAAACGACACCAACAACAATAATCGATATTTCTATTTGTTGCCGTGCAGCCTCCATTCATCGTCTCATTTCCTCTCGCTCCCTCCCTCTCTTTGCGTCCCTCGTTATTTGCACTCTCGCAGCATCGGCTCCATCGCTCTCTCTCTCTCTCTCTCTCTCTCTCTCTCGTCCCCCCTCTGCGACTGGCTGAGCGGCGAGAAGAGCGAGAAGAGGAAGAGCAGCTGCAGGAGAGCAAGAAAAGCAGCAACAGCAGCAAAAACTACTGAAACAACTACAAGGACGACGACGATGGCGGCAACAACAATGAGAGAAGAATGAAACGCAAAGTCAAACAATGCTCGACCATGCAACAGCGCCATCTGGCGAGCAATTAGAGCTGCATCGCAATGCTGCGCCTACCGACAGCCGCCGCCCCTCCCCCCTGGCCAGCCTCGCCCCTCGCCCGCTCTCGCACTCAGACGGTCCCACTCGCTTTCCTGTGCTAGGCAGGAAAATCGATGCGGCCGACACGGGCGAGGGAAAAACAACAGCAACAACGAGCACAGCAACCACCATCACAACAACAACAACAACCTGCACAACAACAACCTTCACAACAACAGCAACAACTACTCGAAGTTGGAGTGCAAAAATGGAGGCGAAGGAGAAAAACAAAGGAGAAACCGGGAATGAGAGAGACAAAGTGAGAGGAACAAGCAGAGCGACCGAGAGGGGGACTAAGAGAGACCAAAAGAGAGAGAGAGTGGGAGAGGGAGAGGGAGAAAGAGAAATTCTGAGGGAGAGAGGAGACCAGTAGGAGTGCAGCGAAGGGAGGACAAAAGAGAGCAGTGAACGGCAGATGAAGAGCGAGAGCAAAAGAAATGCAAAAAAGGCAACAACCTCTCGCCGGCGGCCGGCGGGAGGGATGGAGCAGCTACAAAAACAATAACAACAACAACAGCAAAACCACCAATAACAACACGACAACCACAAGCCGGATGGAGCCGGTGATCATCACGATTCCCGAGGCCCATAAAGACGATGCAGAGATGCACGAGAGGCAGCAGAAATCGAAATCCCAGTTTCGGAACCTCGGCGGTCTCGGAAAACTCAAACGTGGGCCTAAATGATTCGTTTCAAACCGGATATTAATGCGAAATTATTAAATATCACTCATACGCCGCGTAGGACCGAATGAAGTCAAGATGAACAATTATTTCATATCAATATCTTTATATTTCTATTGCCTACAGGAAACTTGAAAGGAATTTGAGCACCATTTTCCAATTTAAACAAATATATATATATATACTATTTTCGTTACTTAATATTCTAAATTCCATAGAATATGAGTAAACTCTAATTGTTTTCCTTTCCATATAACGTTGTATTATTTACAATTAATCAATAGTTAAGACAATATGAATTGAAAGGCACTGATACCTGATTCCTTAAAAAAGAAAAATAAAGAATTTCTGAAAATTTAAGTGAGCTCGATTGACACATTTCGGAAAAAATAAATCACGTATTTCAAATCAGACTCCTAAGCCTCGAGGTGAGAAATGAGAACGAATTTGAGGACGCCTTCTCCACATGCTGAAGCCCTGTTTTCGCGCCATCGGCCTCGTCATTTGCCTCTCTGCATTCGGTGCTCAAACACGGCGAAACACGGCTCTGAAGTGCTGAACCACTCGAAATGGTTCGCCCAACACTCGAGGACGCTCCAGGACGACACGGTGCGAAATTATAGCGAATCACGCATAACCACACACACGCTGGCAGGCAGACGCACTCACACATCGAACTCAAGTACACACATCCCACCAAATGGAACGGCGGGACGACGAGAAGCTCCGGAATCGAACTTCGGGCAGGGCCAGGACGCGCACAGGGACACAGGGACACAGGGAGTCGGGGCCACGTTAAGCTGACCACGCACAGTGCCGGCCGGCCACTCACACAGTCACACACTGACCCACACGGCCGCCGGACGCCGGACGCCGGACTTCGGACGGCGGGTCTCCCAAGTGGCGGACAAATATTTGAATGGGAAAACCATTCGAAACTCATTTCGTGTCGGTCGCGAGTGCCAGCCGTCTGACTGCGTATGTGTGTGGAGAAAGAGAAAGAGAGGGAGGGGTGAATTCGGAGTCGTTGTTGTTGTTGTTGTTGTTCCGACAGTACTCGCCCATCGCCATCGAACCCGCCCTGGCGAACGAAGCGCACGTCGGTTGTTGGTCGATGGAGGTGGCGCCACCGGAAACAGGCACCGGCACCGGAAGCGGAAGTGCATAGCAAATAATTAACACAGGCGATTTTGCCGTCGATCGACAGACAGAAAGAGACGGCGAATGAAGGGGGGTGGAAAAGGGTGAATCAATCTCAACCCCACTCACGGCATGGACCCGGGCGGGAATTTTAATCAGATTCCGTCGGGCAATCAATTAAAGTGCAGAATGCAGTTGCCACCAGATCATTTTCTGTCTCTTTCTGTCTCTCTCTCGTTTCGTTCGTCCCTTTCGCTCAAATTCCACGAGCCAAGTCCGGCAGAAGCCATAAAAATGCAAATTTTGATTAAAATTAAAATTCATTGTCGCGACGCGGATTCGCCGCGATTTCGGCAATGGCATTTCTCCGAATTCGTTGTTCTTCTTGTTGTTTTGTTGTTGTAGTTCTGGTTTTTGTTCACCACCCCTTCCTTTCATTGGGGATCAACGCTGGCCTCCCCTGTTGCTGGCCTTCTAATTCCAGTAATGGAAACACAACAACTCCAACACACCAACAGCACCATCAACAACAGCAACAACTGCTGCCAGTTCGCAGCTAATTACGTGGAAACCTCAATCTCTCGCCATTCGCGGCTCTTGTGTTGCTCGCGCTCCAGCGCCATCGGTCAAAGGCCATGCAATAATCATGGGGCGAATGTAATTTTGACCGAAAATCGGGTCGACCGAAATTCCATGGCATCGAAACAAATTGCGACATTAAGGCATTTCGGACGTTGCCTGAAAAATTTCTCCACGCGATTCAATTTCAAACCCGATTAAACCCGGGTTTTTAATGGAATCGGTTTAAGTGACAAATGATGACCATCTCCATTGCCTTCAACCGTCTTCGATGACCACAGACGTCCTCATCCTCATCCTCAAGACCATCATCAGAAAAGGCTTCGTCTTCACCGAAAGACCTCATCATCCCCTAGTTGTCTCTTCCGATCTACACATTTTATGTGTTTCTAATGTCACGCCCAGGACTTTGGTCAACTCGCCAACATCCCTTGACTGTGAATTGTAAGCCTCGCGCAAGTTCCGGCCTCCGGTCGGCCGCCGGAAGTGCAAATGCAGGCAATGAATGGAGTTGAACGTCTGTGCCTAATCGAAGGAGCCGAGGGATATCTGGACGGGACACCGAGGATGCAAGGGAAGAACTAGAAAGCGATGATATAAGAACGAACAACTGGCCGCTGAAAGAAATATATTTGGCGAAAATATAGTTGACTTCAAAGCAGAGAGAGAGAGCCAGAGGGAAAGGAAGGAAGGAAAGGAAGAAAAGAGGAACGAGCAGAGAAATATTGAACCATGAGGGGAAGGACGACAGGCAGTGTGTTCGTCTTTCCGTGTCGATAATTGAAAGAAGTTGCGGAGCCCGTCCTGCCAGAGCCCCACGACACGACTTCGCACACACAGCCGTGGACATCGCACACTCGCACTCGCATGTACACCGACTCTCCCACTCCCACTCCCACTCACAGATACGGAGCCACTTGACGGAAATTGCATTTCAATGTTTGTGGTTTTTATAGCTCGGAAGCAGAGTGAAGGAAGAGGACTTCCTTCACTCTTCCCCGCGAAGCCCGCTTCCGCCGATGTCGCGCACTGCGAGAAAATTGCCACAAGTGTGTCTGTGTGTTTAGCTATCTCTGCCTGTCTGTCGGGCTGTCTGCCTGCCTGTCCGACCAACAGTCGTCCCGTCTGTCTGGGGCCCCCTCACACGTGTATCTCAATGTCTTCTGGCCTTATCTGCAAGTATGCAAAGTATTTCTGTTTGCAATGATGTCGTCAAGACAAACAACAACAACAACAGCAACTACAAAAGGAACATTTACAACAATAAATGCCCGGAACACAAGAAAGTAGCAGTCGAGGAAGAAGAATTTTTGAGATTTATTTACCAAGTTTTCGCCTCCCTCGGTCCGCCTCCGCCTCCGCCTCGAAGGCAGCGAAAGTGATTTCTTTATTCGAGGACGACGTGAATGTCCTCGAGAACGGGCGAGTGGGATGGAGCAGGGAGCGAAAGAGAGGGAGGGGGTCGAGTGAGGTGAACACTTTCAAGTGTCGCCGTCGCCGTCGCCATCGCCGCACAGCGAACGTGACTTTCGGACGAACCGGCGAATTAGCGAAAGTGGCGACGTCAAAGGAGGAGTTGGGGGCGGACGGGAAGAGGGGACGGAAAGGGACAGGAGGGAGGGAGGGGAGGGGGATGGCCCGAGGGCTGCGGCGACTTCTGGGAAGTAGTCGCCGAAGAACCATGTCGTAGATTTAATTAATTTCGACACGAGTGCGTCGTTTAATTAATTTTTATTCTCTCTCCCTCCCTCTTGCTCTCCCTCTACCCCTCTCCGCACTCGTCGTTGTTTTCCTAACAACTGTTGTTGTTTCTGCAGAGACACATGGTCATCGTGGCAACAACACATTCACAGAGAGAGAGAGAGAGAGAGAGAGGGAGGGAGAGCGAGAGAGGCGGACGAAAGGTCATTCAGAAATTTGCAGCGCGTGAAAACAGGATTTTTCGCCCATCGAAGGGAGGAGCAGAAGTGCATGTGCAACAAGAACAACAACAACAAGTGCTACTATTACTCTACTACTCCACAACAACAACAACAACAACAACAGAGCGAGTATTCATGTGTTCGGATTGCGTATACGTCACGTAGCTCCGGCCAGTCACACGACACGATCCCAACTCCACGCCACGCATCGTCGACCCGACTTCGGCTTCGACTCCCGCTCCAGGTCGAACTCCAGCTCCGTCCATAACGTCTACTCAACCCTCCTCCGGCGCCTCCTCCACCGCCTACACCGTCGCCCACAGCTCGGGTGGAGCCCAGTGGTTGATCGGTGTCTGCGCGTCCTTCGGCCAGGCTTCGCTGGCTTCCGGTCCACCGGACGGCGATGTCCAAGGAGGGCGGTGGAGGACGTTGGTGAACGACGCAGGACGCTGGCGAACGAGGTGGACGATCAGGGACAGATGACAGTAGACGAGAGGCAGAGGACGAGAGGCAGTGGACAAGGTACAGAGGCCCAAAGGATGAAGGCGAGAGTCAGAGAACGGGAAACAGCGGACGATTGAGGAGACGAAGGGCGATGGACGATGGACGGTGGACGGTGGACGGTGGACACGACGATCGAGATGACGGTGGGGGTTGGGATGACGGTGATGGGACTGATGGCGGGCCCTGGGACTGAGATGATGATGACGACACTGAAGCCAATGACGATGGTGGGTCCGAGAGCCCGAGAGTCGGGGCCCGGACTGCGGACACCACGAGGCCGATGACGGAAGGGGAGTGAGGGAGTGGGCGATGGAGAAGGAGATACAGAGAGAAGGCGAGCGAGAGAGACAGGGAGCGAGGGAGAGAGAGAGAGAGAGAGCACACGCCGACCCAAGTGCATCTCCCAGGGCGCGTGTGCTCGAAAATACGAGAGCTTTTACTACAGCGCATACAATCGATAAACTCGATGCCCACACACACACCAACGCACCTATGCATGTACATGTGGGCAGTCAGTCAGTCGTCTGTGCATGTGTGTTGTTGTTGTTGCCGTTGTTATCGATACTGTTGTTGTTATTGTTATTATTATTGCTCTTGTGAGGTCGGCGGCTGCTGCCGATGCTGGCCGGCTGGTGCTGGTGTTGGTGTGAGTGGATGCTTGTGTATCGTGATTAAAGCGGATCAATAAACGAAATGCCGGCCGGCGGTTTCGGCCCTCGTCCCAGGCTCCGGCGAGAGCTCGCTCGGTCGGTTGGTCGGTAGGTCGGCCGCCAATGTCGGAGGGTCGGGGCAGCGAACGGTGCTCGGAAGGAGGTGATTTGGCACGGAACCATGAGCATGAGCCAGGACGGCGATCTCGAGAACTGTGGAATCGCCAGGTGGACCTTGAGCAAACGAGCCAACCTCCAGACCTTATGACCAGACCTCCTCTGTCCAAATGCGGAGAATCAAAGAGAAATGGTTGAAGGAAAGAAGCTTGGCACACCAGGTCCCCTGGACTGCTGGCTTGGGAGAAACCGAGGAGCGAAGAGTCTGCGAGCCAAGCTTAAGGAAGGACTTCGGAAGGAGGGAGTCCGCGAAAGACGACAGGTGGAGGAACACCAGCACACACTCTTGGACAGGGAACGGAATCAAATCGAGTTGAATCCAATGAAAACAGCTCGGGAGAAGGACAGACAAAAGCCGACCAAAGGCAGTTGAGGGGTTGGGGAAGCGGGCGAGCGAAACACAATTAGAAAGCAATTAGGGCGAGAAATCGCGGGAGGGGGAGGAGCCAAGATGCAGTGGAGGGCGGACAAACACAAGTAGAGAGAGAGAGATGGCCGACTGGTCAGACGGATGGACGGACGATGGATGGGACGACATGTGCGAAAACTTTATCGATTTTAAGTGCGTCGCAGGTGCGAGAGCCAGGAGCGGGAACGGAGGGAAGCGGGGGAGACAGAGAGAGACGGAGGAAAATTAAGCGGACGATGCTGGGGCGAAGACGAGGTTGATGGAAGCAACTGCAGGAATGCAGGAAAGGACGTGGTGAAAATATTGCAAGAAATGGATGCGAAGAATTAATGAAAAAATGAATGAAAACGAGAAATACAGGGGAGAAAATTCTGTTAAAAATGCGGTTTTGTTGTCACGTTTGATGCTCTCTCGATCTCTCCGCTCTTCCTGCACTCCCTCGTTCGTGGTTTTCATCTCTCGCTTCTTCCCCTGCTTCGCGAGACGAAATGCCGGCTCCATTAATTAAGTTTTCCATTCCTCTCTCTCTCTCTAGTCCTCACACAAACTCTCACTGGCACACTCTCTCCCACTCGCGCCCTCACTCTCTCGCTCTCTCCGGGGCATGGGCAGAAATACGCACCCTGTATGTGCCGGAACCGCCTGCCGCAGCCTCGCTTAATCCAACTTGAGTCCGGGATTCGGTTCAACGTCCGACGAATTTTACTCTGTTTTATTCGGTTTTATTTCGGTCGAATTTGCCTTGCAGAATTTCATGTGATTTTCTTTGAAATTATTTTATATGCATTTATTTGATTGTGTTTTGTTTTATATTTTTGCCGTCGTGGAATGTTTCGATTTGCTCCGTTTCGACTGACACTCGCGGCGCTCTCGCTCTCTCCCTCTGACTCTTGCGGTAGGCGCGACGGCACGAGACGCTTGCAATTGCACCGTTAGGCCACGCTCGCCGCCCCAATCGACACGCACACAGACGCAGGCAGCCACACGTTCCCACTCACGAGACGGCGACACAGACGCGGGTGAAGTTTTTTCCCAGCCGAGCCCTGCGACAGCCTCCGTCGCATCTCTTGTCGTTCTCTTCTTAACTTTCTTCTTCACCTTTCGCCGCACTTGTTTTATTTCCCGCACTTATTTGATTGCATTTTCTTAATTCGCACTCGCTCGCTCTCGGCCGCTCGCTGTGGTGTGGAAGGTAGAGCAACAACAATGCACTTCGGTTATTTATCACTGTCTCGCGTGGAGCTCGCTCTCTCCGCTGCTCTCTTGGTTTGTGCATGCAATCGTGCGCTCGCGCTCCTGCCAATAACTGTCACTCTTTCTCTCTCTCTCTCCCCCTCTATGTATGCTATCGCTCTCTCACTCACTCACTCACTACCACTCGCAAGGTGAATCTGAGTTCGGCTCCTGCTCCGATGGCTTCCGCTTCGCACAACCGCACGGCCTGAGCGTCGAACAGCAACTGACTTTCGGTTGAGGACGTCGAGGCCCTCAGCCGTCGTCGTCGTCGTCGTCGTTGCCGTCGTCCTCGTCGCTGTCGTCGTCGCTTTCGCTGCCGTGGCTGTTGTCGTCGTTGTTGTTGTTGTTGTTGCTGGGGGATGCTGCGCTCGTAGTAAATGCTGCAAAGGATTCTGCGTTCACTTTCGACCAGTTTCATTGACGGATGCCGCCGCCTGGGGAAGCGTCGTGGCAAGAGTGGATGCTGCCGAATGAACTCGCCTTCCACACGATCCACACTCAGCAGCCCCATCGCCTCCCGAAGTCGCTCTCTCTCGGCGATTCACTCAAGGTTCCTGCTCAAATTCCCCCGCAAGGCCCAAATTGAATTCACACCGAAATGAGTCGAATTGGCCGCCAAAAAAATATCGCAACCAAAACTTCACGTTCGGAATGAAAATCGTGAACAAATTTGGAATTCGCAGAGAAGTCTCGATTTTGAATAAAAATCGAATTCTAAGCAAAGCATGGTTTCCGAATACAACAAGAAATTACAAATAAAACACGAGCTCTAAATAGGAAAACCACGAACAAATTTAATTGCACTTCAGAATTCCGAAAAAAGAAGTAAATTCTAAAGAAAATTCGAACTTCAGAGCCAATAAAAATTGAATTCCAATTATGACTCGAATTCCAAACAAAGCTCGAATTGCGCTTAAAAAATCTATTCAAAATAGAACTCGAACTAAAAGTCAAAATTTGACTTTCGAACAAAACTCGGATTCCCAATAAAATCCTAGTTCCTGATAAACCGAAATTCCGAAGAAAAACAAAATAAAGAAAAAACACACCCGGATGAAACCAGGGCAAAATTCTCCCTTCGAAGGACGTTTGAAGGCGATTTGTATGGCTTCATCGGCGGGGGAAGAGGACGACGAAAGGGACAGGAATTCAATTTGAATTCTTCTCGGAAGCCGACGCTCGGAGTCGGAGTCGCAGCCCTCGTGGGCCGGCGATTGTCTCGGGTTCCTCGGACGGAAACCTGTGCCGAATCCTTCCCCAATCCCCGGCGATCCGAGCAAATTGTCCGAAGCATTTTAAATGCCGACACTTGAGAGGGGCGGCCTTTGTTGTTGTTCTCACCTCTTGTTCTTCGTGTCCTTCTTCTTAGGCTCGTTCTCGCTCTCTCGTTCTCGTTGTTGTTGTTCTGCCAAGGTCTCCACGTGTTTGGGGAACTAATTGGGGGCCGGCTTCGCGTGCCGAAGGGGGCGGGGACGAAGGCGAAGCAGGGTCCGGGCTTTCGCAGTACGCGACGAAGCCCTTCGCTGTCTCACCTCGTCTTCGGTGTCCTTTGATTCTCCGATGGTTTACTGCAACTTGCCTCGAGTTCGGGTTTCTTCCTGGGGTGGATCCTTCTTCTGACGTCCTTCCCCCGCCTCCTTCGTCCCCACGTCCCTCGTCCAGCTTTCTTCTTGTCTAGTTTTCCCTTCGCTTCCTCATTCACTTCTTGCAACTTGTTGTGACTTTGGTTTCGATTGCTGTATTTAATTGGTTTATTATTATTATTTGCACTTATTTTAATTTCTTTATACAAAGTATATTCTAATAATATCGCAATTAAATGCTTGTAATTGAATCGCCAGCGCGTGGCGAAACTCAGATGTTTCTCTCTCTCTCCCTCCCCATCGTCCCCCACTGACGACCAATCGACGATGTCGCTCCCTCCCCCTCCGCGCCAAAGCTGTTGTTGTCTGCATCAGATTCCACGGTTGAAAAATACAGAAAAAATCATTTCCCACCGCATGTGTCGGGATTTGAGGAAGGTTATCGGTGAGGGAGTGAGAGGGAGATAAACGTAATAACATAGAGAGAACTGGAGAGAAAATGTCGCTAACGTTGTGAAATTTCAAACCAAAAATTCAAATTTTTCATAAGCTTGCAAATGTTTTCAATTTTAGCAAATTTTTGTCCTGTTGTTTCTTTCTTTTTCCCCCTCCCGACTCCTTCTAATTATCTCGGGCCAAATGAAATCCAGATCCAGTGCTTAATGCTAATTAATCTCCATCTGACCATCCACGCTGGGTCGCTTCATTCCACTCACTCCGCCTACTAATCCTCACTCCTCGCCCAACTCTCTCTCACTCCTTAATACGCTCTGCTTCAGCTCCCTCCCCGAAAGAACTTCTCGCAGACTCCCCTTGGCCTTGGTCCGGTCCCGTCCGGTCCGCCTCGCCTCGCCCCGCCCCCAACTCCACCTCAATTACAGCCAGAAATTAGTCATGACTCCGAAAAGTCTCTAATTGAAATCTAAGCTCGCCGTCGTCGCCTCCCCTCCCTCTCGATCTGTGCTCGGTTTCTTTCCCCCGTCATTTGTCACTTTCTCTGTCTCTCTCTGTCTCTCTCTGTCTCTATCTCTGCCTCCATCTCTCTCCCTCTTTGGGAACTGTCGTGGACAGAAGTTGGAGCCAAGTTTCAGCAATTGTCACATACAAGACGTTATCCTTAATCTCCGTCGAGTCCCATCGTCTTCATCTTCATCGTTTTCATCGTTTCATCCCCTTCTTGTTATTCTTCTGCTTCCACTTATTCCTGTTCTTGTCCGTCGTCGTCTTCGCTCCCGTCGTCGCTTGTCCATGCGAGAGCGAGAGGGGGATAGTGGACGCTGGCTTACGGCGCCTGCTAAAAATTCTCGGCGAGCTCTGCGTGCAATTCAATCAAAAAATAATTATGGCAACCATGGGAACAGGACGGACTCTGGGGAGAAGGAGAGGGAGAGGTAGAGAGAGAGGCAGTCAGTGCGCAAGGGTGCTGGAGAAAGAGAGGGACCGATTCGAAGCACGAAGGTGGAGGAGGAGGTGGAGAAGGAGTTCGGCATCATTGAGGCTGGCCGAGGTGGATCAGGAGTCATGGGAAGAACTGAATGCGTCGGACACCGAGGCAAAGGGGAAGGAGAAAGGGGGAGCAAAATCTACTGAAACGGATGGTGAATAGGAGAGTGAGAAGGAGGGAGAGGGAGAGAAGGGGAGGAGACGACCGCGAAGGCCCGGGGACGTCTTCGAATACCGAAGGAAATTCCTGTCCTTCCACTGCTTGGTGCGGATCGTTTGTTATCCTGGAAGGAAGAAGGAGACTGCGGAGACAGTGGACAAGAAGACGCGCAAGATGGACGCTAAGAGGGAGAGACAGAGAGAGGGAGAGCGGGAGAGAATGCGAGGGGAGAGCGAGCGAGGGGCGATCGGGAGCGACGAAGACAAGGCCAGCTGAATGTTTAGGTTAAGATTGAAATTCGAGGACACGTCGCAAAACAGAGCAATAATAAAACAACAAGAACAACACAATAACTGTGGCAACAACAACAGCAATAACAGCAACAAAAACAACAACAAGCCCTCAAAGACAGAACGTCAGGAGGAGACGCGAGGAGGGCGTCGTGGGTGGAAATTTCCATTTTCGCAAGCGAATGGTCTCAAGTGTATTATTCGGAAGGATCTCTAACAACAACAACAACAACAACAACAACAACAATAACAACAGCCACAACGACAACAATCACGAGAATAACAAAAATAATTATTCGAAGAATAAAAACAAGGAGAAGACGAAGAACAACAACAGTAACTGGAGCTCGTAATGAGACGGAGGCCAAAAATTCGGTGAAAATTAATTTCTTGTTGGGAGAAAATTACTTCGGCTGGCCGGAATTTGCGACGTTCGCCGAAAACGAGCCGGACGACCGGAGAATTCTCCGGGGAGGGGTGGGGTGTTAGCGAGGAGAGGGGAGGAGACAGGAGGAGCTTGGGACGGGGAGCGGAGGAGGTTGCGAAGGCTGTGGGCGAACCCATGGAGTTGGGGACAAAAAGAAACCAACCAAGAAGTAATCCAGGACTCAGATGATTTGGTTAATTTAAGCAAAGCGACCGCGGCGATTGGAATTTGTCGAAATTAACGGAAAATCCTTCAGGAGCAAAACTGACAGCCGGGGAATCCGTCAACTCTGGCTGTCGAGGCATTGATTTCCACGCAAATCCATCAAGTTCGCCTACGCCCCAGGACCCGGACCGAGGAGGTTTCCCACAACCGGGTGGCGCCGCGGAGAGGGTGCGACGGAATCGTTTTTGAACTCGACGCCCGAAGGGAGCCGATCGATTTCCTCTCGTGGATTCCGTCCTCCTGAGTGCGAATTTATTGCTCCAGACGAAAGCGGTTTCAGCTTTCACTTCACTCCCTCACACCCTCTTCTCGTATCATCTCGCTCTCTCTCTCTCTCTCGCTCTCTCTCTCTCAGAGTGTGTGTCACACTCTTTTTCTCCCTCTCCTTGTCATATCAAAACGTTGATTGAGAAAAATTTAGTTTCAAACAAAAATTAAAAGTTTAAAAAATTTGAACCACTATTTGTATTTGAAATATTTATGTTGAAAACAAAATTAAAAATGAATTAAAAAAAATATTTAACAATTAGACTCAACAATTATTCTATTTTTATTAATCATTGAACTAAAGAGGTTTAGGAGATTGAAATATTTTCCAATTGAACGATTATTCGTTGACGAGGAAATATTTATTATTTTTCAGAAATTTGTGGTCATTTTATAATTCTGAAGTACATTTTGACAAATTTTACAAAATACTTCCCCTCTCTCTATCGCTGTCTCCTCCATCTGCCCCTCTTCTCTCTTTTGACTGCAGCCGAACTTGAGATTTTTCCTGCTTTCGCCAACTAATTAAAGCGGAATCCAGTTTGGCGAACAGCTCAAGTGTCGCGGCCTCCTACAGTCGGCAGATACGACTTGTCTCTACTTTGTCGGAATTTCCTCGTCGTCGTCATGTGTCTGAAGAAGCGCCAAAAAATGTCTTCAACTTATTCAACCGGCTCTTATAATTTCGTCCTTATTGTGATTTATTTTCATTCAAAATGCTTTCAACAGAAATCGTAGTTCGCCCCAGGTGCCACGCCGACCTGCCATTAACTGTGTCCTCCATCCCTCTGCCTCTCCCTCACCCCACCAGTTTTGCGCACAGCCTTCTCGCTCATCTCTTTGATGGAAATTTTAAGCAAAATCGCTGCCCGAAACGAGTTCGGATTGCATTCATTTTCCTAATGAGCCAGATTTTCTTGTTCGCCCATCCTATCTTTCAGTTTTTTCGTTCCACTTCAGCCACTTCTTTGGCTAAAGTTTTAGTGGTTTTGTAGGAAACAAAAATAACAAAAATCTTAGGCGACCTCGGACGGCTGCTTGAAGCACCTTCATTCAAATTTCATGAGTTCCATCGCCCGGATTTTGACCCACTTTGGTCCGAGGTGCCTTTTCAAGCCACAGAGTAGGAGAGGGAGAAGAGATCAGCGAGAATTTATTATGCAAAATTTACAAAGGTGGAAAGAAAATCGAAATAATTATTAAACAACGATTAAATTCTATTTCAGTTGAGGAAAAACAATATATATTTTATAGAGCACAAAATATTGTCATGGATTGTTAAAATTAAATTAGAATTAATATATCAAAATAAAAATCGTCTATAAACAATTTAGAAATCCTATTTTTAATTCTCATATTTTAATTCTCAGCCTATAAAGAGATCGCAGCGTCCTCTTCTCTGGATTGCAATGAAATCCTCGGAATCGGAGGCTCGGAATCGCGCTCTGTTCCCGACTCTGTCCATCTCTGTCTCTCTCCACCTCTCCGGAAGCGAATCCTCCTTGAGGCGTTTCCTCGAACGTTCTGAGAAGCCGGCCGATTCCGTCATCGACCTCGCAGCAGACTTGGCCAAGAGTCGGCACTCGAGGAGCTCCAGGAAATTTTGAAAAATCCCACGGTGGAAGAACAAAATAGTAATAAAAATAATAGAGCAAATAGAGAAGCGGAGCCCTGGTGACTAGCGAGAGCTGCCTGGAGGGTCCAGGAGATCGAGGGTGGGGACCTGAACCGCCAGGGGCCGGGCCGAGAGACGTTGCTGCATCTTCACAAAAAGGCCACCGAAGCAGGAAAGAAGAAGACGCAAACCAGGTGGAGGAGAGAAAGCGAGGTGAGCGAGAAGAGACAACGCGGAAAAAGAGATCGAAATTATAAATGGAGCGGAAGAGGAGAGGGAGGAGGTGAAGAGAACCGAGGAGGCGAAGGAGACGACGATGATGAGGAAGACGTTGGCGATGATGGTGACTACGGCGAAGGCGAAGACGAGGGCGAAGATGATGGCGAAGACGATGTCGGCGCCGCCAGCGCTTGGAACAAGTGCGAACGAGCGCGTAAAAACGAGAAAAATAAATATTAAATAATACAACCAACAGACGAGCGGCAAGACACGAGAGTAGACGGAAAAGCCAAAGCCGTGGAAGCAGACCAAAGTGCGGGAAGGAGGTGGAAGACGCGCGAGGGAGACAGATGCGCCGAGAGCGAGATGGAAGGGGCAGGGCCGGAGCAGCACCTCGAGGGCCTCGGGACTTGCACCTGGTTTCCGGATCCGGCCACGGCCACGGCTCCGGTTCCGTTGCGGTGGTTTTCGAATATCGCAACATTTCTATTTGTTTCTGGCTCCTCTGCTTTTCTCCTTGCTCTTCTTACTTCACTTGTTATTGTGCTTTTCCTTGTTGCTCCTCCTGCACTTGATCGTTTTCTTCCGCCCTTGTTGACTCTCGACACTGGTTTCTTGGTTTCTCTATTTTTGATGTTCGGCAAAATGATTTTTGTTTTGTGGAAATTGTTTATTTTGTTGGAGTCATTTTGGTGCTTGTGGTTAATGTAGCATTTGTGGTTGTGTGTTGTATGTGTTCTGGTTGTTGTTGTTGTTGTAACTCTGACTGGGAGTCAGTAATGAAAATTTCAAAGGCGATGCCATTGTTTCCAACTCCTCCTCCTCCATCTCCTCCGCCGCCGCCGCCTTCACCACCGCCTTCGCCTTGTGGGAAATTCGCAAAGCACCAGGAATTCTGCAGGATTTCGTGATGATGACGGACGAGGACCACGACCAGGACCAGGGCCACGAGCACGACCACGACGAGAACTAGGTGGATCCGTTCCCATGGCGCTCTTCGCCGTGGAAGCTGGAGGAAGGAAGCAAGAGAGGGGAGAAGGGGATCGCTATTGTTATTGCCATGGCTGTTTGATTGTTGTAATTAAGAAAGTTCTAATTAGAAATTCTCGCCCTCAAGAAGCGGAAGCCACGAAATAATAATTGCTTGACCTCATTTCGCGAACGACCGACGAGCTCGAGTCCTCTCCGTCTCTCACTCCCTCGACCTCTCCGCTCTCCGCTCTCAGCCTCCCGCACAAACGATCAGAGCCTGATGATGATGATGAGAGGGGGTTCCTGAGCCGGGCGGTGGGGCGCGAGGGGCGAGGGCCTGATGACATGTTCGCCTGGGTCACGTCGCCCGCATCCGTTCGGCGACCGATGCATAATTCAATAAAAGAATAAAAACACGATCCATACGAAGTCGGGCAATAAAATTACATGTTGCTATTGTTCCAGCACTGTTGTTGTTGTTTATTGTTTCGGTTTGGTTGTTGTTGTTGTTGTTGGCGTTGTGCTTTTTGTATAACTCTTGTCGTTCCCACCCGTTGTTGTTGTAGCTCCTCTACTCTTGTTCTTCTCCATATGTTTGTTGTCCACCCATTGTCGTTGTTGTCGTTGATATCGTCCCCAAGTCGGTTGTTGTTGTCCCCAAGTCGGTTGTTGTTGTCCCCAAGTCGGTTGTTGTTGTCCCCAAGTCGGTTGTTGTTGCCCCACTGTAGCCTTATTGTTGTCGGCGTTTCTGTTTTTGTTTTTCTTCTTTGATTTCGCTGCTACGGCTTTTGTGCCGGAGTTGTTGTAGTCACATATTCTCCTAAATTGCAAACATTTATTTCCTAAACTATTGCAATCGCACAAGCACTCCCACACACGTACACAACCCACACACACACACACATACACTCACACGTACATCCGTACAAAACACAGCCCCAGAACCCAGAGATAATCGACATCGAGGGAACCGCCTTCTTCATATTCACCACACACACACACACACACGGACACGACGTGTGGTTGCCCAGAAATGGGCAAAAGCAAGAGGAATCCTCGCAAGACTGCGGGAGTGTGTGTGTGAGTGTGACTGTGTTTGTTTTGCCACCAACTCCCAGTAAATTTAAGCCAAAGTTAACTTAAGTCCCTTAGTCCTAGTTTCAGCTGCCACGCTTCACCACACGCACACTCACACACACATACACACACACACACACCCGTGCATTCGGAGACCATTCATAAACTCTCTCGCACACAAAAAGACAGCCCACACACACAAACAGCCTGGCTGGCGGTCCGAGCGCGCCAACGTGGGGCGTTTGCGGCAAAAACACGTCTCGTCGCCAGCCGGAGTCCGGATTAAGTGGCTCGACTGCGACAAGTGAGCGGGATTTAGTTTCATGCTCTTGAGCCACACACACACGGACACACGCCCTTCCCCACCCGCCTCCCCCGCAGCCCCCTCGACTCAAGCCCGCTTCCTCGCTCTCGCCCAACCCCTTCTTCTCTCTCGCCGCCTCCCCGACTGGCTTCGCCCCTAACTGAGTCTGTGTTTGTTATCTGATGGCGTACGTGTGAATCTGCAGCTCGCACACACACACGCACACACACGCTCCAAGCGAGGCGAAATCTTATCGGGCAGCAGGGAAAGCATTTAGTGCTGGGTCGGTTCCGCTCCGACGTTCCCATAATTGGAGCACACAGTTCAAAATTTGCCAAGTCCTTCTTCGATCTGCGGACACCGGGAGGTCCTCCGAGCACATTCGCATGTCCCACTTTCCCAAGGTTCTCTCCTCGTGTCCCTCGCATGCCTCGTTTGGCACCCTTCTGCACCCCACCTCCCTCCCTTCCGATCACAGATATCCATTTGTTCGACGACTTCTTCCCGGGGCGAAACGACTCCGGATCCTGGCTCTAATATCATTAGCTCCTAATCTCCCTAGCGCAACTACATGCATATATCACTCACTGACACCGACCCCGACCCGGTCTCGGCCACCCCTCCGCCTGCCTCCACCCGCACTGCGCAAACCCGCTCCGATGAAACAAGAAAAGTTCACGACTGAAAGGCAAAGACAGCCAATAAAATAGAGAAATCACGCAAGGCATCAAGGGAAAAAGAAAATAAAAGAAAAACTCGAAAAAATCAAAAGTAATATAGGAAATATATAAGGTAAGAGAAAAAAAGTGAGATAGACATAATGCAATAAAATATCGACAAGAAATGTCATAAGAGAGCATAAAGTCAGAAAGAGATAAGGTAAGAAAAAATACAGTAGAATCAGATAAAAATAAGAGGTAAAAAAATGACAAAAATACATAACAAGTTATAAAGTAAGCAAAAAATAATGTAAAAAAAGTAATGCGATAAAAAACGAAATATGAACAAAGCTAGAACAAAACGAAGTCAGGGCAAAATAAAGAAAATCGAACAAAGCAAAAACCAAGTAAACCCAAGCCAGCAAGAACGGAATAAAACTGAGGCAGAAAATGTGAGAGAAGGAACATGGGAGACCAGAAGAATAGGAACACAGAAAGTAAAACGGCAAAATAAATCATCGTCGAACACAAATTTAATCGCAAAGACAAACTTCGTTTAATCCACTCAATAAATCATCGCAACTTCCAGTCGCAACCCTTGCCCTCACGGCGTTCATCCCCAACCGCTCCAACCGCTCCATTCGTCCCTTTCCCACAACGGCCCCCTTTCCGTCGCCAATCGTCCTCCTCGCCCTGGCCAATCGCCCCGCCCCGCCCCGTGGCCATCGATCTGGCCACCGCCTAATTCAGTTAGGCGTCCCCGACACGCCTGAGCGCGGCCCGCTGCGGCCCCGGGGAGGTCAGGCAGACAAACGGACAGGCAGAAGGCCAGACAGACAGATAGGGGTGGACAGACAGACATACAGAAGGGCACAGAGAAAGACGAAGCGACGGACAGCCGGCTGGGCGGCAGGTCTTTGTTCCAAGTGTGCATTTTCAATTGAAATATCGCGCCAATAAAATGACTCGAAGACGCTAGCGGGTAGGGAGAGAGAGGAACCGACGAGAGAAGGTGGAAAAGGGAGAGGAACACGTGAAACTATAGCGAGAGAGAGTGAGCGATAATGGGAGGAGGAGGCTACATACGATAAATGGCAGAAAATAATAAAATGCGAAAGTGCCGAGGAGTGAGAGAGGGAGTCGGGCGAAGGACGAGGGGATGCCGGGCCACCGAGTCGCTCTCGGTGCAGTCAATAATCGAATGAACAACGAGAGCGAGCGAGCGAGAGAGAGAGGTTGATGGGGAGAAATCGAGGGAGAAAACGATGAGGACGACTACGAATCGACGGCAATAAAAATTTGTCTTCTTAAGTTGGAGCATAAAATGTACGAGAATGAGTTTTTGGCCCACAGCAACAGAGGGTAAGCCGTTGGGGAACGGGAAAAAAAGAGGGCTGAGTGACGAAGGGACGGCTCTGGGCGAGGGCGTGGGAGCCACGTGGAGGGGTACGAGGGGTAGGGTGTGAGGACGAGGGCCAAGTGCGAAAATTGGCGAGGACGAAGTCACGAAGTCCTAGTTTCGGTGTTTGTTATGGAGCCAACAACAACGACAACAGCAACGCTCCAGCTCCCACCATCTCCATCTCACTCGCACCAGTTTGCTCATGACTGCTCGGTCTCTGTCACTCACTCTCCTTCTCTCTCGGCTTCCCGTCCGGTGTTCGTTATGGACTCGCTGAGCGATGTAAGTAACTGCAAGGCGTTGCTGTTGTTGTTGTACTTGTTTTTATAGTCAGTCCTCTTGTTGTTGTGCTCTTCTTCTTGTTGTTCTCGTTGCTGAAGTCATCTTATTGTTGGAGTTCTTCCTGTTGTTGCCATCGCCAATGTCTGTCGAGCTGACGGCGAAACCAATCGTGAGCGGAAATGAAATTTTATTTATTTTAAGTATTATTAGTGGAGCTGCACCATCGACAAATCGCCAACGTCCCTCGACCCGAGCCCGAGCCGGCCTCCGGTTCCGCCCCCGCTGCCCCTGTGCCCTGTGCCTCGAGGAGTCGCCGAGGAGGAGCCTGTGACAAATGGCGAGAATAAGAAGGCGAGAGAGAAGCAAAAGCCAAATGGGAGGGGGAGAACTAAACGAGAGGGAAAGAGAGGGAGTGTGTGTTTGAGTGGGAGGGAGTCAGCGATGGAGGCCCACGGACTGGGGGAGAGTGGAGCGGAAGTTGAACAGGCTGGACAGGAGAAGAGGGTGAACAGACCTCCATAAATCCCAGCGACGATCTGGCGTGGAACTGGAAATCGAATCGAGCAGTTGTCGTAGTCCTGGGCTCTGCAACTTCTCGCAACTTCCTCATGTCGTTCCTTTAACTTCCTTCATTTCTCATCTCCTTCTGAGGAGACCAAAAACCAGCCCACTGATTGTTGGTAGTAATTAATATGCTGTCCACTGAAACCACTTCCAAGTGTTTTTGCACCGTTCCGAATGTCCAATGATATTTCTTTTCCCTTTTCTGGTCTCCCGATATCTCGCAACAGCTTCACTTTACGATGTCTCTGTTTTTTCGTTTAGTTTATCATTCAACCATATGTGTATTTGATATGTGAGTTTGTCTCACCACTACATGCACTGGTTTGCTCCCGTCCCTTGTCCTGCTGGGCTCCGCTTCGAGAGGTGACAGCTTGTTATGTCGCTTGTCAAATAAAAGCTTTTAAAAGCCCGCACAAACGCATGCAAATCCGGACAGCGATTACAGCAACAACACGACAGCATCCGACGGACCAGGCCCGCCCACCGCACACTCCCACAGTCACAACCCCACACACACCCAGAGCCACATCGCCATAAGCAACGATCGCCGGACGTTTTTACTCAATGAACCTATAAAAACTCGAAGCTTTTTTGCCGTCGCTCCGAATGGATGGATTTTCATATCGAGTCGCCTCCACTTTCCGACGGCTGGCAACGCCGAGGCCTAGGCTGACGTCTCTTCGTTCGCCCAGTGGCGGCGTCGCGTTTGTCATTTGATCGTTATTTCTTCGTGATTTTATTAAATGCCCTCCTGCATTTGTGCTCTTTATAGGTTTTCATTTATTTTATCGTGATTTGCCGCTTCTTGCGCCGAGATTTTCTGGTATCATGATTTCCAAAACAATTTCAACCTGACTTTTCGTTTCTCTCCACGTTATTTTTCATTTCAGTTGCCATGTGTTTTTCAATTAAATTCGATTTTAAGTTTTTCCTTTTGACTTTCGTTTCTCCTTTATTTAATTTAATAATATTCGAGTGTTATTTTATTTATTATTCACAGTTTACCTCAGTACCCATGATGTCAAATAGTTTTTCCTGCATGGATATTCCGTGTGATTTCATATTTTTCGAATATTTTTAACACATTTTATATTTCACCAAAATAATATATTTTCTATAGGTTTTTCTCATATATTGCTTTTTTAACTATTTTTTGTTCATGCATTTATTTTAGTGAGTTTTCATTCCCCATTACCTCTTCATCTATTTTTTTTTTTAATTTTTTCGTGATTTACTTTATGTTATTAGTTTTTCGAATGAATTTAAAAATTTGCTCGTTTCGAGTATTTTGCTGTTCTAATTTTCACCTCTCTGAAAGTTATTTTTGCCTAGTTTTTTCCTTTTGTTCAGCCCACATGAGTGAACTTAGTGGCCTCACTAATCTCTTCCCAACAGATCAAAACTAATGGCCACTGGCTGTCGCCGCAACAGACGACTTCTGGTCATGCCTCAAACTCTGAGCTCTCGCATCCCCGGCGGCCTAAAGAGACTCCGACCAGAGCCTGCCAGGGGCTTCCCATTGTGCCTGAGAGCGAGAGCTAACAAATCGTCGTTTAGTCACAATCTAATTTGGTGCTTCTTCCCCTTCCCCTTCCCCTTCATCTTCCTCTTCCACTCCCTCCCATCTCACCCGCTGTCGCTTTATAAAAATTTATAACTCTCGGTGGGCTGAAATTTTGTTGTTTATTGTTTGTTGTCTTGTCTTGCTGCGAATATTTCACATCCGCCAGGGTTGCATTGTCGTTGATCAGATTTAAGTCCCATTTCCGTCGTTAAACAAGGACCTTGTCATCTCTCTCACTCTCTCTCTCTCCTGCGCTCACAGTGTTTACTAAGAGAGAGCGGGAGAGAGGAGAAAACTCAATTTTTGTGCTGAATTTTTCTCTCGGGAATTGATTTTGTTATTTTTGCTGACATTTTCCTTCTTAAATGTTATTAAGTATCAAAGTCATTCTTTAAATTCTTCATATCATAAATTGCTCCTTCATCAACTTATAGGATATTTTCCTTCTACCATTTTAAGAAGTAACAAAGTCATTCCTTAAATTCTCCTTCATCAACTCATTTACTAGCAGGTAACCTGCAGGTAAATTGAAATTTTTTTAATTCTTCTGCAATCAGCTTATCATTATTAATTTTCTGCTACTCATCTTCCCACTGATTGATTTGCAAATTGTTAATTTTTTGCACTTTTTTCTTTTCTCTCTTTTTTGCACTTCGTTTTAGTAAATATTTTTGATTTTATTTTTAATTCAATTGAACGCCAATTTTCCTGTCAGCCTGTCAGCTTGAGCTCGCCAGATCGGACGAGAGTTTTTCAATTGAATTAATTAATTAATTATTCTGTTCATGACTTGTGTTTCGATTGCTATCGCCAGTTCTGACAGAAATCTTGGTGGTTTTGTGTTTTAATAATAGGATGAAAGCAAACAACTACCTGTAAGATTCGGTGTTGAAGATTGAATGCTCTCTTTCATTGGGTTCGGAACACATTTTCAGCCACATGTGCCGAGAGATGATGTCGTAGACGACAGTCAGTTGCTGGTTTGAAGTTTCGAGCAAAGAGGATCAGAAACCGTAAATTCATTCTGGTTTTGATCCAGAATCTGAGGCAACTCCTCGAAAACCACAACCAGATGAAGACGATTGGGGAGCGGAGATGCTGAGAAATGAAAGGAAGATGGAGAAATCGGCGAAGAGGAAACCTGACGGGCTGGGAAAGGGCGAAAGTGAGGGGAAGGTAAGGGAGAGGGAGAGCCGTGGAGAAGGGCGAAGAAAGGAAATCTCAACGACCACAAAAGAGTTTTCATTATTTGCCGCCAGGTTCAGTGAGGCGGATGTCATTTTGTATCTCATTGAACAATGGCTGATGGAAGGCAGCAACAACAACAAGAATAACATCACCGGCAACAACATCGACAACAGCGACAACAATGGGAATGATAATCATGAAGAAGAAGAAGAGCAGCAGAAGAAAGGACGGCACAAGATGAAGTCGAGGCGAAACGAAACGAAAAGAATGGAGATGAAGAAACGCGAGTCGGCGGCGAAAATGCGGCAGCTGCTGGCCTTCCACACAGATCCACCCACACACAAAGAAACCCTCCACACACACCAACACAACCTCCCACCTCTCGCATTCGGGAGCATTCTGACATGTTTTGCTGGCTGCTCCACCCCCGGCCCAGCCCCCGAACCGCCGAGGATCACCTGATGCGTGAGAATCCGCTGCTTGTGCTCCTGGATCTCCCTCGGCATCAAGACGCACGTGTGTGTATGTGTGTGAGTGGATGTTTGTGTGTGTGTGTGTGTGTGATGAAGGTGTATTTCGCTTCCCTGTTGTCTAATTTTTGCTCTGCTATTATTTTAATCTTTCGCGCTACTTCAGCGTGAAATGACTTTCGTTCCAGGTCCTCGTTGCTGTCGTCGTCGTCGTCGCTGTCGCTGTTGTTGTAGTCGACGTCGTCTTCATCAGCGTCATCGTCGTCGTCTTCGCCATCGTCGTCCTGGCGTTTCGTCCTCCGTTTCCGCTCCGACGTCCCGCCTCGGCCGTCCCACTTCTGCTCCTCGCCAGACCTCATCGTCCTCGCCTGCGACTCCCTGCCTTCCACCTGCTCCATCTTAATTCATCGCTCACTCCTTCACGAGCTCTCTCTCCCTCTCTCGCCCCTGCCCTCCTGCTCATGGCTTGGGAGGAGGGCGAGAGCGCACTCGAAGAAAATGTTGCCAGACAAAAGCAACGGCGGCGGCTACGGCTGCAGCAACATTTTAGCTCAAGTCGCGCGTCACTTTTTGTAGGCAACGAGGGGACATCAACAAGAAAAACAACAACAACAAGTACAACGACGACAGTAACAACAACAATGACAACACGAGCTTCAGAGCCAGCGTCCGTGAAGTGAAGGACCCTCGCCTAGATTCGCCGTGTCCTTTTCGTCTTCTTCTGCGACAACGCCAACTGTCGCTCCCTTCATCTGTTTATTTACCTTTACCTTTCTCTTAGCATCCCCTCCTACCACCCCTTCCCGTTTTTTCTCTGCTCCCGGCTTTGTTCTTTCTTCCTTTCGTTCTCTCTCTCTCTCTCTCTTCCCTTCCCTTCGACCAGTTGACCACTTCTCCTCGCGTGGATTTTCGTTCGTCCTCTCGTCTTCTGCTGCCACACCTTTCGACGACGATCTTGGCTGACACCTCGCCCTCCCTCCTTCACTTATCCATCGCTCTCCCTCTCTCTTTCTCTGTGTCGCTCTGTCCCTCTCCCCCTCGTCCACTCTTCCATGTATTGCTTTCGTGACTGAGGATTGTGTTGGGTTGGTTGTTCGTCTCTCTCTCTCTCGCTCGCTTGCCCATTGTTCTAGTTTTTGGCTGCGACTCTTTATCAGTCAGTCCGTTTGTCCGTCCGTCCATCTGTCCCTCCAACTGTCCCTCCATCTATCCGCCGTCTGTCCAGGCTGCTGTCTGTGCGGCAGCGTGAGTTGTTGTGCCAAGAACATCCACAACGAGTCGGTTTGTTTGTGTTGACGTGGTTTTGTTACAGCATTTCTCTCGACTGGATTTTCCATCAACGTCATTCAGGAGCCTTTCAACGGGCTACGACTCGGATCCAGCCCCGCCTTCCCTTCACTGCCCTTCCCTCATCCTGCTCGTCCTCTCCGTTCTCCCCACCTGCTGGTGTCCGTCACCGACGCCTCCGCCGCATTCGGGCTCCACGGCGGTTGCCACAGAAATAAACGTTGCCTCGGGTCGTTGGGTCAGTTGCTTTCATGCCGGTTGCCATGGAGCCTCTCGCTCTCGCTCTAGTCACTCTTTCTTTCTCTCTTTCTGTCTCCCGACGCCCCAGGATGCGGTTGGGACCGAAGGAACGCCGGCTCCTGTGGAATTTCTCATGATGATTCGCAGATGGTTGCTTGAGTTGTTTCGCATCGGTGCTTGAGGTGAGCCAGGGAGAGAGGGAGGCGGGCAGCTACAGAAAAAGAGAGAGAGAGAGAGATTTTAAGGACTTAATTTGATGCCTTCGGAGACGTCGCCTCGCAACGTCTCCTCTTGAATGGCGGGCTTCGACGAAAGAAATCGGAGCCGCCTTCGAACGCATCCTTTCAAGAAACCTCCTGCTATATTATGAAAGGAAGACAGGGGTGAGGAGGAAGAGTGTGCGATCCAGACAGGGAGAGAAGGACGACCGAAAGGACACTTATCAGCTTAATAAAGCTTGGAAGTGACATTAGACAGACGTGAACACCGAGGGATAATTGAAAGGACAGACCGCTAGCGAGCAGACAGGACAATACACGAAATGGACAGAGTGACCGAGTCATCTGAGATAAAAAAGACAGAGCGAGACGAGAACATGTTGCCATGGAAAAATCTTCGACGAACAAGGGGAAAAATGCCAATGTGTCAAACGGAAAAACAATGCAAATACAACGTGAAAACAACACCGAAAACCGAGCCGGGAGAAGACTGCGGAGGACCTTCGCAGGATTCAGCACCCTACAGCGGGCCGAAAGGACACGGTTGAAAAGGACCGGTTGTACGAGGGCGAGGGAAGCAAATCCGTTTTTATTGGAAACTTAAAGACAACCAGATTGAACAGGTAGGGCGGAAAAGGAGTTGGAAAGCGTACGGAAAAAGGATGATAAAAGAAGGGGTTGGAAAGGAGCGCTAGGCGAAGAAAGAGAAGGAGGATGGAAACTAAACTGATTTAACTGATTGGATTCATGTCGGATCCGGCGAGCAACGAGCGCGCGAGGGGGTGAAGAGGAACAAGCTGTGGAATCGCAACTGCGTAACGAAGACAGCAGGCGAAACGAGACAAGGGAAGAGACGAGAATAAGAGAGCAGGAGACGAGATCAGGAGACGATGCCGGGAACGAGAGACGGAGGCGAGACCAGGGGACAGAGCAAGCGACGAGCAGACGAAACCAGGGGACGAGACCAGGAGGAGGTTCCGCCTGGACGGACAGTAATTGTTGAACGTGAGTTAAAGAGCAGACAAACGACGGAGACAGCGGCTGCAGCGGGAACGAGAGCGGGAGGCGATTTTAATTGAATTTGAGTTGGTAAAACTTTCGGGAGGCGATGAAAGACAAACGTTGGCTGGAGAAGACAAAACCCCGATAACGACAAACGATTGCACGGGGACGAAGAGCAGGAAGCAGGAATCTCAATCAAAAACCTTGCTCTATAGTATTCGGGAAGTGAACGCGATGTTTGAGGCGTTTCAGAAGCGAAAGCTCGACTCAGCGACGAGCCCGCGGTTCTGGTCCTCGCTCATGGCTAATCCTGGCCGCGAACCCCACGCGCCGCTTCGACTCTCGATCAATCGGCCGCCGCGTTCTGGACTGGGACAGGGAGCGGACGTGATCGGACTCGGGAAGCAGCCGTCGTCGGTCGGTCGGTGGGTTCGGTCCGTCGTCCACTGGCCGAGAGATATCCATTGATGGCTTATTAAAGATATATATAACAAATGTAATTATTCCGACCATCTAAGTCCGAAGCCGGGCCGAATCGACGAGTATCTGCACGTTCTGGGAATTTTTCCACAGAACCGCGTTTGGCGGCGACGGCGACGGCGACGCCGAGGGCCGTGGAACCCAAGATGGGCGCGACTTTGGGACACTTGAGCGGGGGTGGGTCGAGGAGAGGAGGGTGGGAGGTCGACTGCTGTTTACGTGCCACGGGGAGGCCGGCCAAAAGAGACGACGGCCGTGGAAGCCCTCGACCGACAGTGGCAGAACCGTCGCAACAACAATGGCGGACCTTTTTGAACATCGCTTACAAATCGCTTATGTATGAATCGAATCGCATGATTTACAACTCCCGAAATGGCAGGCAGCACCCGCAACAACAAGAAAGCGACGCAAGCAACACCAACAATGGGCGAGCAATAAAATTGGCCGATGTTTAAAAATAAAAATGACCGCCGTCGTCGTCGCGAATGTATAAAAGCGATCGGCGCCCGAGCCACGGACGTCAAACACTTTCGAAGCCGTCGCCCGTCAGAACCTCTCGTCGGTACACGCCACCAACAACAGCAGCAACAAGTTTTACCCACCCACAACAACAACAATTAGCAACAGCATCATGTTCAAATTCGTAAGTTTGTGCGAGAGTCCTTTGGTGAAGGATACTGAGAAAGGATATTCAGAAAAGTGTTTCAGAAAATTGAGCGAGATTAGAAATTACCAAAAATAAAAAGTTAAAGAGAGAATAAATAAAACAGTATAATTTATAAAGTCCAAATTTGATGATATTAAAAAAAACACGCCTTTAAAACAAATTTAAAGTACAAAAAAGTATGAAAAAAGATACAGATCATTCATAGAAATTAAAAAGTTAACGTGCTTTAAAAAATATTAAACTATTAAAAACTGCCATAAAAACCAGAATTAAAAAAAATATTTTTTTAAATAGTAAAAGAAAACGAAGAACAAAGAGCAATTTTAACATAAACATATGTTACTAAAAACTAAAAATATCTATGAATAGTAGAAAACTATAAATCATCTCGAATCTAATGAAAGGAAATGCTCTAAAGAAAGTGAAAATTAAAACTCTCAGTAATTTCTAATCCAATAATTTGCTCTCTATCATTTCTGATCCTAATAATTTGCACTCCATAATTCACAGACCAAGTAATTTGTTCTCTATTATTTTTGTACCAAGTAATTTTCTCTCTATTTATCCATTCCAAGTATAATTTCTACAATTTTCTCTCTTCTCCTCTCGTGCCCAGCTGGTCCTCTGCCTGTTCGCGATCGTCGCTTGCGTCGCCGCCAAGCCGCACATCATCGCGCCCGTCAGCTACGCCACCCCCGCCGTCGCCGTCGCCGCCCCCGCAGCCGCCTACGTCGCCCCCTACTACGCGGGTTACGCCGCGCCCTACTACGCCGGCTACCCCGCCTACGCCCCCTACCCGTACGCCGCCGGAGCCTACTACTTCCGCCGCTGAGGAGTCCTGGACTCGTTGACTCCTGGCCCAGTTCTGGCGATCGGGCCCATTGTATTTGTTGTTGATCGAATCGTTACCGAAAAGTATTTCTAATTGTTTATCCACCTTATCCGATTGTTTTGTCAATTTTTTGCTTATTAAAAATGAATCCATAACATATAGAAAATCGTTTTATTTCACATACGCCTTTGTTTATTAAATGAAAAGAGATATATTTTAAAAAAAAAAACCTACAGGGACAAAGTCGACAAAGGAATCGCTTCGGAAAACGCCTTCAATTTGAGATTTCTGTAACTTCTTCGAAGTTTGTGGAAATTAAAGTATAATTTTATCAAATATTTATATTTGCGAATTCCAAAAAGTCGCTTGAAATCGTCTTGAAATCACGTTAGCATCAAATTGATATATCTTTCTCTTATACAAAAAGAACTAACGTAGAAAATTGTACATATAGGGAACTTTATTATCACTTTCACTTATTACTTTCAATAGTTGTACCTTCCCCAAACTCATTCTCATGCTTCGACAGTCAGGGCAAAAGTCGAGTTCGAGTCGCGCTTGAGTCGCGTTCAAGTCGCGTTCGAGTCGCTCTTGAGTCGCGTTTAAGTCGCGCTGGATTCGGGACTGGTTTCCTTTCGTAAAACCACATCATCGGCTTGATGATATTGAATTTGATTGATATTGAAATACAGAGTTTCGAAAAGAAATAAAGCAAAGAATTAAACATTGATAAAACAAAGAAAAATCGTGAACGCATCGGAGGAAACTTCAAAGCGAGTCCGAAGAAGACGCTGCTGCTGTTTGTTGGTATTTTTTTTATATTTTCGTGCTTTATAATTTTGTTTGTTTTTCAGTTTTCTTATTTCTCCGTTATTGATTTCCAACTTGACGTCCTGATCAATTGGGGTATCGAGATCCCTCGGGTCGTTTCTCGCAGTCGCCGTCGCCGTCGCCGTCGCCATCGCACGTCCATCTTTTATTCATGAAAAGCTTTGCGAGTGCGAGTGTGTGTGTGCGAAGCGGGAGAAATTTGGAAAATCGCTTCAAGTGAATGTGTTTCATTTATTTCGTCACCTCGTCCGTCCCACCTCCCTTTCCCCAGGTCGCCACGGACTCCCTCGTTTCCGCCCCCGAACAAATCACACTCAACAGCTGAGTTTTGATTTCTGCCAGCACGCTGTTGATGTTCCTGTTGTTGTAGTTGGTGTAGGGTTTGCTGTTGTAGTTGCTCCCTCTGAAGATGTTGCTTGCTGTCCCTACGAATACGTTGTTGCTGCCGTCGCCGCTGAAATTAATGAGGACAAGTCTGATGGATGAGCCAAAAATAGAGAATACATGAAGCATGAAATCCTCCGATTTCGTCGTATGGAGGGATGGGGGAGCGAGCGATGTTTCGGGGCTCTGGGTTCTGGAGGCCCTGTTGATTGAGGAAAGGTTATTAGAGAGGTTCCTCAGGGAAGTTCTTCACAGGGTTCATGAAAGGAGTTCTTCACAGAGGTCCTTTAGTTGAGTTCTTGGCATGAGTTCTTTACTGGAGTTTTTAAGGAGTTTTTGTAGGAGTTTTTAGAAGAGTCACGGAGAGTAAGAGTTTGTTACGGGCGCAAAAGTTCGTCAGAGAAGTTCCTCGAGGAAGCAAGAGGACTGTTCGACGTGGTTTCTGCAACCCAACCTGGTGCACTTTTGCACTCCCGCTCCTGCTCCAAACGCAGTCGTCGCCAGAGTTTGAGAGGGAGTCGCCGTGCGAACTAAGGGAGGGTCCCGGTACCGGTCTCGAACCCGGACCCGGACCCGTCACCGGCTCTGCCACCGAACCCGATGCCGGTCCCGAATCCGCTCTGCTAATTGCAGCCAC
Source organism: Coelopa pilipes (assembly GCA_947389925.1). Lineage (NCBI taxonomy): Eukaryota > Metazoa > Arthropoda > Insecta > Diptera > Coelopidae > Coelopa > Coelopa pilipes. Next base: position 26,492,693 of record OX376699.1, on the reverse strand, counting down.
TTCGCAACCTCCAGCGTTAACGTGGATAAATATAAGCAACAACAACAACAACAACTCCAACATACCTCGCAGTTAAAAGGCCAAATGAAGCCTTCGAAGGAGGACAAAGTGGTACAACAACAATAAGACACCATAACAACAACAACAACAGCAGCCGCGGTGCACAAAGAAAGCGACAGCCGATGATGAACGCGAACACGCGTCCGACGAAGCCATTGAAAGCGAGCGAACGAGGCGGACACAAGGGGGAGGGGTTGGTGCGAATGGGACAAAACCCGACAACAAAGAGGAGTTGCAAACAGAAAGTGACAACAACAACAACAACAACAACAACTACTACAGCAACAGAAACAACAGCTTCGAAGTTAGCAACAACATCGAGGTAAACAAGAACATTTCGAACGGAGGCTCGTGAACAACGAGAAAACAAGGAGAAGACGGAACGAGAGGGATGGCGAGAAGGGGCAGGAGGAGTGAGAGGGAGCGTGGGGGAAGAGCGGTCGAGGGAGGGAGGAGAGAGAGAGGGCTTTTCAAACGCACTTAAAGAGATTACCTTTGGGAATGTGTCAACAGGAACAACAACAAGAACGACAACAGGAACAACAAAAGCCCGCCCAACAACAGCGACCAGGCACACAAGAGCAGCAGACACCATCTGATGTCGTAATAAATGTTACCCCGAAGAACCGTTATTTACAACAAAATACACTGCGAGAAAAGCCATCAAAACAGTGAGAGCAAAATAAATAAACACAAGGACGCGTTTTTAAGAGCCAAGCCGGATCATCGTTTTATTGAGACTTATTTCTTCAGCAGCAGAGGGGCGGCGAAGGGCGTGGCCACGGGGCCGGCGGCGACCACGGGGGCGGCGGCGTAGGCGGCGGGGAAGGCGGCCGAGTGGGCGACGCTGTGGGCGTTGTAGCTGGAGGCGTAGGGCGCGACGTACGGGGCGCTGCCGACCACCGCCGAGGTGTAGGCCACGGGCGCGGAGTAGGCCAGGGGGGCGGAGTAGGCCAGGGGGGCGACGATGCCTGGGTTGGCGGCGGCCACGGCGACGAGGGCGAAGAAGCAGACGGCGATCTGGGGCGGAAAAGGACGACAAATTATGAAGCAATAAAGTAGCAATTTTTAAACAAAAAGTTCAACAAAAAAATCGTAATTTTTAGATTTGTAAAAAAAACAAAAACAACTTACGGATTTGAACATTTTGAAGAGTTGTTTGGGTTTTGTTGGGCTTTGTCGACGACGTTTGCGAGCAACTGTGATGCGTGTCGGGGGAACGCGAGCTCTTTTATAGGAGTCCGAAATTTCGGCAGTCGGACTTCGCGATGCCGGTCACGTGCTCGCCTTTACGAGAGACGACCCGTATCTCGCCTTCCCGCCCACCGTCGTCGGCCCTCTGACACTGGCAGTCACTTGGATTGCATGGAGAGCGTGGGGAAATTTCTCGCAGTGTCTCGAGGCGGTCGGGCGACATCCGAACAGCCCGACTCCGACCCGGCCCAGCGCCCATTCGCACCCCCACCTGCCGCCTCGGGGAGACGCGTCCTGGGCTGCAGCTCATTTGGCGGCTCGCGATGCGCGCTCAGGACCCCAGGGGACCCGACCCTCCCTCTGCTGCTCCACCCACCGGTGCAGCCTTTGTTCGGTTGAGTGCAGTCAGCACGATCGAAGCCCGCACAGCGCTGCCAAATTGGAGACAAGTCACTTGGGCAATCGACATTCATTTGCAAAGCAAAAAAATCAAAAAATCCACTCCTTCAACTCTTCTGCCAGGGGCCGCTCGTCACCGCCAAATCCGGCAGCGCGGGACAAGTTTCTGGATCCCGTCGAGTGGTCGCGCCCCCCCTCCCCAACGGCCCCTTCGCCGTACTCCTCTCCTTCCATTCCCGTTCCACTCCTTTGGTTCCCGGTTACAGCTTCGAATGCAAGAACGTGTAAACTCTCCATGGGCTCGGAGTTTGTTCAGTTCTCCCTCAGGAGCCCGTCAGAGGACTCGGTCGTCTCCCAGCCCGATGGCCCCAAAATCCTCCACCATGTCCCCGACCCCTCCCCCATGGCCCCACCCTGCACCATCGCCACGTGACGGCTTTTAATTAGAGTCGTTTGCGATTCGCATTCACGCGGAATCGAGTATCGATCCATGTACCAATTAAGTTCACATTTCCTGCTCATCATAATGACTGCAACAACAACGACGTATTCAACAACAACAAAATCCCAATTGCGTGACGGGTTCTCTTGGAGTTGGATCGGTTGGGGGTCGAGTGGAGCGTCTTCCGATCTATCGAGTAAAGCCCGTGTTTTAATTGCACCGAGCGACGCTCTTTTCGCCAATTGCGAGGGTTCTCCTGGGCCCTCCAAGATCTCTTTCGACTCCTGCATCCAGCAGGCGTGAGGAGGACTCCCCAAGCATTTTCGAGCAGGGCCCTGTCTGAAGTGGGCGGCATCGAAGGGTCTCGCAAGGCAGCGACTGTTACTCGGCTTCTTGGTCTTATCCCGGGATCGAGGCGGGATCGAGGATCGCGGTTTCCATGGAGTCGGGCTCCCACCGAGCTTTGGCTGACTCGGAACGGATGGGTTTGGATCAATTTGGTTCGGTTCGGTTGGGATCCTCCCATGGATTTCGCCACATTCCGCTGGCCGCGTCCGGCTGCGTGCCAAGGCCAAGGCCGACGGCGTGAGCGGCCAACGGTAAACAGTCCATATTAAATGGGTCTCTGCCGGTCCCCTGGCGTCGCCGTCTCTGTGGTTGTTGTACAGGGCGATGCCCACCTTGCATGAGCAATGAGTTCGTGCCGCGAACGCCGTCCACGCCGAAACTGGTATAAAAACCTCCGGGCAGCTGTTTTGGGGCATCAAAACCTCTGAAGTCGCCTTCAAAGAAGCAACACCAAAAACCATCAGAATGTTCAAATTCGTAAGTTTCATAGAGTTTTTTTTTTTCAAATCACATTTAGTTATTCCTCATGTGGGGAATTATGTTCAATATCAATTATCAGTCATAAAATCTGATCAAAATTACCAAGTTAAAACAGAATTTGAGCTTTTTAACTTTAACAAAACGGCAACGCACTGCGAAACTATTACGACTTTATTTGTATTTTGTCTATTTAAATTACTTTCAACAAATTTTTGAAATTGTTAAGCATTTTGTGTTCTTTAATTGATCGCCATTTTAATTTCCTCACCTTCTCCTCCGCCAGATCGCCGTCTGCTTCTTCGCCCTCGTCGCCGTGGCCGCCGCCAAGCCCGGCATCGTCGCCGCTCCCCTGGCCGCCGCCCCCCTGGCCTACTCCGCCCGCCTGGCCTACTCCGCGCCCGTGGCCTACACCTCGGCGGTGGTCGGCAGCGCCCCGTACGTCGCGCCCTACGCCTCCAGCTACAACGCCCACAGCATCGCCCACTCGGCCGCCTTCCCCGCCGCCTACGCCGCCGCCCCCGTCGTCGCCGCCGCCCCAGCCCGCTACGTCGCAGCCGCCCCCGTGGCCACGCCCTTCGCCGCCCCCCTGCTGCTGAAGTGAGCGAGGAAGCTCGACCGATGTATTTAGTTCCTGGCTTATTGTTCGATACGAAATCATGTAGAAATAAATAGAAAACGACAGAAATTGTGTTCGAGAAATTAAATGGGTTTTATTCGAGGATTTTCTGGCATGCCGTGCTGTGCTGCTGCAACTGTTGCAGGGAAGGACACGCTAACGAGCAGGATATTCATTTCGCAACAGCAACAACAACAACAGCAGCTCGACTCGACGACCACGCGAAGACAAACCGTGGCGAACGACGAGCGAAGAATGAAAGTAGTTGTGATGAAATGGAAAATCCATTAGGTGATTGAGTAGCGCCAGCAACAACAACGATCGAGCAATAAAAGCAACAACCATCGAAACAACAACAACATCGTCCGGTATTTTGTCGTCAAATAACGTAATGCAGTGGCTTAAGTTGTAGTTGTTGTTGCCTTTGTTGTTGCTATTGTTGTTGCTGTCTGTTGCCATTGTTGTTGTTGTTTTTATTGCTTGGCTCCCCCCACTTGGTGCAAGCGAACGTCGACACCTCGCATCTGCTTTGAATTTTAATTCGCTTTTTTATCTTCATTTCGTTTTTCACTCCGCAATTTAAGAATTTTATATTTAATTGATTAACACCGACACCAACAACAACACTCGACAACAATACCCCACAACAACACGCCTCAACAACAACACATATTTGTCTACACTTGTCGTTTGTCGCCTTCCTCAATGGCCGACCACCGGCCAGCGGTCGCCCCGCCCCCGTCGCCGGCCGATCTCCGCGTTTGGCACACTTTTCCATCCATTCGGTTTTTCAACACTCGGCATTGGCATCACTTACTGCAAGCGGCAGGTTTTGTCCAATTTTTTTACAGCTCTTGATTAGGATCTGCCGCCAGTGGCGTGGCGTCAAAGAGGGAAATATATTAAATCCCAACTTTAGTCTCCAATTCCCTCAGATTTCCTTCACCACTAATAATAAACTATTTTGGAGAAGAATCAAAAAAGTATCAATTTGGTGTACTATACAAAAAAAGACGAACTAGATATAAAATGCAAAATGAATTAACTTTAAAATTGTAATTTCGAATAAAAATAATTTTTTATGATTTTTTATGTCAATATATATGTTTTTAATTTGTGTTAAACTTGATTTCTTGGATTGATGTTTGGATTGATATGTTTTATATTTCGTATTCGTACTAAATACCGCACTTCACATAAATCTTAAAGGAAGCACGATTTATGAATTTATGAAATAATTAATGTTCATGTAGTGCAGAAAGTTAATTTTAGAATCCTTCATATTGTAGTGCAAGGAGTTTCAGTTTAAGTTTGAGTTTAAGTAAGCATATCATGATGACCTATTCTCTCTGAAGCTTTTTTTCGAAATCAATACTCTAATACCAAATGAATGAAATGAAATGTTATTCAAACTTGCGTGGTTGAACCAGAAGGAATCCCAAGGACCTTCTCCGCAGTCAATGTGGCTTCCGGACTGCAGAATAAAATGCGGAGAAATAATAAAAACCGTGAGGAGACTAAATTTAATTTCCAAAATTAAAATAAATGGAACTTAGATTTTAGAACAACAAAGATTTTAAAATAACACTAAATGGATTCCACACCAAATTAGCATTCAGTGGCGACCAGGTACCTCGAAACTAGAGCACATAAATAGGTCTTAAGTACGGCAACAACAACAATGTTTCAACTGCAATGAAATACAAACAAAAAGCCAATTCACACATTCACGCAGACCAAAAGTCATTGACCAAGTATTGCCTGAACTGCAACGCGTCCAATTTGAACGGCCTGCCGACCTCCCCCCCCCTCTCCTCCCCCTCCCCCAGCCAACCGAGTGCAATCGAAATCGCAGCCTTCGCACGCAGCACGTGCCATGGCAGGCGGCTGCGGACCCTCGAAGGCCCCCCGCAGCCCCGATCAACCCCCTGCCCTCCCAGGGCATTGCAAAAACCCCGCTGGACGGACGGACAGAGAGCGACTGACAGCAGCCCGTCGCAAGAGGTCGCCGCAGCCGATCCATGTTGCGGGCATCGACGGCGACCGCAGCAGCAGCAGCAGCAGAAGCAGCAACGACGACGACGACGACGACGCCTGCGATCGCGCGACGCATGCTAAGCAGCTGAGTGGCGGAGGCGGCGGGCCAAGGTGGGCAAGACGAGGGCGAGGGCGACGGTGGGCGACCAAAACTCGCGGCTCGTGATGGGTATAAAACGAATCGAGCGCCAACAGCAGACATCAAACAGTTTCTGCCCAACTTCCAGCAACAACCAACACCAAACCTCACTCAAGATGTTCAAATTCGTAAGTGCGCGGCAGGGGTTGCGACAGGACCCTCGGTCCGACTCGCAGGTCCTCGAGGACTTCCTCCTGACTAACCGTTCCTTCCTTCTCTCCTCGCTACAGGTCGCCGTCTGCTTCTTCGCCCTCGTCGCCGTGGCCGCCGCCAAGCCCGGCATCGTCGCCGCCCCCCTGGCCTACTCCGCGCCCGTGGCCTACACCTCGGCGGTGGTCGGCAGCGCCCCGTACGTCGCGCCCTACGCCTCCAGCTACAACGCCCACAGCGTCGCCCACTCGGCCGCCTTCCCCGCCGCCTACGCCGCCGCCGCCCCCGTCGTCGCCGCCTCGCCGTACGTCGCCTCGCCCTACGTCGCCTCACCCTACGTTGCCTCGCCCTACGTGGCCGCCCCCGCCGCCCCCCTGCTGCTCAAGTGAGAGGGCAGACCAGAACCGAAACCGGGACCGGGACCGGGACCGGGACCGAACTGTGATGTTGACGGAGATTTCAAAGTTTCCGAGGATCAGAAAAAATGAAATAAAAGCCAATAATTGAAACCTGAGCTTCTGCCTTTTGCCTCTTTCTGTACTTATTGTTGTTTTAAAAATGTTGTTCTTGTCAATGCTGCTGTTGTTGCTCCGTCCCTCTGCCAGCCCGACGCGCCGAAGTTTGGCAGCCGACCGAGTTAATCGGCTTCACTGAGCATTATTTCCACCTTGGACGTCAAAGCGAGTCCTCGCAACGCCCCGGCTTCCGGCCCGCATCGAAGGAAGCAGCCCAAGCCCCCCACCGCACACATGCCCCGCTCCCCACCCCCACGCACGGAGTCGGCTCGAAGGCATCGTGACTTGTTTCCGCATTCGCCTTTGAGGATCCTCGGAGGCGTTTCCTGCAAACGAGCCGAGCCGAGCCGAACCGGCAGAAACTTCTTCTTCTTCGAGGAGCAACTTTTGGCCCCTCAAGGCAAGGATTGCGGAGGGAGGTGGAGGGAAGCGGGTACCGGACCTTCGTTAGAAAGTGCAGTGGAAAAATCCAATCCAAGGCAACAGCATTGAAGTTGCTGAACGGGGAAGGCAGCGACGATGGTAGCGGAAACAGTGGGGAAGCAGAAGGAGGGAAGGGCAAGAAGTTGGCGCAGAAGGCAGATATGAATCATGGGGGTCGTGAATGTTACGCCAAGGGGGCAGTAGGAAGACGAAGACTCAGTCAAGAACTTCAGCGAACCACGGCAAAAGGGGCGAGGGAATAGCGGACAACTAAGATCAAACTAAGACGGACGCTAGTTAATTTTAGTAACTGGACCCTGGATAGGAAGACGTAGTGAAATTCTGATGTCGACTGGAGCACGACGAGTCGGAAGGAGACAAAGCAATTGATGTAATTGGAAGCAAATGCTGGATGGCAAGTCGGCGATAGCGTGGGACAAGAAGTAATGACGGAAGGTGGGGAGTGAAGTGAGCAATTGATTGAAATTCGCATGGAGATTAGAATCGAGACCAACTGTGCAGAAAGTACGACAGAGAGAAGACAGAGAGTAAGTTGGAACGGAAGAAGGGCAAACAGGACGAATGTCTGAGTGAGATAAACAGAAGTGAATTGGGAGGAGGACAGGGCAACGGAAGAAGGTTGAAAACGTGTTCTCAAAAGGTAGTTAAGGAGTAGCGAGCGAAAGTTGTACTGAAATATGTTCCCAAGCAATGGCAGGAAAAAGTTGAACCGAGTTTGACAAGAAAGTTCAAAAGTTGCAGCTGGAACTCGTCCTTCTCCTTCTCGTTATGGTTGTTGTTATTATAATTACTACTGTTGTTGTTGGTGTAGTTGTCTTATTTCCGTTTCTGCAAGCAACATTCATTAAATGCTACAGGCGTTTCTGCATTCACAGAGCGACAAATGAAAAGTAGAAGTTGGTGGAAAAGGCAGTTGGAAGAAGGAACTGGAAGAGGTGGAGAAATGGAGCAAATATAATGGAGGCAAAAGTAGGAAGTTCTTCTAGTTCATAGGATGAGCATCTTTTGAAACGAGAAGTTTCAAAAAAGGATCCTCGGAGAGAGGATTAGTTTATTCTGGAAAAATATCCAAAAAAAAATACATTTTTTATAGACTAATATAGACTATTATAGACTAAAATGTTGACAAAATAAAATTCAAAACAACAACTATTTTTTCAGGTCAATTTCAACTCACCTCTCCTGGACCTCGAATCGTGAAATAGAAGTCCATTATCTGCGGAGATCGACCCGGGTTCACCGAAGGGCGGATGAAGGATTCTCATCTTCTTCCCTTCCACAAGCTCACGACAACGCCCCCCCCCCCCCCCACACACACATACACACCACCTACCGTTCGTCCTTCCCTCCATCCTTCCCTCCATCTGTCATGTTCGCGGCCGGCAGCTGCCAGTGTTGCCGAAATCAATAATTAACGAGCTCGAAATGTCGCACGGAGGGCCCGAAGCGCCCCCAGCGGCGAAAACGTAAATCAGCCCTCGGCGCGGGCCTGTGGGCGTGGCAGTGGGAGTGGGAGTGAGGGAGTATTGGTTTCGTTTCGGCGTGTGTGTGTGTGTGTTGGGGTTTGCGTTTGTGTAAACGAGCGGCCGCAATCGTGTTTGTGCTTGTGCTGGGCTGTCGGTCAGGTGAGTGGCAGCGATCCAGCGAGAGCGAGGGGGAGGGGGAGGGGGAGGAGGGGTGAGGACAGGGACAGTGAAGCGGCGAGATTGGAAGAAGGGGGTTCGAGGTGAGGTGAGCGAGCAAGGAGCGAGAATGCGAAGGTGACCGCGGTTTATGGCTCGGCCGACAGAGGCATATGACGCAAAATAAACACCCGCCACGCCCCGAGCGCCCAACGCCCGCCCCCCCGACGGCTGTCACGCCCACCGGGTCGCCGCCAAAGAGGCGTCCACGACGTCCGCCGCAGGCGACGCCTCGGGCATCAAATTAAAACTGGCACCTGATGCCGACGCCGCTGTCGCGCGAGGTCGACCGGAGCGAAGGGAGGGAGAAGAGAAAGAGGCCAGCCGGAGAGAGACAGATGGAGAGGCGGGAAGGATGCCGAAAACGTGTGGGGTGAAAAAGGCCATCGTTTAAGCCAACTTTCCGGGTGGCGAAGCTCAATCGACCGGACGCGACAGACTTTTAAAATCCCAATATTTGCCATTCGGGCATCCTTGTCGATCCGCACTTTCGCACTATGTTTTTCTCCGCCCCCGGTCCTCTCTTTTCCACTCGTTTCCTCTCTTTTCCTCTGCTCTCTCGGCCACTGCTTCCCCTGACTGTTTGTCGATATTCATTTATTCAATTTTCAGCATAACTTTTGACTTTGTATCCTCGTTTATTTGATCCTTTTTCCCAACACATGCACGCTTTTCCTTTGCTCTCCCCTTCTCTTTTCCCCCCTTTCCCTCTCCGTAACCTCCTTCACATGGCTGTCGGCGAGAAGTTTACGAGTTTCCGAAATTATTCCAAATCAAATGATTCTCGATTCGGGAGCCGAGCGGAGAAAGAGTTTCTCACATAAAAGTCAGTTTGTTTAAGCGTCGATTCGTCCGCCTCCCTCCCTCCTTGTCCATCCACACATCCATCGTCCAACTTCGACCTCCCCGCACCATCCCTTTGTCTTCCCTCCTTGGCCCCTCTCGCCATCGTCTTCGAGGCCACGGCCTTCTTTCCCTCCTTCGACCCGCTCCTCCTCTGGCAGCCGCCCTCGTTCCTCCGGCTTCCTCAGCTTTCCTCCTTCCCTCTCGACGAACTTCGCATGACAGAGACCTCCATCCATCTCTCCACGTCCTCGCCATGGCCCTCGGGCCGTTCGTCCCCAGATTATCCGACGGCCTCCCCTCTGTTCCTGACCTCCAGCTGTCCCACCGTCCATCCACCCGTCCGTCCGTCCGTTCGTCCATTGATTGATTCGATAGCCAAGCGAGTTTACTTCTGTGGAAAATTTAGAAAATGCTGAAAACCCCCAAAAACTCCGAAGCCATAAAACAAAGAAATAAAAACCTCCCGAAGAGCTCCATGAAAAGTTTCTGACCAACTAACCGTCGGCCCCAGTCCCTCCGACCCCTGAGAAGCCCCCGTGAGCCCGAGACAAGCTCGAGATCTCCGGGAGAAGCTCCAAAAATTTCGAAGGCAACCGACAAAAATTATTTTTTTTCCCTCGTTTCATTTGGCTCTGTTTTTATTCAATGAATATAACGAACATGAAAAGTTTTCGTAATTATTACCTCAGGTTATTATTGGGTTACGAAGCTCCGCCAACGCCGCCCCCGCCCCCTGGTCCACGTCGGCCGGATCCGGAACGAGGTTCTCATTAAAAAGTTTCCATTGTTAGCTCTTGATTTTGCTCGTTGGCCGCCCGGTCGCCCGGCGCTCTGAGGCGAAGGCGAAGGCGTCGGCCACGTCCACGACGTCCTTTGAAAGGAGGTCCCTGTTTTAATCACGTGCCCTTTGCGTTCCGGGGCGGGGCGGCCGCCCGCAACTGGGGTCAAAGGGTCTGTGGACACAGGCAGGTGCGGGAGGTGGCCACAGGCGAACATTAGCAGGGAGGGGAGGACAAGAAGTAGCCCAATGTGCTTTTGATTGGACAGGTATTGTTGCGAGAGCAGATGATAAAAGTTGGGAAATGCTGTTCATGGAAAAGCACTTTGTTTGTCAAAGGTTAGCGTGGCTGTCGAGAACACCTACTGGTGTTTTGTCCGGTGCAGCTCGAGACTCTTAATCGAATTGACGGGATCAGAATCGCTGGCTTATGGGACGAGTGCGAATTTTTTAAATAATTCCCGAAAAATAGTAATAAAGGAAGAATCGCCAAACTGCACTGATTTAAAATGCCAAATATATTGTCAGAAAATATCTCCATTTCACGTATAGAAAATATATAAATCGTTCTTTATTTCATTAAATGGGAGGGAAATAGAAAAAAATCCGAATTGTTCATTAAATGTGAGCGAAAGATGAATTCTAAAATATTTCCAAATTATTTGCTTGCACAAACAATTTCTTTTTTTTCTTCTGCGAATATTTTGCAGCATATTTTGCAGAAAATAGCGAAAAGCATTTCATGCAATATGAATTAATAGATGCTATTTCGTCATGGAAACAACCCCGAACCCCAGCTGCCTCCGTCCTCGGCTATAGCGAACCAATCTATGAGCCAAATTAAAGAGCGGGAGGGAAAAAATCGTTTCGAAATAAAAAACGTTCTAATTAACAGTTCAATTTTGTTGTTGTTGCTGCTGTTGTAGATGTTGTTGTTCTCGACAACGGCAGTGCAAACAGATTTGCCAACTAATTAAAAATGCATGCGCCGCGGAGGCATTTTTAACCGACCCCCCGCCGCCGCCGTACCCAGACCCCCCCCCCTCCAACCCCAACCCTCGATTCACACCCTTGCGCCGAGCAACAGCAACAGCAACAACAACAACAGCCAGACAACAACGTCAACCGAGTACAACAAAAAGCTGCGAACGAGCGCTCGCTTCAAAAGGATAATTAATTAATTCCGCCTGACTCGCGCACTCACACATTCATACGCAATCAGAGAGCCACACCGCCACCCACACACACGCGCACACGTGCCAACACACGCGACACATGGACGCACCCACACTCACACACACACGCTTATTGAAGGCGCTTTAATTCGCCAGCGTCGGATGTAATTGCGCGGGACGCTCGTTGCGATTGAGAGGCAGGCTCTCTTGTTGTTGTTGTAATTGTAATTGGCGTTGTTTTTGTTGCTGTTGTTGTTCATGTATTTGGGGTTCTCTTGGTTGTTGTAATATTTAACTTCCCTCCTGAGTCGAACGAAGCGTTTGATCCAAAAGCCGAGGAGACGCAACAAAGCAAATGAAGCTCGAGCTCGAGCTCGAGTTGTTTACGCGAAGATTTTTCGCAAAGTAAAGGGCGGGAGGGAGTGCAAAGAGAGGAAGGAGTGAAGTGCGAATGGAAGGAGAGGGAGACGGAGACGGAGACGGAGACGAGGAGGAACCGCAAGAGGTGACTCAGACGGTTTTAAAGGAAATCGGAAGGATGGAGTATGGAGAAGTGGATGCACTTTTGAAATCGCAGCGAAGCCAAATTGCGATGTCGATTCCTCTCTCTCCCTCTCCCTCTGCCCTCCTTCTCCTAGGTGAACATTGAAATTAATTAGAGAAGCATTGCCAGGAGTCCAAATGAAGAACCAAATTCCAAATAGTTTAAAAAAATTAAAAGCAATTGAAATTCCAAAAAATGTTAAATGAATTAGCCAATAATTTGCACTATATCATAGTCTGCATGGTACTCTCAATATTTTTAAGAAAAGAATTGTGAACATAAAACACGAAGATCTCGGCAACTAAGCAATAAATTTCAAGTCTTGAAAATGTAAATTTAATTTTTTAATAGTTTTAAAATCAGTTTAAAAACGTACTTAAATCATGGATTCAGTCTAAAAATCTGTTGTAAGGGAAAGTTTTGTCCTTTATCCTTGCAATTGAAAATACATTGTAATGTAATGTCAAAAGCAAGAATTCGAGCGAAAAGGATTTCCAACTTGTGGCAAAAGGGATTCGCAACTCCTTCGCGAACTCCCTCGAGCGCGACGAACTGCTGGTTACACGCTCAACTGGCCGTGACGAGCTCCCGTTTCGGCCGAGGCCTCTGACCTGGCGCCACCCCCGCCTGTCAGCACCCCCTGCCTACCACCTTATTCCAGCGCCTTCTTTCGCCTCGTCCTCGTCCTCTTCACTACGAGAATCCTTTGGCTCCGATGCAAATCTCAACGCGTTCCTGGGGTCCGGGCTAAAAAGCGAGCACCACAACGGCGACAACCACAACAAATGCCCAAACAATCACTGCAACAATTACGGCGAAATCTCCAACAACAACAACCAGGAAGGTCCCAACGTGGCCGGTCGCCGGACGCGAGCGAATTTCAAAAGACGTGATTTTCCAGTGGCGTCTCCGACTCCCCACGCGGCGAGGGCGAGGGCGAGGGTGGGGTGTTGGGCGTTGTTGGAGGGGGTCGCTTCCGGTCTGGCTGTTCATCTGGTTGTGGGCCCGTCCGTCGCCCGCCTGCCCACTTCCGCTTCCGGTTGGATAATTGCAGCTCTTTTCCACTGTAGCAATTACCGCTACATCCACAGATACGCCGAAAAGAAAAAACCTACCAACTCCCCCCCCTCCTCCCTCTCCTTTCTCATCATTTAAAACCAACAATAACAACAACAACAAACAAGAGCCGCGAACCTTCGTGGAAAAAAGTGGAAAAATTCACAAAATAGAGTTCTTTTCGCTGCTGTTGTTGTTGTTGTTGTTGATGTTTCTGGTAATAGTTTCATTAACAGACTCGCGGAACTCTTTTCCACCGCAAGCGAGGGATAATTAAAAATGTCCCCTCCCCCTCCTCCCCCCTCTCCGGTCACCGACTCCAGGACATTTCTTGTTCGTTGTAGTTTGTGGTAAAAAATTTCACGAATGGAAACAATATTTTCGCTCCAAGTTGATGCTGACTCGAATTTGTTGTTGTTGAAGTTATTTTTGTTGATATATTAGTTGAAATTGTTGTCTTTGTTAGTTGAAGTTATTATACCCAGTGGAAGTTGTTGTTAATTTTGCAATGTTATTGTTGTTGTGGTTATTGTACCGAGATGTTTGCTTCCTTGTCAGATCTGTTTGGGTATTTGCAGATGTCGCCGTCGTCGAGTTGACAGCGCTCGGACTCGTGGTAGGAAACAAAATGTCAGCCGACTTGGTAAAAATGGTGAAAGCCAGAGATTTTCCGATTCTATCGAGGATTTCATAGAACTTCAGGACTTCGGCGACCCGCGAACGTAATTAGAAGAGTTTCAATTTAAGCTTAGGGATTTTTAAATTAGGCAGTTCAGTTCAAAATATTTATTCAACACATTTAAAAACACACAAATAAAATACATAAATTTGACAAAAAAATTAAAAAATCAGTTTGGAATTCATAAAGAAGATTTATTCAAATCACAAATATTTAAAATATAAAATTATCTTATCATTTATTTAACGTTATGAAAATTACTACTTTTATCTATTTGTAATATGATTTATTAATTCTAATATTCAAATAACGGTTTAAAATATCAAAATAGGTTTAACGAACCGACGCCTCGCGCTTTTGTCGTTAAAAATTCAGAGTCGCAGGAAAACCAAGTTAATCAGGAGACGCGGCAACCCTGGTCTCCCGTCGTTCGGTTTCCCCGGCGCCGGAGCGTCTGCCACGACGTTGTCGTCGTCGCTCGCTCACTCGGCCGATCGTTCGCTGCGCGCTCGTTTCCCCTCCCGACGACGACATGAGTGAGTCGCTGTCGGAAGCTCTGCCGACAATGGCGCCGAAGATGGCTTCTGCCGAACCAGCAACAACAACGGCGCACTACACGAAACAGAAAGCACAATGGCAACTACAACAACAAACGAAAATCGCAAAAATCGCACAACAACAGCGACTTGTTGAGCTTCGAATTTTCTGGGAACTCGTGCTCGCTCGCTTCATTTGACGCGTGCCCGCCATCGACTTGAATCCGAATCTGAAGCGCCGCGACCGAGACCGAATTCGCATCTACTTCGAGATCCAGCGACAGATTCCTGAAACTTTCTCCTCACCTTCCCTGCCTCTCGCTCTCTCCATCGAACGATATCTGCACAACTTCGCCGAGTGCGATTCTTTCCAGAAAAGGCAACGTCTGACGATTCGAGGGAAAAATGTCGCAAATGTTCCCGAACGCCCACAACACGCAGCTGCAGTACTCGCGCTCGCCCTTCGAGTTCCCCTCCAAGTTCTACGAGTCGTACCAGCAGAACGGGACCAAGTACCTCAAGAGCCTGAAGCCGCTGCCCGAGGAGCTGCAGCAGAAGCTGAACGCCTGCGCCGGAGAGGTGAGTCTCAGTCCCACCTTCCCTTTCGCACCGTCAACATCTTCTCACCGCCATCCTCATCATCTCTTCATCGCCGTGGCCGCGTGGACAGATCTTCATCAGCGGGATCCCGGCGAAGGTGCGGGCGGAGCAGATCGCCGAGGTGGCCGCCCTGCTCGGCGAGGTCTACATCGTCCGCTTCAAGGTGAACTTCGCCGGCGAGTCGCGCGGCTTCGCCTACCTGCAGTACCTGAACGCGAGCCTCATGCCCTTGGCCATCGCCAGGTGAGTGCCCACAGCCGAAACCAAGCCCATGGCACTCAATCGATCCACAATTCCAGGCTGCCGACCCTCTTCCGCCAGCACTCGCTGCCCATGGTGCGGGTGCGCGAGTCGCGGAACTCGTCGCGCCTCCTGCTGAAGAAGACCTACCGCATGTCGCCGCAGGCCGTCTACGAGACCCTGCTGAAGGTCGTCCAGTTCCGGTCGCTCGTCGGGCGCGAGGTCTTCCCCGGCTACTTCGAGTACCAGATCGTCTTCAAGTGCAACGAGGAGGCCGTCCACGCCCGCCGCGAGCTCCTGCGCTCGATCACCAAGTTCGGCCGCAAGGCCGTCGTCGTCTGGGACACCAGCAACAACTTCAGTGGAGGTGGAGGCGGCGACGACCAGCAGGAATCGGCGAACCTCGCTCGGCTGGAGCCGGCGAAAACGACGGCCTCGATGTAGGCCCTCGGGGCGTGGTATTCGAGGTCCGTGCTTCATTCTTGAGGCGTCTCATCCCGTCGGTCTTCTCATCATTGGAATAAGGCAACGGCCATCATCATCACCATCACCATCCTCCATCATCATATTTTTTCTACTAATTCCAAAGTGCGTCTCCATCACGTGTTTGAAGAAGAACTCCAGCAACGCATTTACTATTATCATTACCGAACTAAGGCATGCGATCTTATAACTCTAAATCACGGAATTTAATGAAGTCAATTTTCATAATGATTTAATGTTCTTTCTAAATATACTTTAATCTGAAACTATAATTGTTGCCTTCAGTCGAAAACTATGAATTTTTCTTTTTATTAATATTGGTCGGTTTGGTTATTAATATTGGTGACCAGGAATCCATATTGCAATGAATTATTTTCAATAAATTTCTCTTTGCAATGGACTTCATTTGTGCATTAAATTTGTAATTGCTTTTGTAATTGATGTAATTGAGACGCGATACATTGAATAATGAAAACAGTAAATGACTAGAAAATTCCTTTTATCATGGATCGGAATTCTGTCCCAGTCTGAATATAATTTAGTTTTATATCTAAGCACTTATTACGTTTACAAATTATAAATAAAATTGAAGGCGGCGGAGTTCGTATCGTGATTTTTTAATTTTGCTGTCGTTTGCGCAACTCAATTTCCCGCCTTATTTGGCTGCGAAATCGTGCGGAAAATTTGGGGAACCGAATGTGAGTCAAGGAGTCTCCTGGAGCCTGGAATTCGTTCGTTCGTTGAAGGCCATTGGGGTCGAAAAGACGTGCTGAAAGTGGCGAAAGACGGCGACGACGGGATCGAGGGAGGTCGGAGGCCCCCAGGGGTACGCGAGAAGGTCCCCAAGATCAGCCCAGGCCTAGGAAGTGCTTCCTTCCGAATAACTCGCAGTTATTTGACTCCGAATTAGGGGGTGGGCGGGACTTATTTTTAATTATATTTATTTTGTGTTGTTATTTTTAATGGTGTTTTACGTGGAATTTGCGTAATTTCAATGTCGAGCTCGAAGTTTGAGCACAGTACAAAGAAGTTATTCTACTTGAAAGTGCCCAAAGCAGCGAGTCTGGCATCGCTCGACGAGGCGAGGTCGAGGCGTTGCCACTCGAAATGCAATTAAATTGTTTTGAAACCGCAAACAACACATTGCAGCAGTCGTACGTGGAATCTACAGAAATAGACAAACACCGACATCTACACAAACGCACACACACAAACACACCCGCTGAACGCCTTGCGAATCCTCTCGCAGTCGGAGTGAAGTGGCAACGCCGTCGACACGTGTGAGCATGTGTGTTTGTCTCTGTCTCTCTCACGTGTCTCGTTCGCCCACCTGATTGCGATGAAATTGCATTTCTCGATGTTCCCGCTGTTGTTGCTGTTGTTGCTGTTGTTTTGTGTTCTTGCCGTTAGTTGGCGGGAGAGCGGCGTTGCCACCTAATCCCTAATTTAATTGTTCCTGCACGAATGTTGCCGGAGAGCCCCATGAGCCGGCAGCAGCAACAACAAGTACCTGAATGGCGCAGCAAAAACAATCATAGAAACATTAACAACGAAAATGATAGACAACCGCCAAAATAACAATAAGAACTACAATAGAAACTAAAGGGAGAATGACAACAACAACAACAACTACAACCACACACAGCTACAAAAACGAACACACAGGCAGGGCAGAAACAACAGTTGCGGCGATGGCGAAGAAGAAGGAGAAGCGGGAGAAGAGAGCATTTGCATTTGCATTTGTTGAGCGAGAAACTGAAGAGCTTCGGGGCGAGCAGCAACAGCAACAACGACGTCGGCAACAACAAAAACACATCAATGCCAGTGGATAATTCAATTCGTGCTTGTATGGGTGTGAGTGTGAGTATTTTGCAGCACCAGTCTTTACGTGTGTGTGTGTGTGTGTGTGTGAGTGCATTTAATTAAATGCTCCCAACAATTCCGACCTCTCACTCTGTCACTGTCTCTCATCCGTCCATCTCCTTCTGTTCCTTCGGCTCCCTTTCTCTCGCTCGCTCGCTCTCTCTACATCTCTCTCTCCGTCGTTCTTTCCCTCTCCCGCTCAGTGATAAGTCGCGAACTTCAGTCAAGCACCAGCTCCGTCTTCGGTGCCGCCCACGACCCCTCGCCCCGCGACCGCTTTCTCCGCCAATGCTCTCTCTCTCTCTCTTCGCCTGTGTCCCTCTCGCTTTCTCCAGAAATTTGTTCGTACGTTTGGCTTGCGTTTCTTCCTTTCCCCCTTCTCCACTGCTGTTGTTTTTCTTGTTTTTACTTGTTGTTCCTCTTCAGGTCTTTTCCTTGTTTTTTCCTTATTTTATTATTTGTTGTTGTTGTTATTATGGCACGTTCCTCACAACAGCAGCGACGTTTGTAATTCAAGCGTTTAATTGCATTATGCCCCAGGGCGAACTCCATCTCGCGAGAGCCGCGAGAGAGCGAGGAGGCGTCTCAGCTGCCGCGTCTTTGCAGCCCCGCCTCCTCCACCTGGGCGGCCCCCACGCCCCGCGACCTCCTCCTCGCGCCTCCTGCCTCCTGCCTCGAACTCGAACGCCTCCTTCAACTCGATCTCCAGGTGCTCCTTGTCGACCATGTCAGCCGGCTTCTTCACCACTTCAACTCCATCGTCTCGCCTTCGTCCTCCACCCGAACTCCAGGTCTTCCTTGCTCAGGTTCTCCCACCTCTGGTCCTTTTTGGCATCCTTTCTCTCTGCTTCTCTCACCTCTGGTCCTTCTTTCTCCCACCAATGGCCCCGCGTTCGCTTCCTCGTCCACTCTCCGCGTCCCGGTTCTGCTTGTCAGCCGCTTTGAGGATGACTGAGTGGAGCAGCCGGGCCTGGGCCGGTCCGAATGGGGCGCGCCAAGCTCTTGGGAGTGCAAATAGTAAACACTCTGCCGGCGCGGCAGGGGCGTGGCACGACCCCAAGTGGGCGGCATCGCGGCCCAGGTCGGCCATTCCATAGAGTTCTACGCAATTCGTCAAAGTCGCGAATTTGTTGCGTGTTGCTTTAGCAATTGCTTCGAACAAATGTGCCGAAATTTCCGTTCCGCCACTGTGGTTCTTCATTCGTCGTTGGCGTTACCGTGGTCGCTGTCGTCGAGGTCCTTTGGTAGGTCCTACATCCAGGATGTTCGCCTTGGTTCCCGCCCAAACCCCAGTCCGCACCTTGTTTCGCACCCAACTCCAGCCGCCACCTCTGCAACGGGCCCCGACCCCCTCAATTAACACCACGCGCTCCTCAATTCCCGAGCGTCCAAGGGTGGGCGACCCACGCCGCCCAAGCCCTCCCTCCTTGCCTGCCACGCCCCTGGGCCGCGAGAGGGCGGCTGCCTCCGGGAGCTGATTAAATTTACACCTCGCCGAGGCGATGGTTGGAGCAGCCTGGGGGCGGCCGTGGTGGGGCGACGACGAGGGCGGGGGTGGGCGCCGAGCTCATTAAATAGACGAGGCGTGGCGCGCGTTCCAGTGTGCCTGTGAGTGTGTGTGTGTGCTCAGTACGGCAATAACAATAAAAACAAAAACAACGTCGCCTCGCCTCGACTCGAGACGTCTTTAAAATTTTGACAGGGTTTCTCGACAGAAATTCAGCACGAACTTGGAGCAACTTCCGCTTCCGCCCCGCATGGCAACACGAGTGGGTGTGTCGGAGAGAGAGAGAGAATAGAGTGAGTGAGAAAGTTGTCGCCCTCGCCTTTGGTCCCATTGACTCGCTCGCTCGTCGCCGGCGAGACTTCTTTGTGTGCGTCGCAGTAATGGCAGCGTTTGTTGGCGTTGCCACCTGGTGGTAATTGTGATGAATGTCGCGTGGCGACGATTCAACAATTGAGAGCAGCGAGCGAGTGAGGGAGCGGGAAGAGGTTTGTGTTGAGAACGTTTATTTGGAAACTCCTGGGGAAACCGCTGAACCTCGAGCAGAGAATTCGCATTCAAGACAAAGCCACGGGGTGGAAAGGAAGAGGGGTGAGAGGGAAAGAGAGAGAGAGAGGAGAAGACTTTTCAAAAGCTTCACCTCTCCAGCACCGTTTGTTATGTTAATTTCGGAAATCTCTGCAATTAAAATTCGAAATTTCCACTTAAAAAATTTGCATATGAGCATGATATTTTTCAAAAAATCTTATTTCGAAGGAGAGTGGGTGGGAGAGACTGAGGGTGACTGGGATGGCGACAGTCGCTGGAGTTAATAAATATTTATTAATTCCCCGAGAGTCCCACATGGGTCTCGAGGGCCCACCCACAACAACAACGACGACGACAACGACAATCAAGACCAGACGATTGCGAAGATCAAACCCAAGAGCAACGAAAAAAGATGCGGGCAATGCGAAGAGGAAGTTAGAGAGAACACTCGAGAGACTTGGTGGAAGAATGAGTTGGGAAAAGAGAGAGGGAGAGAGCGAAATGGATGATTTTCGCGACTCTTTCTCCGTCTACTCTCGCTCCTTTCTTGGTAATGATTTCAGGAGGGAGAAGATTCGAAGGTGGAACGATGGAAAGAGAAAGGGAGCGAACGGATTGGAGTTAAAAACGGTAAAATCAAGGAGCAAACGGAAGAAGAAAGAGAGAACGATGTACGAATGAGAAGTGCGGACCAAAGAATTCAGGGTAAGAAAGGCCAGGAAGAAAAAATTGTTGAGATGGTTGAGATGTGAGAGGATGAGAAAGGGAGAAGCGGAGTGGGGAAGATGGAAGAGGGAAGCAGTTGGAAGTTGGATGATGCTGAAGGAAGTGAGGCGGGGGCAGCGGTGGAACGGCGTGGACGGCTTTCGTTCAAAAAGTCATTAAAATACACACGCCTGGACTTCACGAGCTGCGCGGGGAGAGAACGATCGAGCACTGAGGAGGCGGTGAATTGTGAGTGAGTGAGTGAGTGAGGGAGGTTCCTGGCGGGAAGAGGGGGAGGATACGGAAGGAGATAGGAGGAGTGTGTATCGAAGGATGGACGGATGAGGTGAGGAAGCAACCACGGAGCAGCCGCGGAACCTTAATTAATGCAAGCGTCCAGCAGGAAGTTCACATCACCAACAGCCGGCCAACTTCTTAAACCTTCAAACAGTGCAAACAGCGAACTAGAGGAATAGAGCGAGTGGGAGAGACAGAGAAAGATGACGAAGGCGGGAAACTCATCGAAAGCAATGCGGAGAGAGAGAGAAAAGGGGAGACAGAAATGGGGGCGAGGAAGCTGTGGCGAATTGCGGGAGATCGGAGGTAGCCTCGAGGATCGCATTTGCATCGACAGAAATTAATTCACTTAATTGCAAGAGAAAGAGAGAGAGAGAGAAAGAGGAGGCAGGTAATGAGGAGGAAGGTAGGTAAAACATGGAAGAAGCATGGAAAGGGAAACGAGGTTAATGAGGATTTCATTACTACAGACAGCAACAAGGCCGACGCAATCGACGCGGACTTTAATGAAACGCATTCAGACTAATTTCAGCCAATTTTACCAGAAGAGAAAATTTAAATAATTCTGTCGATTTAATTCAATACTAAAATACATATCGTTTCACAAAGGCTTTGGTGAAAAATACGATAGTTTTTGGACATTTTCTACTCAAAACCGAAGAAAACAACTTTCGAAATTTTTAACCCAATTTGAAAATTGAAGGATATGGCGAAAATCTGCATACGCAATTGCTAAAAATGCGTCCTTTTTTCGATTTGCGGCTTCGTCGATTTTCAAAAATTCGGTCGTTTGCCGAATCGGAGGTCGAGTTGCGTGGAGCGAGCATTTATTTTCCATTTCATGTTGAGTAGTGTTATCTAAGCAATTATATATTCCTCCCCTCTCTCACTCTCTCTCTTCATCTCTCTCTCGCCGCACACTCGACGTCGCGGTTTCCAGGCATCCGCTTCCAATGTTTCCGAAGCGCTGCGGCTGCTCGAACGAAAATAGACAAAAAATGCTCACAAAAGTGTAGAAAAACGACAAAAAGGCTGTGCCAGAATCACCAAAAAATATGAAAAAATTTTCAAACAAAAAAAAACAGGAAAACCAAATAACTGAAACACCAAAAAATATAAAAATAAGACAACAACAACAACAGCCGTGGAAAGACCGAAAAATAGGCGAAATAAAGCTAGCATAGGCGAAGGCCGCATACAAGTAACGAGTACGAAAGCGCTTGCATTTTTTATTTGCCGTCGTAATAAATTTAAAAGCAACTCCACCCTGCCTCCATCCGCCCTCCCGCATCCCACCCCTCGGCTAAAACCTTCCCCGGCCACAGCAGCAGCAGCAGCAGCCAGCGCGCCAAGAAGTATGCAATAAAAACCCGAATTCCCGCTTTTTGCCGCCGCTTTATCAGGCCACAGCAGCGTCAGAGTTGCCACCCGAACGCATTTCGTGCATCGCGCAATTGGCGAATTTTTATCGCCAACACGAGTACACGAGGCAGAGCGCGAAGGAGAGAGAGCCAGAGAGGGAGACGGCGAATGAGGAAAATCAGGCATGAGAGCAGTCGATTTGATTTCCTGTTGTTGTTTTTGCATTTTTCCTTTTGTGCGTTTTTGCGAGTCGTCAAAACTTTCACTTCTGGTTAAATGGGTTTTAAAGGTGTTGATTGGCCCACAACAACAACAACAGCGAGTCGAAAACAAAAATCAGAATTGGACCGACAAAAATTTCGATTTCACGGAAGCTTTTCGGGGGGGAATTTTTAAATTGCATCCTGCGGGGATCTGCGATGATTTTGAACTTAAAAAACAAGAATAATTTGCGATTATTGTTTCAAAAAAATTAATTGGAATATAAAATAACTAATATATTTTACTCAAATTCTTAATTAACTTAAAAAATCTCATTCCAATTTCAAATAATTTCCTTCCAAAATAATTTCGCTTTAATAATAATTTCGTTCAAAAGCATTTTTTTCGAAATAATTTGCTACCATTAGGTCTATTTTTTTTTTTTTATCAAAACAAATAACATTTGGTGGAATTTTTGAAAGGCCCACGCTATAAAGAAAAATGGGAAATTATTAACGCTGGATATTTTTTGAGGATTTATTCTGAAATTGCCTCCGTCGGCCACTGTGAATTCAGAGGCTTTCATCGCTGTCGAGCTGACCCAGTTTGCCATCCATCCCTATCCCTGTCTCTCTCACCCTCGACAAATACCGCCCACTTTTGGTCCTCCTCTCGCCTTCTCCTCCCTGTGACGTCGCTTCCGAATGTCCGAATGAGCAGGAGACCAGGGGAGGGGCGGGGCGAGACGGGCGGAGGCGAGCGACTAATATTTGCTCAGTGCACTTCATAAATCTTCCAGGTCAGCTGGAGGGAACCCCTGCACCCCCACCCCTCCTCGGAGCTTATCAAAGCAATGGCAAACTGGAGGCCGGTCAAGGGGCGGGAGGCCATGGCGTTGGCGATGGCGGCTTCTCTTTGGGCCAAGGATTAAGGATGAGAGGCCTACGACTGACGCCGTCGTCCTCGTCCTCCTGGCGACACATTTTCCGGGGCATCTCGACTCGACGAGATCTGGCCACTCGGTCGGAAATGCCACCTCGGAGTTCCGGCAGGTGAAGTGGCAACGTCTGCGACGCCGGGCGGCAGCTTCTCTAAAGGAGAGTTGGAAGAGGGGGGCAAAGGTAGAGGGGACGGGGAGATGGGGGGCGGGGGGCGTAGGATCCGAGTAATTAGATTTTTAATTGCGAGTCGATGTGCGTTGAAGATTGCAGTAGTAATGGCAACCGAGATAGAAACTTCAATAGAAATAGCAATAATAATTACGACAAAACATTCCATGTGTTAAGGCCATCACGTCCCGTAGAGCAACAACAATGAATGCTTCACGTAGTGGAAAAACAACAATTGCAATATCGGTAGCATCATCAGTAACATGATCAACGTAATCATCAACCTAATCATCAACATTATAATCTTCATTGTCTGCTTCACGTGCAGAACACATGGGAATTTGGAATGGTGAGAAGAGGAAGAGAGAAACGTTTCACCAATTGGAATGAAGTCCACCGTGGAGCAGCAACAAAAACAACAACAACAACAACAATACCATCACCCCAGTAACAACGACTAATTCTATCTGCAAATGAAACTACAACAACAATTTGTCGCTAAGGACGTCGAGAGGAAGAAGCGTCGTGGGTCACGTCTTCGGTACCTGTTGCCGAATGCGATCGACGAGGGCGGCAGCAGCAGCAAAAACAACAGCAATAGCAACGACAACACCAGCGACAACAACAACAGGAGCAGAAAGAACACCAACAACAATAACACTGTCGGCAACATCACGAACTCAACAATAACAAGAACAACACGAACACCATTAAAATAGCAGCAGCAACAACAACAATGAAGGGAGCACTCCCCCATCTATGGGAGAGGAAGAGAAAGAAGAAGAGGACGGGAGCATCGGATATTGAAAGCAAGCGGAAGCAGAAACGCTTAAGCGAACTCGAAGAAAAATGGACGCTCGGATGGCGGCACGTCGAGGGCAGCCGAGGCATCGACGAGGCCTGGAGGAGAGAGAGGGAGAGCTAAGCCAGCGAACGGGAGAGCGAGAGGGGGCGGTGTGAAGTCGTTTAGCAACAGAGAGATAGAAAGAGAGCGAAATTTTATGGCTGTTTGGAAATTGAATCCCGTCCCCACTGCCAGGGAAAGTGTGAAGGGGACAAGGCGGAATGTGTGAGTATGAGCGAGAGGGACAGAGAAAGGAGCATTACAGCGGAGAAAGAGAGAGAGAGCGATCTCGATCTCGATTGCTGGACATTTTATGGCTCGCAATTCGAAAATACATTCAGTCGGAATTATGAAGAGGACAAAAACAACACTTAAATCCAACAACAACAAGTGGAAAAAAGGACGATCAGTCTTTTGGCGCGAACGTGATGCCAGATGCGGCGCAAATTGTTATGTCGAACGACAAAACGTGGCAACCCCTCAACATTTGCTCAACAGAAAATTCACTTGCAGAAGGCGATCTTCCGGTAGGGACTGGTGGTAGGAAGGGTGGAAAAATCCTCCAAATCTCAGTTCTTATTATGAAAAATTATAAAAAAAATCAAAATGTTCGAAAATAATTATTTTTTATTCAGTCATTGCTTTTTCAGTCGACGTTTCTTCTCAGGTCTTCACTTCAGCAGCAGGGGGGCGGCGAAGGGCGTGGCCACGGGGGCGGCTGCGACGTAGCGGGCTGGGGCGGCGGCGACGACGGGGGCGGCGGCGTAGGCGGCGGGGAAGGCGGCCGAGTGGGCGACGCTGTGGGCGTTGTAGCTGGAGGCGTAGGGCGCGACGTACGGGGCGCTGCCGACCACCGCCGAGGTGTAGGCCAGGGGGGCGGAGTAGGCCAGGGGGGCGGCGGCCAGGGGAGCAGCGACGATGCCGGGCTTGGCGGCGGCCACGGCGACGAGGGCGAAGAAGCAGACGGCGATCTGGCGGAGGAGAAGGTGAGAAAATTAAAACGAAATTGATAAAAAATTGCAAATAAACAAATATTCCCAAAATTAATTAAAATTGACTTCCAACTGCAAATATCAAAAAATATTTAAAAATTTGGGAATTTGTTAGAAATCATAAAATTTTGATGAATTTGATAATTATGTTAGAATTTCTGCATTTTGTGAAACCGCAGATCCAGAATTTTGTGAAAATTCAGAATTTTATAAAAATTAGTGAATTTTGTGAAAATTCTTGAATGTTGTGAAAATTCGTGAATTTTGTGAAAATTCTTGAATGTTGTGAAAATTCTTGAATGTTGTGAAAATCCGACAATTTTGTGAAAATCCGACAATTTTGTGAAAATCCGACAATTTTGTGAAAAGTCCTGAATTTTGTGGAAAAAAATGTACTGACAATTTTTAAATAATTTTCCCAATAGTAAAATACCTTAAAAAATGTATGAACTTACGAATTTGAACATTTTGAAAGGTTTTTTGAGATTGTTTTTTTCCTGAGGAAGTTGTTGGCTCGAGGCGAAGACTGAGTTTGATGCCTGCAGCCGGCCGTCGGACGACTTTTATACCGAGCCACGGCGAACCCCGATCGACGGCCATCGGCATAATTTATTCCGATCGCGTCGTCGCCCCTGAGCTCTTTTCGATATTGTGTCGATCGAGTGTCGTTGCTCGATTTCCAAAGAGCTCGCGCTGGACTCGGCCAACACCTTGGACTGAATCGCGTGAGTCAGTGTGGGGTCTCGACGCGGCGGCGAGCGGCCGAAGGCGTGGCAGGTGGGGGGATTCGTTTCTGTGCCTCAGTCTTCGATTCGTTTCTGTGTTCTGGAACACTTTGGTCCTCGAAGGAAGTTGAACGAGAGCATCCGAAGTCCTTCCATATCCTCCGACACCCTTCAACACCTTCGCGTCGACTTGAAGGATTGCAGCGAACCTCTCAGTGCCTCCAACTCTCCGCAACTCTCTGGCCAAGAGCCCTCGGTTCGACCTCTTCTCCGACCACCGACGACCAACCCTCGCCGCCCCCTGACACCTCTTTCAAAGCGTTCCCACCCCGCCGAGTTCCTGGACGCAGCAGCCCAACAAGGATCTCGTTCTCGCAGGAACTTCTCGTTAAACTCAGCAATGAAATTCCATTTGAAATCAGACCCAACTTCCGAAGAATGCCGGGTCCCGGTGGCCGGAACGAGATCGAGGGACCGCTCCTGCCGACGGGTGTGCGAGAGAGAAGGAGCGAAAGGAGGGAGGGAGGGGAGGCGAGGGCAAGGGCTTCAGTTGAATGGAGGGAGTGTCGAAGGAAATTAATGAAAAACGATGTGAAGTCGAGGAACTCAACTCATTAGATTCTGCTCGCACAGCGGAGCAATCGATATAGCAAATATGTGATGAACACAAACAACAACAACAACATAAAACTACAACAACAACATAAAACTACAACAACAACATAGAACACCAGAACCTACAACATAGAACAACAACATAGTTGGAGGCAAAAACTCAAATACACAATCGAAGCTGTAAGAAAAATAAAACGAAGAACTCGTAGAAACGAGCTGGAGCATGAAGACGAAGAGAGAAGGAGAGAGATAGAGGGAAGAGGAGGGAATCGGAGAAAAAGAGAAAAAGGAAAATAAACGAAACTCGGAATTTCTCGCAGCAGAAGAATTCATAATTGAATTCCGAACGAGAGGAATTCTTTAATTCTATGCGTTCGAAACTCCGGCATTCCCGCCGCACCTCGCACTGTCTCTCGCTCGCTCTTTCTCTCTCTCTCTCGCACTCTCGCACTCTCTCACTCTCGCTTACTTTTCCCCACCGGTCTTTTTCTCCCTCTTCCTATCTGTCTGGCTCCTCCGCGGCTGCTTCAGCTGCTCCTCCGCTGTTTTATTACTCCTTGCCTCGACCCCACCCCGGTGCCTCGAACTCCACCTGACGAGCCTCCGAGGAATTCCTCGTTGTCCCTGTCACTGCCTCCTTCTCTCTCTCCTTCTATCTGTCGGTCGCTCCTTTTCCTCTGACGGCTCTGCCTTCCAGGGTGTGAAGCGACCTTTGGCGAAAGGCTCAAACAAGTCGAGTCTTTGGAGCGGTGGGGGCGACTGCGAGGAAGAGGAGAAGCACGACGTGGAGGAGGAGTAGGAGGAGGAGGTCCTCGTTCAGGCCTCGTGAATGTGTGGCCATGGGCCGACATGTCAGGAAATCAATGGGAATTCCAAGACATCGCAGCCACCTGAATGAAGCCTTTGCCTTTGGCTCTGTCGCTACCAGGGCAGCTGACTCCAGAAATTGCAAGTACAGAACTCTACAAGACAACGAGGAGGTTCCCAGCGGAGTCCGGCCGGGTCGTTCATTAATTTAGCACTTGGCAGAAAGTTTTCGGAACCGCATTGAAAGGTCATTAATTTCAGTTTTTTGTGTAATTTTTCAATTTATTTTTGAAAAGCTCAAAGCCTGGCCAGGGTTTCCAACAACCTCGCCTTTGTCTCATCAAGTGCAGGAGCGAACGAGAGGCGGAGCTATAGAGAGAGAGGGAGAGGGACAACAAGAGGGAGGTTGGCGCTTGTCGAAAGAAGGGTTGCCAAGTTCCTTCCATCCAGCTGGGAAATTAATTGGGGAAAACTTGTTAATTGAGTGGGGCGGAGAAAGAGAGAGAGAGAGAATAGAGGGTGCCGGAGAGCGATATCAGTAGGTGGTACAAACGGAAGTGAGGGAGAGAGAGACAAACTAAGGAGAAAAACGTTTTATAGATTTCAATGGAAAGCTGTTATTTAGGGTTGGTTTCATTGCAGCCAAAAAATAAATACACAAAAATAAAATGAGAATAATTAAAAAAATTGGGGCAAAAATCCGATCGAATTTAACAATCGTGTACAAAAAATTTAAAAATGAATGAACGTGGAGAACCGGTGAGAAGAAGTGGGGAATAAAGCAATAAAATAATAAGAAGGCAATCGGATGGACTTTAAGAAAAGGAGGAAGGTATGGAAGAGAGTGTGAATGTGAGAGAGAAAAGTAGAGTGTACTAAGGATTCGATTCTGATGAAATAAAATTTTAGATGTAAAACAACAAATCATCCAGGAGAATCAGGAATGAATTTGTTTTCATTTAACTTTCTCTTAATTCAAAGTTGGGTTGGTTTTCGAAAATATGTAAATTAAATAACAACAACAAGAGGAGAGACCAAAAACTATCACAATGGAAAACAACAACAATACAACAAAGTAAAACTCACAACAATAACAACAAACATGCAAATACCAATGTGCAAATAACAAGAGAATTGTGAAAATTGTAAAGGAACAATCAAATAGAACAACAACAACAACAACACCGGTAGAAACAAGCGAGCCATCAACAACACCGATTGAGCCATAAACAACAATGAAAAATAAACATGATGTGAATGAAAAAGTTTTTTCATTAAAACTCGATCTGCTTTAAATTGCGGAGAGTGGGAGAGGGATGGAGAGAGAGAGTGAGTGAATGGGTCAGTGGGGGAGAGTGAGAGAGAGAGAGAGAGAGGAAGAGAGTATAAAATGTTATGTTATTGCCGGAAACAAAAAACTTTTCTTCTCGCCGACATCGAATTTAACAACAACAATAGAATTACGAAACAACAAAACAGCAATCAGTTTAGGACACCAAAACAAAAAAAAAAAAAACAAGCCGACAACAAAAACACAACAACAGCGGAATAAAAAATTAAAAGCATTCAGCGAAATAGAAATTCCTGTTGTTGTTGTTGTTGTTGGTGTTTCTTTCTCACATTTTAATGCGTTACACAAACATTACAACAACAACAGCAACAACTTAGAGACATTTTCGCACGAGCCCCAGGGAGAGAGAGAGAGATGGGGGGAGGGAGGGAGGGTAGCGAGAGAAAGAGTGCGTGAGACAGAAAGAGAGCGGAACTCGCGCTCATTCAGCGAACAGACAACAACAACTTAAGGGACGTAAGAGTCCAGGGGGCGCCATTTTGTAACGTTACAACCACCCCCCCCCCTACCCCCTCTCACGCACTCCTCGCGTCGCCGAGCCGTCGAAAGCAGAGCAACAACAACAACAACAACTATGACAACTACAACATTAACAGCAACAATGGCGTCCACTACAACAACGGCAACAAAGGAATTATTAATAATTCTTCAAGGACTTAAAATTTTACGACATCGCACGTCTCGAAGGATCGTAAAAAATGAGAAAGCGAGAGGGCAGAAGGGGAGGAGGGGGAGGGAGAAGGAGAAGGAGGCGGCTTGATCGCCCGGGGCGAGGGTGAAGCCAAGGCCGAGGTGTGGACAGCGATGATGAACAGCGTCAAGGAGCAACAAAAACAACTAGGAAAATTTATGAAAAAATTGTTAGAAGCAAGAAAAACCCTCATCTAACAACAAAAATAATAAGAACAACAACAACAACAACAACAACAACGGGAACAAACCCTCGAAACTCGACGAAAATGAAAATTGCCAACTCAACGAAACTTTTGTTCATTAATTTTGAATGATGTCTTAGTTAACGACGGCGTCTTCTTCTTCTTCCTCTCGTATACTTCAACTTGGACTTGGACGATTTCGGTTCCGCTCGCCATCTGAGGACTCAGTCACAACAACAAGGATTATAACATCAAATACAAGAACAACACAGGCTGCGACCACAATTAAGAACAGCGCCCAATCGAGTAGGCCGGGGAGAGGAGGGGAAGGAGGAGGAACAGGAGGCAGGAAGAATGAGAAGGTGGAGCGAGAAGTGAGAAGTCAGAAGGAAGGAAAGATGGAGAGGAGGAGTGAGGAGGGAAACGAAAGCTAAGAGGAGTCTGGGTATGAAAAGTGGATGCGGCGTCAAGGATCACAGCGACGCCGAGCAATTTCCAACACCTCGTTATCTCGGCCACACCCCATCCCCCCTCGCCCCCCCCTCTCTCCACTCACTCTCCCTGCCTCGATGGGCGTTAATTTAGATTTTGTGTCGCGAGCTCGAAAATTAATTTATTTAAAGCAACTGGATTTGAATGGGAAAACTTTTGGAGCCGCCTCCCCATGCCCCAGAGATTTCCACAAGAGGCGAGGAGTCTCTTCTTCTTTTACTTCCTCGTTCCCTCTTCCTATGATTCTTTGCCTTTCTTCGCTCTCCTCCCACACTTGTTATTCTTCTGCTTTTCCTCAGACTACGTGGTGCGAGGAGTCTTCTCTCGGTACAAATCCAACATCCTTCTCAGGTTCCTCCAGTTTCACTAGCTGGCTTCCTCTCTCACTCCCTTCTCCCTCTCTCTCTCTGTTTCTTGCCTTAAAAGTTCCTGAGGTCGCCTTCGCTCACGTGTTTGTTGTCGGTTCACAATTTCGAAACTTTTATTCAATTTGCTTTAGCCGAAGGTTTGAGGAGGAGGAGGTTCCGAAACTTGCCGAACGGTAGTGAAGAAAGAGGCCAAGGGCGAATAGGGGAATAGCATAGAAGGTGATGAAAGAAATGGGAGAGGTGAAAATTACGGGTGAAGTTCAAAAAATACGATCAGGGTTGCCAGTTTGGTTATTTTTAACCAAACTGGTTGATTTTGTCTCTTCAAAATTGTTTTGGTAGAAAGGTAATTTTTTTTTGGTTTTGGTAACTTTTGGTTGCGAGCGGCAACCCTGAATACGATATACAAAATTCACCAGAAAGACGCCCAAAACAACGAGATGTCGCGAGAGAGAGAGAAAGGTGAGAGACAGCAGAACGAAGCACGGAACGAGCAGAACGAAGCACGATCAACAGGAGCATGGTACGAAAAAACGAAGAAGATGAGGGCGAAAGAAGAAGACGCGATTAATGAAATTTGCTTTGCTTTGCCTTGCTTTGACAATGTTTTTCCAGTGTTGCCGCACTGCACAGATTTAAGTATTCCGTGCTGGCGAGAAGGTTGGTTATTTCATTTCCTCCCTCCTCCTCCTCTTTCTCCTCAACACACTCTTTTTCCTCCTGCACCCAACGTCCTCCTTCTCAACCACGCCAGCCACCACCGCTTCAATCTTTCCATCATCTCGGGCTCCTTTTGCAAAGTGGTTTCTTTGGCGGCTGCGTCCCCCCTCCTTCCCCCTCATCGCCTCACCATACCACTTTCCACAATCAATCCCTCCATCGAGACGGTGCCACTGCATTTTAAAGTGCAAATATGTCGAAAACCACATCCATTTTGGTTTTCGATGGGAGTCGCACAGAAGCAGCAGCAACAGCAACAAAACGCAAAAGCGATAATAGCAGCAGAAAAGAAACAGCAATAACAAGAAAGGCCAGCAAGAACGCAATATAGCAACATCAAAGTGTTGCCCTCTCATTCCTTCCGACGGGAAGCGCGAATCATTGATACATTTGGCATCAAAGTGCAGTTTCCGAGACTAAAGCACTCAATATGAAAAGTGTGTAAATGGAAAATATTAATTTAATAGAAAGCAAAACATGTGACTTTGTTTATTTCAATAAAATGAACTTAATTCATTGAAATGACAAGCTCAAATTATGAACCTAAGTTAACGAAAAGTTAATTTAGCGAAATTAAGTGAATTAACATTTTCAATCCCAATCAAATGTAAGCGTATTTAACTCAATGAAAAAAATAAAATAACCTATTAAAATACTTTAATCCAATGAAATAAAGAGATTTCAGCACCAATGCTTAAACTTTTCATATCAAGGGCTTTACCAAAGACGCTGAGTGCACGCCTGTGGCTGTGTGTTAGTGTGTGTGTTCTCCAAAGCATTATGCGAGCGCGGTGTGATGTGGGCGTCTGCAAAGGGAGTGAACGAGAGGGAGGGAATGGGTGAGTGCTCCTGATGATGGCGGTTGTTGGTGCGAGAGGGATCGCGAAGCAAGGAGCGAAGACCAAAGAGCAATGCATTAAACGCAATCTTGAAAATAATATCTTCGTCAAAGCCATGTCTGTGGATTCTGCAACAGTTGCGGCCGATTGACGAGTTCAGTGTGTGTGGGTGTGTGTGTGCGCTACTGACGAAGAGTTGCCACCCCTTTAAGGTAAACATGATGAGGTAAAGGAAACGAATGCAGATCTGCTCAATTCGAACATAGTTTTAATTTCAAATCAGCAGAAAGGAAATGTTTCTTTTCCCAGAAAATACAGTGCGAGCACTGCAAATCTATTTCGTAACAAGGAAACTCCAGTGGAAATGAAGAAACCCTAAAATTTCATCGACTTCCTCCTCCCTTCCGCTCCCTTCTCGCCAGCCTTTTCTTCACCAACCACCCTTGGAGCCATCGGGGCATTCGATTCAAATTCAATTTGAAATTCTTCAATTGAAATCATAACAACAACACTCACTTTTCGTCAAACATCGTTGCCAGCCAGAGTTCGTCACTTCACCAAAACCAGCAACAGCCATCCATCCATCCAACCATCCGTCCATCGATCCGTCGATCCGTCCTTCCAAACAATAACAACACCAGTGGCGACGTCGAGGATTCTGGTTGCCAGGAGAACGCTCAAGTCCAAAATAGAGGACGGGCGAGCGAAGAGGGAAGGAAGGAAGGAAGCGAGGGGAGAACCTCGAGGAAAGTGCTTCACAGATCAATCAATAATATTGTCAGAAGTCAATCGCATGGAATTTATTATTCTTCGTTTATACGTTGCGACACAAATGCACACACACATTCACACTCACTATATAGTGCCGATATCGAAGCGGACGAAGTATATATATCGACGTGGTGAGGTTCCCTCCAGTCTTCTCTCCATCTCTCTCTCACTTCTCGCCGTCGAAGGCTGCCATTGTCGAGGCGTTGAACTCTGAGCTCTGCGTCTGACAGGAGTCGTCGGGGGGGAGGGACGGAGAGCAGCACGGGTGGAGGAGACCCGGCGGAAGCCGACAGACGACTTGGCGACGACTGGGCTACGGCTACGGCCGAGGCGAGGCGATAATTCGATTTTTGGTCAAAAGTCCATAAAATTTAGAGTTTTCAAGGATCTCCTCGGAGAGTGAAGATTTTGGTAAGAGGCCATGTCCAAGGACATTATTTTTGATTGACATTTCGAAATAAGTTTTCTCTCCTTGCGTGCTCCGTACCCCGTCCACCCACCATCGCCTGTGTAGAAACTGCAACACCTGCTACAGCAACATGAACAAGCACCGATGGTCGTCGGTATCGTGTCATCGAAGCTGCAACAGGAAATCGAACGCTCCAGCGGCATCACCAGTTGCGCCCGCCCACTCTGGCAACGCCCAACGCCACGTCCTCGCTCTCACAATCGCACTCCGACTCGCGCTCTCTCTTTTTCTCCCTCTCTTTGCTCAAACAGATGCTCGCTCTGCAACGTGTCGTCGTTGGATCACCATTCGCTCTCAATTAATGCAAGAGGGTTGTGTTGAGCGAGTGTCCGAGTCATGGAACGGTTGTAATGCCGGAGTTGCCCGAGCGCGCTCTTCAAATCAAATCCCCTTTTCCGAGCACATGTTTTTTTTTTCGACTTATCAATTTTGAATTTCATCGTATTTCATCGAACTTCATCGATTTAAGCCAAGGCTTCCGAAGCGGTCGATCGCATGCTTATCTGCGAAGCGTCCACGAGGGGCGTCCTTGCGAATGGACGACGGCCTTTGTGGTCCTCGAGCACTTTCCAAATAATTGAATCCTCTGACAAATGTTGTCCGACTGAATGGCCGCACTCGCTCCCACTCCCATACTCGCTCTCCCTCTCTTTCTCTCTCTCTCAATCTCTCCCTCCATTTCATGGAAATGTGGGCGTTCAATGCGATGTCGTTGGAGGAAATTCTCTGTCGGTCGGCTTGAGTTTTTCTCCGTCCTAATCTTTATGTCCTGCCGCAGTCCAGTCTTTATGACTGTCAGTCCTTCTGCTCCTAATTGCTTCTCCGCTTTCCTTCTCCACCCCCTCCTCCCCCACCTCGCCGCTGCGCCCTTCTTTTCTTCGGCTCGCCCTCCTTCCCCATGGGACGACATTTATCGAGTGTCCTTCGCAGCTCGCACTAGTGGCTCATCGCTGTTGTTGTTGCGATTTATGCTTTAATAAACGACGAGTCCTCGCACGACGACGACGATGAAGAAGAAGAAGAAGAGCAGATAACTCCTGCTGCGATATGGCTTCGCTTCGTCCTCGACATCAGATCCCGAGATAATCATTTCAATTACATGCGATGCGCGATTGTGTGAGTGAGTGAGTGAGGGAGTGAGCGAGATGGCGGTAGGATTGAACGCCGTTACCTGTGCCGAAAACGAGATTCGGAAGGAGGAGTCCTTGGCTGAGAGGACATTCATGCAAACATAGTTGTGTCCTTAAGAACATCTCAAGTCCACACACTATCTCCCCCTCTCTCTCTCTTCGACTCACCTCTCTCTCTCTCCGGTCACACTCTCTTCTTCTATCTCTCGCCGCACTCGCTCCGTCACACACGTGACGACTGAGGCGAGCGAGCAGAAGAAAAAGTGGGGCAGGTTGTGTGATCTGAATGGATGGTCAGCGAAAGGACTCGAACGCTCTCCAACGAAGGAGGCAGCGACACGAAAGAGACAGTGATATGAAAGGGACAGCGTAATGCAAAGCACAAATACACAGGCTCTTTTCATGGGAGCGAATTTTGAAATCCGTGCAAATTCGAAATGTTTCCTCCTCCTCCCTGGCCCTTTCCACTGTGTTGCCAGAAGGTCCTTAGGTTGATTGGAGAGACCAGAAACGCCATGTGGCAACGCCCTGTCTCGTTTCTACTCACTTTCCCCGAAATAATCGAATATTTATAGCGAACTCTTCGCCCATAAAACGCCCACGGGGGTGGGGCCGGTTGAGTTCCTGCGGCATCGGCTTCTTCCCTTCTCCTTGACCTCCTGCCTGCGGTCTTGCCTTCGACTTGGAACGACGGAGCCGCGTTATCCACAAGAATTCGAAGACGCTTTCTTTTACGACCTGGACTTGGCAGTTAAACCGGAAGCGGAAGTGGATGTGGAAGTGGACGTGGATGTGGAAGCGGGATCCGATGCGGCCGCGTCCGACCCAAGGCACGCTCGCTTCTGGACAAATATTTATGAAAATTCTGCGGCTGCAATTTCGCCGGAAGGACACAAACCACACTCAAACACACAAACATCCTCACTGGGATCCTTCCGCCCGTCGACCGTTGGCCGCAGGGGCGTGGCTGTCGCGTCCAGGGAGCTCTGCGCGTTCTTGTTGTGGTTTATTTTAATTGCTTGGCTTGAACGTCTCCCAAATTAACGACCAAAAAATTGGCCCAGAGCTTAAGTGTTTATTCACACACACAAACACACATCAACTGGAGTGTGTGAGGGAGTGGCTGTGTGAGGGCGCGTGTGTGTGCGAAGAGTGCGGAGAGAGCTCGAAATAATTTTGCGAGGAAACTTGCTGTTTGCCAAAATAAAAGTTCCAATCGTTTACGAGTCCACGCTGCTTAAGAGGCGAAATTACTTTAACTCGTCCGCTCGTTTCACAACAACAACAACAAAAACAAGAACTTGATGAAGACCACCCGCAACAACAACTATAACAATAACGCCCAACAACACCATCATCATCATCATCATCACCACCAGCAGAAGCAGATGCAGCTGAAGCCGGAGCTGGAGCCGGAGGTTCTCGCGCTGTAAGTGATGCCAACTTTTCGCTTCTGAAGTCTGTTGGCTGTCGTCCACTTCCACCGCCCCGCCACTGGCGCCCGCCGAACATGGGGGAGCAGGAGGAGGAGTCGAAAGGAGTCGGTTGATGATGAGGCGGAGGACGGTCGACAGCAGCAGCTGTGCGTGAAGTGGTTTTAAACGTAAAAGTTTTAATGTAGTTTTAATTTCGTCGTTCGCCTAATCGAGGATGAGCCAACCATCTACTCCACCAGCAGTCGTCCGTCCGTCCGTCCGTCCGTGCGTCCGTGCGTCCGTCGCGCCGCCCCTCGCTCCCGTCATCCTCTCGTCGAGTCACCCAGCCAACCAGCCATCTAGAGTTGCCAGCTCGCAATTTACTAGCACCAACAACATAATTAGTTTTTGAAGAAGCTTCCTGTCCGTCCGTCCCGCCCTCTCATTTTCCCTATACTATCTCCCTCTTCTATCTCCTTCCTCTATCGGTCGCCTTTATCTCACACACACACTCTCTCTCTCTCTCTCCCGACCACTCTCGAAGTCTCGCTCTGTTATCGGTGGCGGGTTCAAAACTTTGCTGCAAGATTCATGGAGAGCGAAATAGAGAGGGTGGGTGAAAGGTGCGTGGAGACGAGATTAAAAGGGGCGAGCAGATAATTAACGCACAGAAGGTCGAACATATTAGAGAGAGAAAGAGAAAGATAGGGGAGAAAGAGAAAGCTCATATTTCTCTGGCTCGCAGAAGAGCTTCAGGAAGACAGGCAACTCCGAATGTTACAGCGATATGACAATTGAAAGTTATCGAAAGCGAAGAATTTAAAGGCCATACCGGGCGAGGATCTGCGCTCAATTGAATCCTTGGAGTTGATCAACATTGCCGAAGGGAGCGGGACAGAGAGAATCTGATATTTGAGAGGAGGTTTACGGAAGATACGGAAGAATATTAGAGAGAGAGAAAGACGATATGTTTGGTAATTAGTGCTAAGGAGCAGCTCCAGGAAAGAATTCAAAAAGATTTTCCGCAGATTAGCCAAGTTGAAGAAGATTACAACAATAAAATATAAAGAGGGAGGGAGAGAGAGAGAGGGGGAGATCCTCCGCCAATTGTGACTACCAGAGGACTCTCTTAATTGCGTCCCAGCGGAGGCGATGCCAGGATGGCTCGCGGCAAGTCAAGACGCCCAGATAATTGATGCAGGAGTCGCAAGGACTCGCCTTGAGATTGGCGGGACTTCAACAGCCGCGATCCCACGCCAGGACACTTGGCGTATTTGAAGTGTCATCGCTTAAGAAGATCTCCATTGCCATGGGAGCGGTTCTTGGGTACTTTGTTTGGACGGCTCCCCGGACGGTCCGTCGGTCTCTCGTTCCCGCTGTCGTGAAAAATGGCGTCGAAAGTTTCCTTCGCCTCGTTCGTCCTGATCCCGCGCGACGATTCAACGCAATGCACAAAGTTATGAAATGCATGAGAATGAAATTTGTTTATTATTGCAGTCGATGTCCCGCAGGACGTAGGAGGAGGGTACAAACCAGAGGACGAACGGGTGCTGGAACGGAAGCTGGAAGGAGCGATGGAAAGCCATCGAAGTATGACGGAAAAGTTTTTCCGTTTCCTTTGGGTTTCGACATCGGAACAAGGGGAAGTACTAGAGGCAAGAGGAAGGAGCAGAGAATCGGAGAAGTGGAAGAGGAAGCGTAAACGAAAACGAATGAGAAAAAAGTTCAGAACGAAGGAGTCGGTGAATGGGAATGAGAGGACAAGAATCGAAAGACATTTTTAACATTTCCGTTTATTCAAAGTTTTCCTTTTCGAACTCCCGACATTTGCAAGGTTAAATCGATGCAATTGAAAGACTGTTTTTCTGTTTTTCAATTTTCCATAAGATCCTTTAGGTATCAAGATAGACGGACCTGGGCTTCTACTAATGGGAACCTGGAAGGATTCTCTCATTGAAAACCTCCGACTGGGCTGAAAGTTCTGCCGGAAGAGCTGCAGTTGCTCGAACAATTTCTTCAGCTCTAGCCGAGCACCTCCGACGAGCGCCGTCAATTCGTCTCACTCTCTCAATCTCTCTCTCTCTCTCTCTCTGTTTCATTCTTCCCTTCATTATTCTGTCGCCTCCTCGGTCCAGCCGACGAGACGCAGCTGCGACTTTGTTACGTTTTAACTTTGCTGAGACTTTTTTGCCACCGCGGCCCACAACACCGTCGTCATCGCTCCGTCATCACCCTACTACCTTTTCACTGCCTCCTACCTTCCCACTTTCCACCTACTACACTACTTTATCGTTCGCTCCTTCGGTCGCCGCACCCTGAAGCCCTTCTGCATTATTCTCCCGGGAGATTGTGATTTTGGAAAATCATTGTAGGAGCGATCTCAAGACACTACTGCAGTCAAGTTTTTGCTCCTGCCTCTTCCTTTGCTACTTTTTCTACTACTTTTGCTCTATTTTGTCTGATATTTTTGCTACTATTTTTGATATATCTTTTTGTACTCAAACTCTCCCACTCTTTCTCTCTCTCTCACTGTTTCCAGTCTTTTCTCTAGTTTATACTTTCCTATCATTTCGTTGCGGGCGACAACTTTTTATGTGCGACCGGAATTTGTTGTTGTTGCTGCCGCTGATGCTCCTTAAGCAAAGACCAAAGTCCTGAGACTTGGCGACGACAGAAAGCGAGCGAGCGAGCGAACGTAAGAACGAGCAAATGGACAAGGAAAATATTTCCGCTTTCTGGAGCTCAAGCCCGGTAGCTTCCACTCGAAGTTGCAGAAGATGAGCCTCGGTGGGGACGAGGAACGAAGAGAAGAATAAAAAAAGGCGATGGCGACGACAGGGAGATCGAAGGAGGTACGAGGAAGGGATGAGTTGGTTGGGATGAGATGAGATGGAACGGGCAGAAAGTTGAACATAAAACTTGAAATTGTTGAAATTTGCTGGAAATGCATTTTAAAATAGTGTTAACTGCGTTGTTAAGTTTCAGCTCCGCGCAGACAGGGGGACGGACGGACAGCTACCCAAGACAGAACAGGACAGGGACAGGCAGCACGGACACGGCATCAGTAAAGATGGGTTCGAGGGTGATGGGGATACCGCAAGGAGGCAAAAATAATAAAAGATATGGAGACGAGCGAAACCCGGAGACGAAGGATCAGCTGAAGTTTATAAGTTTTCGGGATGCGCTGCACGGGCTTCGCAGGACATCCTTGTGGACGCAGATGCGAATGAGGACGACGGCGGGAAGGAGCAGAGAGAGAGAGCGGCAGCGGCAACGGAACTGCAGCGAAATTGCTTCGATAATTGATTATGAGAGGTGGGGAACGCGGCGAGATGAAGATGAGGATGAGGTATAAGTGGGAGTGGAACAGAAGGAGGCGAGCGCGATACGGTCCACTGTTGGTCGACGGCCGGAGCGGAGGACGAGGGGAACGAGGGAGTCGTCGAACGTGCGGCTTAAGCATGCGGAGGTGAGAACGAGTCAGAGAACGAAATCGGCGGAATCTTGGCTGCACCTTCAGCTAAGCTCGGCGGTGCTCAGCTGTGGGGCAAAAGTTCAAATTGATTTAAAAGCAACACTGGCATTTTTCACAAAGTTACCGTCGAAACTCCTGACCGATGGTTGGCACCAGTGGTCGCAGAGTCGTGGCGATTTTTTCGTTGTTGAAGTCATGAATTTATTCAGTCGTTCGGTTACACTAATTTTTGTTTTTTCAAGCCGGCTTCTCTTTTGCACAACAAATTTTCTATTATACTGCGATTTTATTTATTTTTAAAGATAATTTATTGATAATTTCACTTAAAAAACTATCGATGAACCAGATCGAGATTCCCCTTAACATATTGCAAATACAACGACAACAATGAACAACAACCATTCGAAATCCACTATTTTCAAATTCAGAAAACGTCTGTTATTTGTGTTTTTATTCAACGGAACACGGGGTCAACATTTTATTGCTCATATTTGTTCCATTGAACAATGCAAGCCACACCAACAACTGCATCATAAGTGTTGAAAGAGGGCAATTGTGCGATGGCGAGGAATCTGAGCGCGTGTATGTGTGTGTGTTGGTTTTGGTGGCGCATTTAATAACCGACTAATTAATATCAAATACATTTAAAAAACAACAATAATCGTACATCAACACCCACTGAGTGCCAACGTCAACAACAACCACATCGAGATCCATATTTAGAATCCCCTCCGCCCACCATTTTGACGACTATTACTCGGAGGAGGTCACGGAGAACAACAATAACAAAATCAACAACAATGGATATAGCAATAACAACAAAAGCTTGTAAATTAAACTTCGATCCCCGCATGGAATAGTCTGAAACACACGCGTGTCTATACAGAGAACTAGTGAGTAAGAGAGTGAGAGGTAGAGACGGGTCATTTGATAGGACCAATGGGCACGCCCCACCCCCTTGGGGCGCCGTGGACCGCATGTCGAGTGCGTGCTCGGCATCCATCGAAGTTTATGAACGCACATTATTCGCCCCCCGAGGCTATTTGCACAAAATACGATTTCATTTATTTAATTCAATTGTAATTGCATTAATTAAATTCCATTGCTGTAATTAAATTGTTAATTTTCATCAATTGCACAGAGACGCATACCAAAGCCAAAAACAGCATCAAATGCTCTCGATGTGTTCGTTTGTTTGACTATTGTGTTTAGTTCATTTTGGAAGCAGCGCTTCTCAAACATTTCGGTTTACATACACTTATTTGGGTGAATAGTTCTTTTAGACTAAAATTCCATCATAAATGATAGGTCGATCCTTGGTTCATCTTCCTAACCCTATCCTTCAAAAGGTTTCTCAAAAATTTTTATACCGCTTCCCTAAAACGGAATGTTGAAAGGTTTGCTACCTTTCTCCGTGCACGACCATTCGGGTGGTTAGAGCGGAAGACGCGTCTTCTCCAGAGCGGCACATACATATTTTCCCAATTTGCGTACTACGCGCAGTTTTACTATAAGCCATTGGCCATGGTGCGAACCAAACGAAACCAAAAACAACAGAAATGTGAGAGGGAAAAACAAAAAGAACAACCAAAAGTGAGATGTAAACGTTTAAAAATTGCATTCATTGCAGAGCTAAGACATTTGTCCAGTTTCCAACGCAGTGGATGCTGTGCGCTCGCACAGATTAAACAACGAGGAGAATCGAAAGAAAGCTGCAAAGGATTGCATTATAGGATTATAGCAAGTGTGGCAATTTACGGACGGTCGCGTGAAAAAAGGAAACGGAGGAGAAACTTCGAAAACTGGAGAGTTCACATTCTACTATAAACATGTGCTATAACTGGCATACAGCTATAAACTTATTCCTAAACCTGTCTAAATTTTAGAGTTGTGTCCAAGCTTCGAAGTTTTTCGGGATATTCGTGACTTCGAGACTAAATCGTGTTTACATTTTTCACAAAACGATGGTGTTCGCAAATGCTTTTTTCTTAAAACTCCCTAAGTAACAATATTACTTAACAACAACAATAAGAATAATTATAATTAATTAAGTATTTTCTATTTTTTCTTGCTAAAGTGTCGCTTTGCAAACGTCTCGCCCACAATGAGGGGGACAACAAGACTCGCCTCCGCGTATACCTTCACAGGAGTTGCGTCTTTGCGAATTTTGCCCCACGACACGGCCTCATCGGGCCGCGCGCCACTGTCACTGCCGTCAAACTCAGATGCGGTGTTGATGAAAACCGAGAAGTCTGCCCCATTGCGCATTAAATTCGCATTGCAGATGTGGTGCTTGATCACACCGCCTCCGATGATGATCATACCCGAGTTGACGGCCTTCACAGCCATCGTGTTAAGTCGCCGGAGATCGGATAGAATGTCCACCACAAGGCCCGGATGCCGGAAGGAGTGGAAGTACATCATGTCGCCTAGACTGCCGTCCGTGAGTGCGGGACTAAACACAGGAATATTGTTCTTGGCAGCCCAATAGTAAATGGAAGCAGGGTCGTTGATACGTTCACCCAGGCGATGTATGATGCGTGAGGGAGACCAAACAGTGCCTTTACTCTGCTGTTCCTCCAGCATTTCGGTGAGCAACGGCATGAGCCAATCCTCGAACTTGCAGTAATTATCATTAGGAACAAGCAAGTTGCCAATACGATTAATGCCACGTTCCCTCAGGTCTTTGCCCGGCAACTCGAAGGAACCTGTCGGAATAAAAAGATATCTTAAATGAGCAATCGGATGAAGAGATACCATGAGTTACACACCCATGTACGTAGGTGCCAGGCATTTGATGAAGTCCTCCTCAACGCCACCGGCCGTCGTTACAATACAGTCGACCATTTTGTGTTCCACCAAGAAACGCAAGGTTTCTCGCATGCCGGACGAAACCAGATTCGACGTGAATCCCAAAAATATTGTGCAATTGTGCTTGCGCTTGATGTGTTCATCGGTTTCATGAACATCCTCCTTTTCGGGATCCAACGGTTGTTCCCTGCAATCAAGCTGAATATTTGTATAATGCGTGAAGAAAATCTTTACTATAATGGAACTTCTTTCTCCCTTACCATTTTGTTGATTTCCTTAATCGCCAGGCCTAGATTCGTAGCCTGGAATCCGGTGCGCTCGTATGATTCCAACAGCTTGGAGTAGTCGATGCCATTGTTCCAGTCATAGCCATGCACCACGGGTGTTCCTTCCGGAATCTGTTCACTCCGCATAAGCACTGCATCCTTAGCTATTTCGGGCTCCTTTCCTTGGCAGGACATAATTATACCTTTCAACCGACCGCTTCCGTTTATCAATTAACTGCAGCTGTAATTTGTTTTTGGGTCCGATTTCGGAATTTTGTTGACATGTGCGCCAGCCGTATCGAACTTCGAATTCCAAGTGGATGCGATTCACTGGAATGCGCTTTCTAACTGAACACATCCACCACAAGAGGGCTTAATAAATTTTGACAACTAGTCATCAGAGAGAAACTGTCAAAATTAACTCACAAAAATTTTTGCTGTGTAAACTTTTTTTTGGCAAAATCAGCTAAAGAGAAAATCGCTTGGATTTATAATATAAATTGCAGGACGAAATTCAATCGAAAATAAATACTTTACGTTTACCGAGCGGAAGAACGTAAGAATCGAAAATTGTTTGTTGAAAAATCAACAAACGAAGTAAGGCTACAGCAATATCGCAACAACAAGAGCAGCGGAGAAAAATAAGTCTGACAGGCAGACGGACGGAGGGACACCACAACCAACCCATTAGCGCCCAGCCTATCTAGAAGAGAAAATCGTTGAAAATTTGTTGAAATTTAGGAAGCACCTACGAAAATGATAAAATTATTTTCGTTGAAGCAGCAGAAGAAGGATGGTGATCAGACCTCCAAGACGGGACAGCAGAAGAAGGCATCAGCTGCACAACTGCGAATTCAGAAAGGTATGAGTGCGTAAATTGTGTGTGCGTGTGTAAGTGATCAAGTGTACTATGCATACAGGTTTGTCATAGCAGCCCTAGCGCTTCATCGTTATCGAAAACATTGGATAACTGAACATAATCGGAAAACACCCATTCTCTCACTGAAAAAATACGTCGGATATTATTAACATATCTTTATTTTTAGATATCAACGAATTGAACCTTCCAAAAACATGTAATACTGATTTCCCCGATCCAGATGATTTGCTTAATTTTAAACTGGTTATATGTCCCGATGAGGGATTTTACAAGGGTGGACGGTTCGTATTTAACTTCCGCGTCGGCCCCAATTACCCACATGAACCGCCCAAAGTTAAGTGTGAGACTCAGGTCTATCACCCTAACATCGATTTAGAAGGAAATGTGTGCTTGAATATATTGCGCGAAGATTGGAATCCTGTGTTGACCATAAACTCCATTGTCTACGGATTGCAATATTTATTTTTGGTAAGTTTATACACATACAACGACAGTTGAGTGGTTTTCATGACCACATTCCATACATTGAATTCTCCACAGGAACCCAATCCCGAAGATCCGCTCAACAAGGAAGCCGCCGATGTATTGCAAACAAATCGACGTCTATTTGAGCATAATGTTTCAAAAGCGATGCGTGGCAACTTCATTGGCGAAACATATTTTGAATGCTGCCTCAAGTGATATACAAAATCAAAAGTGTTTAATTTTAGGAACAGCGTCT
The DNA here is from genome assembly GCA_947389925.1 of Coelopa pilipes. Classification (NCBI taxonomy): domain Eukaryota; kingdom Metazoa; phylum Arthropoda; class Insecta; order Diptera; family Coelopidae; genus Coelopa; species Coelopa pilipes. The sequence continues at coordinate 26,449,115 of OX376699.1, read as the reverse complement.
GTTTGTTGGCGCTCATCTTGGGCGTTGGCGGCCGCTTTTATATTAATTTAATTTTGAATAATAATTGAAATCATAAAATACATTAAAAAAATACAACTTTATATACAGAAACAGAACATGGATATGCTATTGAAATTTTAAATATAATAAAACACTAAATTTAAATAAAATCTGGGCAAGGTAGAACATTTCTATTTTAGAGAAAACTATAAATTTCAAGATACGATGAAAATGGTTTGTAGAAACCTGACACACATGTATGAATTTCTGCACCTCATAGGTATTTTAAAAAATGAATGCGTTGTCGTAATTAATTAGTATATAAAGATTAGAAATAACAGAAAAAACAAAATATATAATGTTTAAATGAGTCCACTTTATCAATCATAAATCTAATTTAATTTAGCTTATTTAACAATTTTGCAGTTTAAGTTAAAGTCCTTTTTTTAAATGCTAAACATTTGTAAGAATATAAATACTCTTGCTGGGATAATATATGAAAATTCTTTAAATTGTAAATTGCATTATTTATTGAAAGTGTTTGAAAGTCTATTACTTATAATGTATTGTGTTATCATTACAATTGAATGCTGTGTTTTCTTAAATTTATATTACGCAGTAAACACAAATCTGACACAGCAGCTTGCCTGCCACTGTTCACGCGCAAATCATAGAGTCTGCAAATAAGTCCGACAGTTATTTCTTCAGTCATCATCACTTTTAGCAAATTTTGCATTAAATTCGGTGGTAGAAGTTTAAGAACTGGTCGCACACGCTCCTTGCCACACTCCACGAGCAAGGAAATAAATTGGAAAACAAAGTAAATTTTTGGTGACAACTCATCTGTACTCGCGAAATGCACGAAAATTTTAAAGAAGTACTGGATAGCTGCTTGCAACGGTTCCTTGATGTACGTTGGTGGCTCTTTAATATTAGCGAATGTATTAAGATTATGCATACTGTCGGCATTGAAATCATTTGAGCAGGAGCTATCCGACCCATCGGCTGCACTGATTTTTCTTATTTTATTTGCTTGTTCTATTTCATCGGAATCATGAGAGCGCGTGCGTTTCTTTTGAGCTTGAGATTGCTGGCGAGTTTCTAAATTGGATATGATACAATAAACGCACAGACGGGCCAGCACAAAAGATTGTGGCTCATGAATATCCTCTCTAAAGAAAGAAACGAAACAAATTGTTAGACTGAACCTGATTTTAATTCCTTTGTTAGTTCATACCCCTGACGATTCTCTATTATCGATGGTATGATGCGTTCCAACAGAGCGATTGTAGTTCCTTCTATATCCAAATGTAATACTGCGAAAACAATGTCCATGGTCTTCATCATATCCTAAAAGTGTACATCAATAGAATCAAGGCATGTGGATAAAATATATGATCTCACTCTTGTATATTTGCATTTGAGTATTTCTTCAATCAACTGTGTAGCCAACCATTCTGGACCCCCAGCATGCAGTAGAGACTCTAGCATTTGTGCAGCCTTAACAGGAAGCCAACCATGTTCCGTGACAGTCTTCCAAACATCTTTGAACTGCTCATAGAGAGAAACATGCGACACGAGATTTTGGGTCAACGTTAAACTGCGCATTTTAGGATTTCCAGCGGGATGCACATCATGCTGCATTTTCCGTATAATTTGAAATGAAAGTCCCAAACGTTCCTTCACATTTTCTTGCGACGACATTTCCTCCGCACTCGGTGGGGCAAGGAATTGTTGAATCATATTAAGTGGTTTGAGGAATTCGTTCTTGAATTGAATATATACATATTATAGAAATATATGGACTTATTTTGGAATGAACTTACTTCACGAACTGAATACATATACGCGCATAAAAATGATGTAGCACAAACAGAGAATGAGAATAATCGCCGCTTTATGCTGTCCAATATACTCTTTACATCAGCTGAGGATAGAGTTTCTTTTTCCCAAGCGATCAAGACATGATATAATACCCCTGGGAGATTCAAACAAATGTCTTGCCACGTTAAATTGCTATATGGATGAATAAATATTTATATACACGTATTCACATTTCAGTATTTTACATACACAAACCTATTTTTTAACTGAGCCTCTGGTTTGCTAAGACTCAACAAAAGTTCATCAACAATATTTTCATCACAGAGCGCAATCATATTTTTAGGAGACTTAGGTTTATTTCTTTCAACCATACATTCGCGAACCCATTTCTCAAAAAAAGAATCACCATTTTCGGAGAGTACCACCTGTCATCGAAGTTGTATAGTCAATATTGTGATATATAAAATTTTATAAAATGCTTACATCAGACCCATACGTTTGGACAATAAATGTAAGCATCAAGAAGGAAACATCAAAGAGTGTCGAACGGATAACCGACGGTTTTCCGACTTCTCCAGGTACTTCTTTTGAGTTTTCGTTGCACTGAATGAGCCGTGAAACAAACGTCTTCAATCTACCCTCAACAGTAGCCACTGAGAGTATCAAATCGAAGCTATTGCCTATAGAAGAAACAACGTCAACAAAAATAGATAATAGTCATTGCGAAAATCTTAGAAAAACGTACCGACTAAAACTTGACAGAGAACGCCTAATAGAGCTTCTTGCACTTTATTGTAATCAGTGCTCAGAGTTTTCAAAATCCCTGAAAGTGGTACTTCAGCTCGTATTATAAAGTTGATTATGGAGATCGCCTGATTGCCGACCTCACGTTTTTGAAGCATTGAAGAAATATTTTCACTATGTAATGGACACGAAATAAGTCTATTTTTAAGAATCTATATGATAAAAAACCAACCGTTGTGCCGAAAAATGTTTAATATGCATATCGTTAACCAAATGCTGTTTTGTCCAATCCTTGAGCAAATATTCGATAATGTTACAAGAGCATTTGGTATCCATGAAGTCCAATATTAGATTATCTTCAAGAAGCATTTCGAGAGCTTCAACCACTTCAGGAATGTAATCACTAGGTGTTTGATCTCCAGGAACTAGAAATGAAGCATTAAGGTAAAGTTCATGTTGAAATGGTGATATCTTACAATGCGTCAATGCCTGCAACTTTTTGATAATATGTGGCACCTTGAAGAAAGTGAATGCACCCCACATTGTATCGTGACTTGTCTCAATGACATTGCTGAGGGAAATGAAACCAGCACGAATAATCTCATAAAACAAACGTGACATGGAGAAGTTCTTAAGTCGCTGAATCATTTGTAATTCGGCAACGTAGTACTGTGTGTCACTGCACGGATTCAGAAGAACCTCCACAGCCAACAAAGGTTGCACACAGTATGTAATGGACTCAACGGACTTGTTGTCCAGCCTCAACATATCCAATTGATTTACATCCAAGTAGATCAGTTGTTGAAAGTACTTCTCGATGGCAGGATTTTGCGGTGTAAAATTTGACTTCGTTAGCGACGTCTTGATATTAGCATATCTGTCACGCATTTTTACGTAGAATTCTGGATCTTCTTGCCGTCCGACGTACAGAATACCCATGGTGAAAGGATTATATATGACTTTTTCCAGTACAGTACCAGTATGTTCCAACATGTAAGATTGTTCTGTAAACATTTAAGTTTTCCATAAGTTTTTAAGTTTTTCATATATTTTCCATATAATATACAACAGAACAAGAGAACGAAACCAACCTGGACTGAGATCTCCATTGAGCTCGTAGAGCTTGGCACATTTGCCAAATATCTGTAGAAGCCAATTTACAAGTGACACCACCGCCCCTGGTAACAACGATTCTTCAGGTTTACTCCTGGAATAGCATTCTAAATTAGAAAGTGTTCCCCAAGAAGTTTCAAGTAAAAACTCACCGACATGTTATTCCGTCAATAATTGATTCGAGAAACTCCAGCAAGGATGTAATGCAAAATGTTCGATCGAAGTGCTCGTACTTTGAAATTCGCTTCAGCACCGCTGCATGCGATACCAAATGCGCGCAGAGTGAGTGCTTCAAGTAGTTGAGAACCAACTGGTCGAAATAGATGGCAGTTAGAAGGTACTAGAAAGAATGATATTACACGAATTTACCGGATTCGCAGTTGATCCTATCAACGCCTGTTGAAGTATGCAGTCTGCCAGGTTGTACACATCTCCACTGGCACCTCGTGGCAGAACCTGCAGTGTACAAAGAAATACGGAAATACTTTTGAATCGGGCCACCCAGCAAACAATATAATTTTCATCACTTCAATCAGAATTGAAAAACTCGATTTTCAATTTGTTAACCTGGATTTTAAATATATTTTTTTAACCTGGCAAATTCGCAATTTTACCAAACAAATAGGGAAAATGTTAAATTTCAGACAACGTACTCTACTCCAAAATTTAATAAATTTTCGAAAAATGCAACTGGCCACGGTTGCATACCAATTCAAAGTGGATCGACCAGTCTACTATCCAGATCGAGACAGCGAAACGCAGCGCGTTGGCGACCAGCCTAAGAACCAATTAGTGACAGAAACACAGATGAAGAAACAACTGCCCAAAGACTACTACTACAAAGTGTTGGGCATCCGCAAATTAGCGACGACGCAGCAAATTAAGGCCGCCTACTATGCTCTGGCCAAGCGGTTCCACCCAGACGCAAGCAACACATCACAGGAAACCCAGAAGTTCCAAGAGATACTTAACGCTTATCATATTCTGACCGACGAAACGAAACGCTTGGAATATGATCAACTGGGCGCGGTTAAAGATGAGGTTAACTTTCTGAAAAACATTTCCAATTTTTCTATACCAAATAAGATGGACTATCCGTTTCCGGCAACTAGAGAAGGTAAAAATGAAATAAAAAAATGTCTTCAACAGTTTTCTCTAAAATTATATTTGCAGAGCTCGTTAGGATTACAAATGGGGAACACTTGCTCGAGTTAACTTTTATTGAGGCAGCTCATGGCGTAAAGAAATCTCTCGATATGAGGTTTCTAAAAAAGTGTCCTACATGCAATGGCAAGTCACCGAAGCAAGTTAGTCGCACTAATTCCGAGTTGTGTCGCAAATGCAATGGCACTGGTCAGCTAACCAAAAAGACGCCAACCTATACCAGTCTCCTGGTGTGCGATCAGTGCCAGGGAAAACGATATATTAATCGCAATCAATGTGATACCTGTGACAATCGAGGTATTGTGCTTGAGACCACCAAGGTCAATGTTTCGGTGCCAGCAGGTGTAAAAACTGGTGACATTCTACCAATCGCGAATCCTGCTACGAAGCACCGCGTCAACTATCGCGTGCATGTCGGCGAAAGCGACTATTTTAGGCGTGAAGGCAATGACATTCTAACGGATCGATACCTCTCCATTTCGGAGGCAATACTAGGTGGAGTTTTCAAAGTGCGTGGTCTATTCGAAGACATGGATGTGAAGTTGGAACCGGGAGTTGAGAGCCATTCGCAGGTGGTGTTAAAAGGCAAAGGCATCAAGTCGCGCGATAATCAGGGGAACCATATAGTCACCTTCAAGGTGCGTATTCCACGCACACTATCTACAAAGCAGCGTCAACTAATTTTGGCACTAGCCAAAACCGAGGAGCACTATTTTCAAAGGAGTGGCTAGGGGCGGAGAGATTTCATTTAAATTGAGATGTGTAACTTAAGATTAAACATAATTACAATATTTGAACTCGAATAAAAGGAATACCACTTGTTACTTGTTACAATATGTAGATATTGAAAGTTTTCGGAATATTAGTTTCAGTGTCACTACTCACGGTTTTGATATTGATGCCCCACTGTGAGTCGGACCAACGCTCACGCCAAGCCTTGAGAATCATCATGTTCAGCAGACTCGTTTTGCTTGTGGTTTTTTGCACATCCATTTTCAGGTCTTTCATTTTATATTGAAATTCAAATAAACCAGCAAAACTTTAATTACATAAACTATGTATTTTATTAAAATTTAAACATTTTCGAAGAGGAGAATAACTTTACAACCCGTTGCATAGGGAGAAAAAAGTGACGTTTGCAACATCAACAGAGAAAATTAACGAGAGCTGTCAATTTGTTAGAGAGAAGGAAAGAAAATATATGAGAGCGGCAAAAGTGTAAATATTACAAGTAGCTGAGATGAGCACAGCTGAGTGAGATAACACAGGGTTGCGCTAATCCGCGATATAAATATAAAAAATTAAAAAAATCATTTAGAATAAAAAAGATAGTAATTTTTATTTCACAACAAAAATATAATATATCGCTATATTTAATCATGAAAACTATAATAATGCAATAATTCCGTTAATACTTCAGTGAGAACAAAGGTCACCAAAAATATCGGAATCAATCGGAAATAGGTTGCTTTTTAATACTATAAAATATTAATAAAATAACACCGCTCTTATTTTTATTTCCTATAATATATTTACATTTTTGTTTGTATGTTTTTAACTATTTTTATAAATTTTTATATATTACGTTATTTAAAATTGCGTTAAAAGTAATATTAATTTACATAAAAAATAGATATTTTCGAAGAAGTAAAAGTTTCGATTTTATAATTAATTTATATTTCAATAATAATGTTTACGTAGTACATGCGTAATTTATTCATTTATTTCAATAGAGTATATTTTCAGACAGAAATACTTATTACTATCTTTAAAATAGAAGCATTTAATATTGAGTAATATGTGTTTGTAATGTTTTGGTGTATGTGACTTGGTTGATTTTTATGGGTGGGTCAAGGATATGGAAGAGAATGTCAGAAAAAATTATAAGGAAAAATTAAAACAATATGTAAATATTTTCTATATGGTCATATTTATTTTTTTGTTTTTTTTTTTTTTTTGTGTAATATCTCACAAGTTTTCAAAAAATCTCACATTATCTTCGGAGTTTTGATTGATATTTGTTACGAGATACGAATTTCAAGTTATACTCGAAGTAATTATATAACAAAATCAGCGTCGAAAAATGGAGATATTTATTATAATTAAATTTGATTTAATATCTAACTAAATAATGAACATAATGAATATTAAATATAAAAAGAAATAAATCTTTAAATTTATGTCTAGTTTATATGCTCTCGATAACCTCTCGTCTTTCAATTAGCAATTTAAAAATAATGAATGACAAATCAAATCAGAAGTATAAATTTGTAATAGTTTAGCTGTAAATTGGAGTTTCACAATCACCTGCGCGTTATAAATGTATTTTATGACCGTACGATTCCCACTTTATGCGGTTTCATCACTCTTTACAGCCGAAGCATAGCTTGGTCCAGAAGTATTTGATTTCAAATCATCACTAGTCCCGCCAAGTGGTTGTGGAGAGTCAACTGAAAATTCAAGTTCTCAATAATTAAATGGATCAATAATATGTATTTCAAATGTGATTATTTTTAAATATTTCACTTTATAAGAATTAAGATATTTTTCTCAATATTCTACATAAGGTATAATAAATACCAAGCACTAACCTTTAACATCCAAGGCGTAATTATCAACTGAGCGTAAATCGTGCTTCTTTATCAGTTGACATTCACCACCCTCAATTGATGGAATCGAATAGACATACAGAAAACCATCTTGTGAAGCAACTAAAAGTCTAAACAGAAAATATATTTAGGTTTCAAGAGATCGGAATAATGCGATTGAAATATTAAGAGAGTATAACCAGCATAAGAGAAGTGAAGACAGGAACGAACCTTAATTGTTTTTGAATAGTAGCGATTGCACACATACGCTTAATTCCAGCCTCTGGCAATGTAACCGATGCAAATGCACGTCCTTGACTAAAAACATCGGTAACTTGGGATGGCAAGTAGCTGGTAACAGTTTTACTTAAGAATCTAAAAAACGAGTAACTTGAGAATAAAAAGGTGCCCATTGAAAAAAAAAAAACGAAAACAGGTCAAAATGTGTTTGAGTGAATAGAAAACGCAATGTGAAGAATATAATGCATAATGAAAATTAAAGGAAATTACTTTACATACATCTATAAAGAATTGACAAATATGAAAACGCACCAAAGACATGCTAACACATATCAATTTAAAGGAAATATTTAAGAGTAAAAACATTACCCCATCCAGTCGTCCGAAGACTGCTTGGTTTCTGCATTCTCAGCTGCACTGCGATCCAAGCGGAATATGTGTACTGTCTCCGTATTCGAACTGGACACTAAGTACTCAGCACAGGAGCTAAACGAAAGCGATGCGATTGATACACATCGTTTGAGACCACGACGTAACTCAAAAAGTTTGGTGCCATCCAAGGAGGAGAACACACGAATCACAGTTCCGCGTTCACTGGCTGTTGCAATCTCAGTACCGGAGGGACTGAATGCAATGGCCGCCAAAGGAGTATCATGAGCAGGAATCATAGTTTTGGCATGCAAATTGATGGCATCAAAGATTTGAACCTCGCCGACTGTTACACTGCCTGGGTATGCCAAATAGCAGTGATCCGATGATGACGACAGTGCACACAAACCAGTCGAATTGCTGGGAGTGTCTCGAATCGTATGGACTACTTTCATATCCTGGATGTTATGAATGTATAGGCTTTCTTCTAAGCATACTACTAACCGCTCACGGTTTAGTTTAACCGCAAGAATTGTATTTGAGTATGAATAGTTGCATATTTCACTTTGCTTCTTGAAATGGCAAACCTATGGGTTAATATATATTTCAAATTAATTCATTAGTGATTTGAAAAGTTTACCGACCTTCAGTTTACGGGGAGCTTTCTGCGAAACGATGGCAACCAACGAACTTTCAAAAAGACGCTCAATCAAAAAGATTTCCTCGGTAGAACAACTGTAGATTTTATCCAAAGTTGAGTCAATTGATCCCAAACTGTATAAGCTATAGCCTGATTTTGTTGCAACTGCCAAAGAACTTAGAGAAGAAATAAATAAATAATATATGATGAAATTGAGAAGCTACGGGTGGAGTCAATGTGCGATAAGACTTACGTGATATTTTGATTGAAATTTACAAATATATCACCAGCGTCTATATCTGGTCTCCCCAACAGGCTCATAATGTCGCAATGGTTGAGTGATCGCAGTGTCCGTAAAGATTGATTGAGCTGTTTTTATCTAATGATGACTGCTGTAATGTACAATTTTTAACTATATTTTAACAGTATATTTTTAGGTGTCTAAAACGCATAGTTGTGATGGTTAATGCAATATAGCATATTTTCATTTATGAACTTCAGTTTTTGTGCACCGATGCTTCAATAGTGAATGTTATTGTGAGCAATGACGATGCCTGCGAGTTGCTTGGCAATTATCCGCAGCTGCTGTTGTAATTTTAATGTACGCAGTTTGTCTTTGTTTCCAGAAATACCAGACACAACAACAGAGACAAGTGAAGCCACTACCACCTTGCTCTCCACCTCAACGCATAGCATGGATTACTGTAGGGACACCCGCATTTTTGTCTTACTACATTTACAAGAATGCATTTCCCTCCATCAACTAAAATAGAAGGCTCTGAGCATAACATTTACACTCCCCCGAGTGATGAGAAAAAAGCTTCACAATTCTTGAAATATAACATTGAAATGCCAACAGTTCCAGCAAACGAATGATATTTGAATAATAAATTAGGGAGGTTAGCATATAAAAATTTAATCAGAAGGAAACACTGATTAAAAAAAATTGTTTATACGAACCTCAGCTAACAGTGCGTAGAATATCTAAAAATGCTTTACCAACGGATGGTCAAAGTCTCTAAAGCTCTTCGCTCAATGTCATACAAATCGTGTTGAAATTATTTTAATTTTTAAATCAAATTATTAATAAGTTTTCAAATCGCGCAGTTTCTTCGCTGGCAAACACCACCAGAAGCAGTAGAAGCAACAACAACAACAAAACAAAGCACCAATACACGAAGTTAACAACAAAGAGAGACGTCAAAACATAAAAATATTATCGTAATTCGCTTTCGATTTTGAACCTATGTTGTTGGTAGAAAATACGATGTTTTCGTTTATTTCTAACACGTAATTGGGAGCAAATTTGCGATACTCGAGACGATTTTTCAATTGTATTTCTTTCTGTTTTCGCTTTATGGTAATTACTAAGTGCGCGCTCGATCTTTAGTTGAAGCTCAACTAGCAAAGGATAATTTGCTTAAAGAAAAATCTCCGACTTCGTCGTTTGACTAAACTTCCAAATAACTTATTCACTGAACAATAGCAAAACAACAACAAAAACAATGTTGCTGCCCAGGGTTGCGAAGTCACTTCAATTGTGTTTCACATCACTTTGGTCTAAAACACTCCGACCTCTAATATGTTTTAAAACTCTTCACTCTCGCTTTTTTCAAGTTTCTCATAGGAACGATAGTTTAGTAATATTAATTTTTAACTCCACCAATTACATAGACGAAACAAATGAATAATGGCAGTGTTTTTCAAAACATAGAAAATTAGTACAATACCCACCTGTTATCCATGTAAAAGCAGAGAGAAAACGTTTACAATTATATCTCATAACATACTACAACTAATCACAGTTCGAATCTTTTAACTAATGTTGCTAATACTACGTTGAAAAGTCAAAATGTTACCCTGTTGTCCATCAACAGCTTCACTGAGTTGCATTTTGTCTATAACTAGGCGACAAACTTAATAAAACAACCAATACAATTAAATTTTCAATTTTATTCTAGTAATATACAATTACAATGGCGTAGTTACTACAAATTCCATTAAGTATCAAAAGTTACGTTTTGTTAGGCAAAAGTAATTTTTTAATATTAGAAAATGATGAAAATAGACAAAAAAAAAAAAAAAAAATTGAATAGAAAGAGCAAACGAAGAGAATCCAAATAAATAGAATCCGGCTTAGCGACACAAAGTGGCGTCGATTTTTTCCAACCACGGCACCATATTCTTTAGTTTGTAGCGATACATCGGATCTTTGGCCACTGGATTGTGCTCTAAGTAGACCGTCTTCAGTGCCTTATTCTGCTTCAGTATCTCTACATTACTCCAGTTATCAATGCTATTGTCGTTTAGCCACAACTCATCCAATTGTGTCAGACCGGCGATGTTGTCAATAGTCTTCAACCGATTTTTGGCCAAATCCAATGTTTCAATTTCTGTATTTTTGTCCAAATTCTCAATTAGTTCAATACCATTTTCCGACAAATACAATTCATTTAATTTCACCAAAGATTCTAAGTTCTCAATCTTTACAATTCGATTGGCTTGCAAACTCAAACATTCAAGGTTCACTAATTTGTCAAGATTTTCAATTTTGGAAATTTTATTCTTTCCCAAGTAGAGCTGTCGTAAATTAACTAGCGTATCCAAGTTCTCTATTTTCTTTATTTTATTATCACCCAGCTCCAGCATTGTTAGATTAGTTAACATGCCAAGATTCTCGATGACACTAAACTTGTTCGCACACAAGTAGATTTTTTCTAGTTTCTGCAGATTGTCGAGGTTCTCGATCTTAGTCAGCCTATTGAAACTCAAGTCTAATATCTGCAGGTTAACGAGTGCATCAAGATTTTCGATTTGTGTAATTTGATTATCGTACAGCTCCAACTCAACCAATGTTGTGAGCGTTTCCAGATTCTCAATTTTCTTTATGAGATTCCATCGCAAATACAGACGCTCAATTTGCGTAAGCGGTTCAAAATTTTCCAGTTTATCAATACGATGGTGATTCAGATCTAATTCTAAGCAGTCGGGATCGATGAGCACCACATCTTCTATTTTCGCCAAGGGCTCCGTCGACTCCTCGGATGGCACAGCCACAACTCCATTTTCCGCTGAAGACTTAGCTTCAAGATTCGAATTTTTAGAATTTATTTCTACCATACTCTCACTTTTTTCAGACATATTACTATTTTTTCTATATACAAAATAGATTTCTTTGCTATTAGAATATGCACTTCTCTTTGCGTGCGGCGAAAGATTGAAAATAACAAAAACGGCAAGAAATAGACTTATATCATTCAGGGATGCCTAGTAAAATTTATAAAAAACTGTGAGCATTTCTTGTATGGTGAAATAAATGTATTTCTATCATTTTGGACGAATCATTCATTTAAACCAGATATTAAGATACACGACTATAAAAAATTAAAAAGTAAACGTTTATTTTATAATAAAGCACCGTCTGAGATGTTCGTTGAATCAAATGGCTCCACTGCGAAACAAAGAGAAATAGCCATTGTTGCCATTTCCACGAGAATGTCATAAATTACCATTTGACAATTGAATCTCTCGTTTGTTGCACTTCCTTCCATATTCTTACTAAAAGATTAATTAATTTGTTGAAAATTAGTTATATTATTGTTGTGGACTAATGTGCATCTTGTGAACTACTCGAATATGGTCGAATTTAATAAGTAAGTCTTTCGAAAGGCACATGTGAAATCTGTACAAAACGTTAGCAGACAATTTGCTAATAAGAATATCGATTACGAGAAGAGAAAGAGAATGAAACAATATTGGAGAAATACAGTTTTATTGTCGTCTACGATGCAGGGCTCTCAATTTGAATGAATTGCAATCGACGCAGTGGAGGTAGTGGTGCATGTGCAGCTAGCAGCTACACGCGAACTTGTGGAAGCTATACATTTTATTCCAATAAGAGCTAGCCAAATTATAGTGCTGACTATGATAATATGAACATATAGGATCTACCAAAAAAAGCAAAACCTCTATTAACCTAACGTAAACGCTTCTTCAACACATCAAGACCCAAAAATCATAGCAAGGAAAAAGTTTCAGAATTTTACCAATTGCTTGTTAAATTGCATTAAGGATTTCTAGCAACCTTATAAATAAACGTAAGTACGGAAGACAGCCAAGCAATTGTAAACAAACATGAATGGAGCAAATAATCGTCCCGTGTGTCCACATTTACCTAGTCGTGTCGGAGCCTTTCATTGATAAGATATTCTTTCACGCAATGTTTCGAAAGTGCTATTTATTCGAATTGAAAAATGTACTTTTCCATTTTTTAATGCATTACTCTCCTAATAATTTAGTGGCTTAATCAATACCCAGTGCCATGATTAGTACTATACATCTATGAATTCATATTTTCATGCATTTTCCATTGGTATTCCATTTATATATATTATTCACATAAAACACATATTTTGTAGTTTTGTGTGTGAGTTCTATGTACAAGAACATGTAAATTATTGTCACTTATTGAAAATGGTCAGACTGAAAGTCAACTGTTTCGCCACGTTCGAGTCCCTCTCAGGTTTGCTTGCTCTGTCTATATGCGTCTAAAGTGCATTATCAGCAAAACAACGATTGTCGTTCGATCGTAATTGTTATGGTTGTTGCTTTTGCCTTTTCGCAAATAGAAACGTGAGTTAGTATTTCGTTGGACATAACGTATAATATAGTTTTTACTCTTGTTTTATATTCATTCTCATTTCGAGTTTTTGCAAAGCAACACATAGCTGGAAAGCTCTAGCTGCATATTTGCAATCGAATGGAATCAGTTGTTGACAATAATTGTTTGCATTCTGATTACGCTCTACAATCTGATCTTTGCAATTTTGATCACTGTGTGTAAAAATACTATTATGAGGAAATTTGTATATTATAAATTGTACATTAGAAACAGTTTTTATATTTTTATTGATATTTCGATCAAAAATGGAAGCATGTAAGTACGACGCGATAAAAAAAAAAGAACCTTATCACAAAATACGCATCGATCATACGTCATGTAAACACCAGAATTCGAATATTTTATTTCATGTTTTTATTATTTTCAGATAAATTTTCATTGGCTCCCGTCGCAATTCGCAACACCATGGCAGATGGCATTGGCAGTACCCTACATATAAAACAAGAAATCGACGCCTCTTCGAGCGCTACAACGTGTTGCAGTCCCACTACCTCGTCGATCAATCGTTCAAATTCCAATTCATATTCAAATGGCACCACTGCCAGTGGTGGAAACACATCTTCGACGCATTTATCGACAAGCACCAGCGGTAACAAATCGTCGCCATCGGTTTCGCCAGAACGTCAGTTATGCAGTTCAACAACATCACTCTCTGGTGATTTACACAGCGTTAGTATAGGCTCCGAAGGCAAATCCAATGCTAACAATGGTGGTTCGAGCGGATCGATACGAGATGAGTTGCGGCGTTTGTGTCTGGTTTGCGGTGATATCGCCTCTGGATTTCACTATGGGGTGGCCAGCTGTGAGGCTTGTAAAGCCTTCTTTAAACGCACTATACAGGGTAACATCGAATATACCTGCCCCGCAAACAATGAGTGTGAGATAAACAAGCGAAGACGAAAGGCTTGTCAAGCATGTCGTTTTCAAAAGTGCTTGTTGATGGGGATGTTAAAAGTATGTACAATTTCATATCTATGATATTTTTTAAATATTTGTGTCAACATCTTTTTCAGGAGGGAGTTCGTCTTGATCGTGTACGTGGAGGTCGACAGAAGTACCGACGCAATCCGGTCTCAAATGCATATCAGACGATGCAAATGTTATTTCAATCAAATACTTCATCACTGGAGGATGTTAAAATTCTTGAAGTGCTCAATTCATACGAGCCTGATACACTATCGGTACAACAACAACCACATACAACGACGTCGATCACCTCTGACGATTCACAGCAGTCGAGCAACAGTGCACTACAAGTTAAAGGTGAAAGTAACAGCACTCCAACCCCACGTACAACATGCATTTTTCAAAACAATAATAACGATCCACACGAGATCCTCTGTGTTCTCAGTGATATTTATGATAAAGAGCTAGTTGGTGTTATTGGCTGGGCCAAACAAATACCAGGGTTTCCCGAACTACCACTCAATGATCAAATGAAATTGCTGCAAATTTCTTGGGCGGAAATTCTCACACTACAATTAACATTTCGCTCGTTGCCATTTAACGGAAAGCTTTGCTTTGCGACTGATGTCTGGATGGACGAGATCATTGCAAAGGAATGCGGCTACACAGAATTCTACTATCATTGCGTACAAATAGCGCAGCGTCTGGAACGTTTGTCGCCACGCAAGGAAGAATATTATTTACTAAAGGCACTGCTGCTCTCCAATTGTGATATTCTACTAGAAGATCAAACTTCATTGCGTTCGTTCCGTGATACGATTTTAAACTCTTTGAACGATGTTGTATATTTACTGCGCCACAGTGCTGCCGTTTCCCATCAGCAACAGTTGTTGTTATTGCTGCCATCGCTACGACAAGCAGATAATATAATACGTCGATTTTGGAGAAATGTTTGCCAAGAGGGAGTGGTTACAATAAAAAAGTTGTTTGTGGAAATGTTAGAACCTGTATCGAGGTGAAAAGTGCATTCGAACAAATTAACGCATGCATAGACCAAAACACTTTTTCTGCATTATATGTAAATTAAGCAATAGTTGCGGTTAATATTCTAATGGAAAAATATATTTAAGTAAAACTTCGGAATTCGGTTTAAATCAGGTCGGAGTCCAAAAAGTTTTCTGAATTTAACTTAGATGTAAAGTGTTAATAATATTTCTAGTTTTCAACTGTTTGTAATCAAGAATAACATCAATAGTACAGTAAACAAAACAGCACCAAACAAACATTGGCCGTGGCAATTACAATACCTCATTGAATGCTAGTTTGTAGAAACGAAATACAAATTTTCAAAGATAAGTTAAAATTGTAAGTTTAATGAATAAATCTACTAATAACAATTATTTTATAAGTCTATAACTTCGTAGTATCAAAGTCAAAAGAATTATGATAATAGATAAATATTTTGCTAATATTATTATATGGCAAACTCTTGTTGATACAACTTATATATACGATGCATTACCTAAATAGTTAAAATAAAAACCTTTGTAATATAATAAATATATTATTGAGAAAAATACAAGAACATCAGGAATAAATATATTATTAATAAACAGTTTTATATTGTGTCATTGGGGAAATTTCCAACTATTTACCAAATTAAGCGTGGGGTTCCCTTTTTGTTCCTATTAATGTATGTAAATAATAGTTAATAATAAACAATTGTCAACAAGTTTGCTATATTGCCCACAATCTATTTTACTTTTTATGTGAATTTAATTTATACCTCCAGATAAATTGTATCACTACAAATATATGTCTACATAAGTCTAGTGGTATGTCATTCTCAAATGACATATTGAATATTTACAGACTAGAATTAATGGGATATAAATATGTATTCACAAATATCATACTAAAAACACAATCAAATTTAACCTAACACTAATCTTCACCGGGGTTGAAATGAAATCTACTCTGACTGCGTTGGATATCTGGTGATTCGAAATATTTGTTTGAATTCTCCTGAAAGCGGTCGGAGCGTTCGAGTTCATTCCGAAAGTATGCTATCGTTTCCAGAAGTCCTTTTTTAAGTGGCACTTTTGGTTCCCAGTTCAACCATTTCCTGGCTCGTCCAATATCAGGCTTACGTCTTTGAGGATCATCCTCGACGGCGTCTATTTGCTTGACTTCGCTTTTGCCTCCTACTAAGTCCTTAATGATGAATGCGAACTCCTCAATTGTATGTTCAACAGGATTTCCCAAATTTATAGGTTGAGTATAGTTTGATGCCATTAAGGATATAAGACCCTCAACTAAATCGGAGACGTATTGAAACGAACGTGTTTGTTTTCCATTTCCGTAGACAGTTATATTTTCATTTCGGAGTGCTTGAAGTATAAAATTCGAAACGACACGTCCATCGTTCATGTGCATACGGGGACCATAAGTGTTGAATATTCGTGCCACTCGCACCTGAACTTTTTCCTACAATAATAATAATAATATAATCTTTAGTATTTACAATAGATTTCAAATTTTTTTTAGAATTGCGAAGAATAGAGAATGTATATGAATATTTTGTTTAACGTTTAAGTCAAGAAAATTTATCTTATCAAAATTACTACAAGACGTTCTATAATAATAACTACAATATGAACATCTAGAATGTAAACAATGGTTCGTTGTAATAATTAAGTGCAATATTTAACTTTTTTATACCTGTTTCGCATAGGCATAACTCAACGTTTCGGAAACTCTCTTGCCCTCATCATAACACGCACGAGGGCCAATCGGGTTCACGTGGCCCCAATATGTTTCTGGCTGGGGATGGACTGTTGGATCACCATAAACTTCTGAAGTGCTAGCGATAAGCACCTTAGCCATGACCCTTTTGGCGAGTCCTAACACATTTATCGTACCCATGGTGTTGGTCTTGATTGTCTTTACCGGATTGTACATATAATGCGGTGGGGATGCAGGCGACGCGAGGTGATATATTTCATCTACTTCGATAAATAGTGGGTTGACGATATCATGATGAATTAATTCGAAGTTTTCATGGCCCAACCAATGCTCTACGTTTCTTTTGCGGCCAGTGAAGAAGTTATCTACAACAATCACTTCGTGTCCTTGAATCATAAGATCATCCACTAAATGTGAACCCACAAATCCGGCTCCGCCAGTAATTAAAATGCGCTTGCGGTTTTTATAATTAAGGTACTTCACTTTAGGATACTTGCGAGGGGAACTTGATTGCAACGATCTTATTTGTTCCTCCAATTTTGCTAACTTCTCCTTCGTGCGTTCTAGCTCTTGCTGTTGCTGCTGTATGAGACGTTGTTGGTCTTGGTAAAGTGTTTCAAGATTATTCTGTAATTGAAAATCTATAGTGGGCTCCCTAGGTTCGTGTTGCCGACGACGTTGCATTTGCGGAAGATCCTCATCGTCCAGTGAACTATCTTTCTGAGGTTTCTGTAATAGTTGGATATGCTCTACAATTGCCAACGTTTTGTACAGGTATATAACGACCAGTAATGCGACTACAATGATGACCCACAACTTCATTCTTTTTTTTGAGATTAAAATTGTCATCTCGCACTTGCTCCTTGCTGTGCTTTTGTATCAAATGTGATAAGCAGAGTCGGCATTTGTGGCAGCTGCTGCCCGGTTTACATACTAAAAATATTTAAGTATATAAGCATTTAAAATATTCAATTTCAACTTCGGTTTCACCTTGTTTTCTCTGAATCGGTATTATTGTTGTTGTCGGGTTTCTCCTATCACTTCACTATGGTTGGAACCGGCCTGATAAAGCTCTTGATAATGATTTGAACGAGAAGAAATGATTACGCGATCTCGGCTTGATGGTATTCATTACTTCATATCTTTTGATTGTATTGACGAAAGGAATTGGTGTTGTCGTAACTCTGTTTCCTTGTGACCAAATGAAAATAAATTACAATTCTGTTTGTATAGCTATGCGCGAAATATAAGCAAATTTGTTGACGTTGTCGTGGTAGCCGCCGCAAGATGAATGTGTGCATCGAGTGCAATATTAACTGTTGTGATGGAAAAATGTTTCCATAAAATGGCAATGCTCATAATGATAATGAACAGCTGTTTCTACAATTGTCAATGTAATAAAGTAGAATAATGTTGCCACTTAATTGTAAAGGGCTGTAATTACCTAAATTAATTGCAATGTATAATTATTTGTTTGACCTATCTGTACTATGCAAATAGATAAGAGAAAGCAGACTATATAAATGATTGTGCATCGAAAGATTTGCAACAGTATATTAAAATTGCAAAGTTGATCTTTGAAAAATGGCGACATCCTCAAGTAAGAACAAAAGTCAAGAATTCTCGACGTGTGAGGAAAAAACTCACTGTTTAACAGCTAAGCAAAACAAAAAACACTCATATTGTTTGTTTTTGTTGTAGGAAAACTAAGTAAAACTTTTTGGCAGAATTTCACGCAATCTATAATGTCCTATTTCGTGAACTATTTGGTTTGTTGGGGTTTTCAATAACCTTCCGTACTGTACGTTATTTCGAAGTCATTCTTCCGTAGCTGCTTTTTTGCTGGCCGTCTGACAATTTCTTTCACACACGACAGGCGGTCGACAAAGGGTGCTGCAACTTGGAAGTTTCAGTCGATCGAATAACCAAAAAGTACTTTATACCGGTGTAGTTTGTGCAAAAAAGAGATCAAATCCCGAACTTATTAATAAATTAAATTGGTCGTAACGAAAATGCCAAACGAAAAAGGAGCGAAAAACAATGAGAATAATAAGGAAAATGTGGAAAAGACAATAGCTGGGGCACAGGCAGTGGCCGCAGCAGCCGAAGCGTTTTTAGCTACCTCCGTTGCTGGGAGTGACGCGGACTCCAAGGATAACAAGAAAGTGCAAAAATCCCATCAGAATGATGCAGGAGTGTCTGGCAATTTAGGAACAGACTTAAGTGAGTTGCAATTTTATTATGAAAAATATTGAGCTAGTTTCTTGTCGTTGTTGTTGGAGTCACAAAATGGGCGTGATAACATGTTCATGTGAAGAGTGGAGGGGGTTGATATTTTTTTCACAAAAAAAGTGTGTAATAAACACATCATGTCAGCTGCGAGATATACTAGGATTACTTCTTTAAATGCTATTTACTTATTGGGTTGGGATGTTTTATGTACCCTTAAGTTTGATCGAATTATGTTCAGAAAGTTCATGCTAGTTAGCTAGTGTCACTAATGACTTCCTATCATGCCTATTCGGAAGTTGCGTGTGGGTAGTAGGTGGAGTCTTGATTAAAACTATCGACAAGGAGAGTTCTGTGAAAGAACGGCAAACAGGCCAAAGTATTGATTTTATCAAGTGTTATTTTATGTCGAAGACTATTAAATATTTATCTGCGGTAACGGTTACGTATTGTTGAAGGCTTAATTGTTAGTATCTGGCATAAATATTTTTCATTCTCATTGTTAAGCTAACGAATTATATATGTCCTTCATAGATTTGCTCAATAGACAAGCTCTGCTGCAAGCTGTGTCCGAGTCTGTGGGTGTCGGTCGTCAATCAAAGATATTTACATTCTGGTCAACTCAGCCTGTACCGAAACTCAATGAAGATGTTACTACAAACGAATGCATTGAACCGGATAAGGATATCTCTGAAATACGTCCGGATCCCTACGCTCTGCCTGAAGGTTTCAAATGGGATACACTCGATTTGAATAGCTCGGCAGATCTTACAGAACTCTACACTCTGCTCAACGAGAACTACGTTGAGGATGATGACGCAATGTTCCGCTTTGATTACCAGCCAGAATTCCTGAAGTGGTCTCTACAGCCGCCTGGTTGGAAGCGTGATTGGCATGTTGGTGTGCGTGTAGTGAAGTCCGGGCGCTTGGTGGGCTTTATTTCGGCGATTCCTAGTAAATTGCGTACCTACGATAAGGTACTAAAAGTAGTAGAAATTAATTTCCTGTGTGTGCATAAGAAACTGCGTAGCAAGCGTGTGGCCCCAGTATTAATTCGTGAGATCACAAGGCGTGTCAATCTGACTGGAATATTCCAAGCTGCATACACGGCGGGAGTTGTTCTGCCGAAACCAGTTTCCACGTGTCGCTATTGGCATCGTTCTTTGAATCCAAAGAAACTAGTGGAGGTAAGCACATGCGTATTCAACCTTATTAAACAATTAACACTATTTCTATATTAGGTAAAATTTTCACATCTTGCCCGCAACATGACCATGCAACGCACTATTAAACTTTACAAACTGCCTGATCAACCCAAAACCAAAGGTTTCCGACGTATTGAAGCTAAAGATATGGACAAAGCGCACAAGATCCTCGATGAATATCTAAAGAAATTTCACATTTGCCCTGTTTTCTCGAAGGAGGAATTCCGTCATTGGTTCACGCCAAAAGAGGGAATTGTTGATTGTTTCGTAGTAGAGGGTGAAAATGGAGACATCACCGATATGGTTAGTTACTACAGTTTGCCATCTACTGTGATGCATCACCCAGTGCACAAGACAATGCGAGCTGCGTACTCGTTTTACAATGTATCTACGAAGACTCCCTGGTTGGAGCTGATGAACGACGCGCTCATCTCTGCCAAAAACATACAAATGGATGTTTTCAATGCACTGGATCTAATGGACAACAAAAAATTCTTGGTGCCATTAAAGTTCGGAACTGGTGATGGCAATTTACAATATTATTTATACAATTGGAAATGCCCTAGCATGAAACCGGAGGATGTTGCCTTGATTCTTATGTAGCGGCCTCCACTTCTGCCCAAATTAAAAGCAAAACTAAAATAACCATTTGAAAAACGTGTCCCGATGCTAGGTATCAAACAAAAGAGTCGGAGAAAAATTACATTTTTTGTTTATACACATAGTTCAGATTTATTTGTATGAAATATAAGAATGAAAACAAAATAACAAAATATCGAAAATGTGCATTGCAGTATTTTAATACTTTTATTTAGCTTTTTTTAGTCTTTCTTTTAACCACAAAAATGTCTCGCAAAATAAATGTTTTTTATGCTAATTTAAAAATTAATCGTCCCAAATTACTGATTGTAAGAAATTTAAATCGCCCCATTTGATTCGCAAGTTGAAAACGATGATGATTGTCAAAATTTTTGACAGGTTTAGAGAAATGTAACAAGAACATAACAAGGAAGTTGAAACACAAATAGGCTCCTTCTAAAAAGACATCCACAGAAATACCGTGGTGATCTTGATGTCTAAAAATATAACCAACAGTGTTATAGCTAAAAAGAAATATGGATAGTAATGTATATATAAACCATATTTCATTAAACCCTCTTAATTTAATTTACACTTTTGTTGCCCTTCTGTACTCATGTTTAGGCTCAACAGTTTGTTTGTTGTAATCAGAAACTTTTCGTAACCTTGTATTGAAGTGAAGTATCTGAAATTTATTAGGTTTTTACTAACCTGAGGATCGAATTTACTTGATTTAAAATAACCAATTCAGATTGTGGACAAATTCACATAAAGATTTTAAAATACTTTCACTTAACCCAATAAAGACTAGATATTTAGACTATAAATAATACATAATACACTTTGAATAATGAAAAAGTATGCTATTTAAAAACAAGACGTATTATAAAAAAAATAGAATGACATCCTTTCAAAAACAGTTATTATTATTCATCAGCAAAATTTTTAATAATGTCTTTTCTATTCTTGGACATACAGATGGACCCTGTTTTGATCTGTTTTCTACTCTTTTTATTAATTATTTACATTTTCAAGTTTTTATTCAAATCATTGCTGATCAATTGCGGATATCCTCAGTTGTGTGGTTATGTGACATTATATTTATTCCTATCGAATTTTAATTATTTTTATCTAGGTTTACAAAGGATCCTTGAATATTATTCAATTTCTGAATTGTCCTGTTAAGTTTGAAATGCTTTTGACAGGCAGAAATATTCCGCAGATCTATCTTCGGACAGATATTATTACAGTAAGTATTTGCAAGGCGCGCGAAAATTTGACATTTAAAATTGACGTTCACTTCACAACACAATTAAGAGAAAACTAGTAGATTTTATTAAGTTTCATAATCTTTTTACTAAATAGTAGGAAATTAAAGCAATGGATGATCCAGTTTTTAAACAGAAATATCAAAAATATAAATTACGTGTAAAGATATGGGAAAAAGATTTCAAAAAGAAACATGGACGCATTCCTTCAAAGGTACAATGTTTATTTTGTAGTTTTAAAAATTAGTATATTAGAATATTAAATATTGTAGTATGATATACGTGAGGCATCAAGAGAAATTCGTGACTCTTACAAAATGTACTACAAGCTGAAGACGTCTTTTTTGGAGGACACACTGAACGATGTGCTCTCGGAGGATGGTTTTGATGTGCTGGAAGCATCACAGGCAGATGGAGATGTGTCGCTCGATGACAGTCTCTGCGAGAGTGTAAATGGTGGACCAAGATTACCTCTTGACATATCTGCTATTACAATGGGCATGGAAACCGGAAATACAGAATTTTCTAATATAAATTCCCTGCCCAGTAAAACAGCCCTCAGTAATATCGTTAATCTACACGAGAACCATGTCATCAGGGAATTTGAACCTGTTGAACAGCACTCTCTAAATGAGAATGCATGGGGAAGCAATGTAATCAGGAAACAAATCGTGGAGACACGAAAACCAACTCCTGAGAAGAAGATTTTCAAATCGAACTTAAACGAAAAACTTTTTAAATCAGCCTCGTTTTCAAAGCGTAATCCCAGAAAATCTCTTTCACGGTCAGCATTGGATTCGTCGCTACGTGGATCTACTAATAGTTTAGCTGATGGGTTAGAGCAACAACGCGAGGTTCTACCCGATTTGGAAACCATTTTGGCTCAAAAAGCGAAAGAGCAACAGGTCACAGCTGCGATTGCCGCGAATCCTTTATTAGCTGCAGATAAATCAAAAGACGTAATAAAAACCCATGTAGACGAGGGATGGTTGAATCGCACCACTGCTTTAAATGGCATTATAGTACGAAACACTTCAAATCGAACTGACCCGAATTTTAATTCAAACAGTTTTACGTCTGGTACTCCTGGAAGAAGACAAACATTTGGTATATCTAATATTGATGTCTCAAAAATTCTGCCATCAACTCCAATAGAGCAAATATTGAAAGAAGAAATTCCGAAATCGGAGGAACCTTCTTTCTTAAGCACAGAAAGTGAACCGCAATCTGTCAAAATCGAAAATAAAACGCCAGTAATAAGGTCATCAAGGAGAGATTCAATAACTAGTGATTCAGATGCCATCGTTTCCAATAGCGAAGATGAAATTGAGAAGCAAGAGTTCAGACATATCGTTAAAAGGCGAAGGGTTTTAACTACAAATGAAAATGAAAGCTTCCAACACCCGACAAGTATACCTAATGCTGCTCCTGAGGTAAATTTAAAAACCGTACCTGAGAATCAACCTCTTACTACGAATGGAACTATTCAGAAAGAAACCGTTGATGATTTTGGTGAGGATTTCTCAGGGGATGATGATAAAGATGAGGACTATGTTGTCGAAAAACCAAAGGGAAATCGAAAAAAGGCAGTTGCTAAACGTGCGAAACCCACTAAAAAAGATTCGACAATTGAGAAGAAACCTAAAGTAACGAAGTCCATTAATAAAACACCGAAGCGAAAGGCGACGAAAGCGAAACAAACTAAGAACTCAGAAGAACCCGAACCGGATAATGATTTGGAAGAGGAAAAACCTCTCAATCCGGAGAATTTAAAGTATGCCTTAGCCCTGGAAAGAGGGGACATAACATCTGTACCTAGAGTAAATTTAGATGAACTGGAAACAGTCGACAACGTAGCGCAACAATATATTAATACATTACCCTCAATGGCAACTAAGGCTATAGTTTCTGCTGGTTCAGTCAACGAAAAGCGTGAAGCTGCACGTAAAAAACTGCAGGAAAAGATTGCATCCGGAAAATTAAATGAGAATTTTGTTACGATCAACATTCAAAAAAAAACCTTTGTGAGGGGAAAGAAAACAATTAATTATTCGAAATATAAGAAGAAACAATGGAAAGATAAGAAACGGGTGGCTGCACTTTGTGGACCTAATATGAATATGGGGGGATGTGATGGTGGTATACTTACCTGCTTCACCTGTGGGCAGCCAGGCCACTTTGCACAAAACTGCAAGATCAAAGGGGATTCATTGTTGCCTTTGACTGCTCAGCTGGAAGAGGATCCATCGCCTTTTCCTACATTAGAAGAGGCAGAGCGCATGGCATCGCAAAGTGCTCTAGCCGTTCATAGTCGAAATATTTCAAAACTACCAGAAGCGGCAAATGCAGCCATATATCAGGAAGAAAGCGCCAACGAAGAGGATGATAGTGAAGAAGATAATTCTGAAAATGAGATAAATGATAAAGAAGATGAAGAAATTCTTATGGAAACTGATGATGAACTGGAGTCTATGGATATTGAAGCAGCACAAAGTGCAGCTATTTCAAAAGTATCTCCAATTAAAAATTATGTAGGCCATAAAATACCAGAAGAATTCTTAAAGAAAGCTGGAATCGACGATACAAAAGCTCCTTCCGCACGATTCGGTGGAGTGCAACCACTATATGATTTAAACCCTGATGGCACGGTTAAAGAGGTTACACCCGAAGTTCTCGAAGTTTTGCGCATGTTTGGTCATACAGACTTTCGTAAAGGTAAATTACATAAACATGTTCGAATGAACATATCATTTATTTCTATTATATAATTTAGGGCAAGATCGCGCAGTCATGCGAATTCTCTCTGGCCTCTCAACTCTAGTTACTCTCAGCACTGGCAGCGGCAAGTCACTGTGTTATCAATTGCCAGCCTACATGTATAGTCGTCAGATGAAATCCATTACTCTGGTAATATCACCTCTCGTATCACTTATGGAGGATCAAGTTACGGGTGTTCCCAACTTTCTACGAGCTCACTGTCTTCACACCAATCAAACTCCTCAGCAACGATTGAAAATTCTTCAGTTGATCAGCGACGGAGAAATTGATATTTTGCTTGTTTCTCCCGAAGCTGTTGTTGCTGGTGAGCGCTCTACGGGGTTTGGTTCTATACTCCGCCAGTTACCACCTATTGCATTCGCTTGTATTGATGAGGCCCATTGCGTCTCTCAGTGGAGTCATAATTTCCGCCCTAGCTATTTGATGATTTGTAAAGTCCTCAAGAAAAATCTCGGCGTGAAGACAGTATTGGGTCTAACTGCCACCGCCACATTACCGACTCGGCTCAGCATTATCGACCATTTGGGTATACATGATGGAGAACGGGGAATAATTAGTGACATACCTCTGCCAGATAACCTTATTATGTCCGTTTCGAAGGACGAAAATCGTGATGCTGCACTAATACAGCTGCTAAATAGCAAAAGGTTTTCTTGTTGATAAGTTTATATGAGTATAAGTAAACGAAGTTTTAATTGCAGATTCGAGGCATGCCAATCTATTATAATCTACTGTACAAGGCGTGATGAATGTGAACGTATTGCTGGATTTATACGGACATGCATGCAGGTACAACACGTCTCAATATCATATTCTTTAGTAATTCGTCAATTTATTGTTGCAAGGATCGCAAGGTCGATTTACCTGAGGGAGGGAAGAAAAAACGACGACGCGTTAACTGGCACGCTGAACCCTATCACGCTGGCATGCCTTCTTCTCGACGACGTACCATACAAAATGCCTTCATGAGTAACGAACTTCGAATTGTGGTGGCTACCATAGCTTTTGGTATGGGCATCAACAAACCGGATATACGATCAGTCATTCACTACAACATGCCGAGAAATTTTGAAAGTTATGTGCAGGAAATAGGACGCGCTGGACGCGATGGAAAACTCTCCCATTGTCATATGTTTTTGGATGCAAAAGGTGGTGATCAGAATGAACTACGTCGTCATATATATGCCAATTCTATCGATCGTCATGTTATTCGTAAACTGTTGCAGCGCATATTTGTGCCTTGTTCCTGTGATAAAAATTTAAAAAAAGAGTGCGTTAAATTTTCTTTCTTATTTCTTATTGTATTGCTATTAATTTATTTTGTTTATCAGTAATTCTTCGAGGAATCAGAACAACATAGTTAATGATAATGATGTCGCCTCTAAAAGTATATCGCTGGAAGGTGTAGAAATAGGAGAGAGGAAACCAAAGGATCGCATTCATATTTGTCCTGGACATGAAATAGGGTTTTCCATTGAAAAAACGGTAGAAGCATTGGATATTCCAGAGGAGAACATATCAACCTTACTTTGCTATATGGAACTTGATAGCAGATGGGGCATTAGTGTCTTGAGCTCTGCCTATATAATGGCTAAGGTCATTTCGTACGGCGGACCCAAATACTTAAAGTAAGTGGAATTCACTTATTGCTTATTTCGTTGATACATTTAAGCCTGATATTACAGGCATGCTGCTAAAGAGTGCCCACCACTTGCCATGGCAATAGCTCTTGATATCCGAAAGAATACATTCAAAGAGGACAGCAACATTATAGAATTCTCCGTGGTAGATATTGCGGCAGCCATTGGTTGGAACAGCGGTGTTGTTAAGTACCAGCTGAAGAATTTGGAATGGGTGCAAGGTACTACTAATATATATTCTTATCTAGAAAATTAAATGCATTATAAAACATTTAGTCAATGGATATCCGAAACGATCCCCAATAACTGTGAGTTTCTACGATCTGGGATTTCGTATCAAGGCTCCTGGCGATTTCACTACGGAGGAAATTGACGATGCTTTAGACACCCTCTATGATCGATCTGTTAAACAAGAAAAAACGCAACTAATACAGGTAGGAGTTAAATTCAGGCTTAGCTAATAGACGTAATTTTTACAAGTTTTATGTTTAGTTGCAATATGTTTTCCAAGGATTATCATCAGTTGCCTATAATAGTTACGCGCCCTGTGCTAGTGAAAATTTTTCACATGGTCGTTCAGATCAGTTGAAAGCAATCATCCGCGATTACTTCCGAAACGATTATCCAAAGGACTTGAAGCTAGAAGTTGATGTAATTTCAAAACCATTGTACATTTTTGGATTTCTATTTTAAAAAAATATCTTTTTTCAATAGAATATCACTGTGCCTGATGAGCAGATTATTAACGATGTCCACGGTATGCTCAACATGTACCCGGACAATAATTTCAGCGGACGTAATCTGGCACGCATTTTTCATGGTATCTCTAGTCCCAATTTTCCGGCCGTTATGTGGTATCGCTGCAAGTACTGGCGAGCCCATTCAAAGACGGACTTCAACCGAATCGTACAGTTAGCGAATGCAGTTATTGTCAAACTAAGAACTTAATCATGTGATTGTCTGTAGTGTTTGTAACATGTTTACTTTATACTCGCTCCATATATGTGATTTTAAAAATAAAATATAGTTAAATTAATTCAATAATTTCACCATTTAAGTGGATTGACTATTTGAGAAAGGATACCGTATTTATTAGAATTGTCATAAATCAATTCTCAGGTATTTGAGTACTCTATCCAGAGAATTAGTTTTAGGTGGGAAATGTTTATGATTTCAGATTGGTGGCAACTCCCAGGTAGAGGATTTTATCAGTTGTTAAAGACTACAAAACATTTTCCAAACAAAATGCAACCCACTTCATTCGTCACTGATAACGGTTGTCAAATGGACACATTATGTCTGCACTCTTCCCACTCACGTGCAATGTAGTGCTTGATATTTTTATTTTCTCTAGTCATTTTCATATTTCGTACATCTGTGATATTGCCAGAGAATTTTCATTACCAACTTGACAGTCATCGAGCGAGGAGGTGCCTATTCGTTCAATCGTGCGGTCGTTCGTCGTGCGCTCGTGCTGCGCTTGTCGTTATCGTTCTTTCAGTGCTGATATTGGTGTTGTTGTCTTCTTCAAATTCGTTGTTGTTGGTTAGTTAAATACAAACGAAAAGAATACACAGAAAAAAGTGGAAATCAAGAAATTTCTGTTTGCACATAAGCTTTTAATTTCTTTTAATATAATATGTTCTTAAATTGAAAATTCTACAAACAAATTTTGGTAATTCATCGTTTGTTGTTCTATACGTTAAGTGTACGAATGAACGTGGAGAAATAAGTGTGGAGATCGCGAAGAAGTGTTTCATAAGTTGTACGGAATTCGTATTTGTTGTGTTGAGTTCTCGGATCCGTTCCGTATCACCAACTAGAATTCATAAATTTGTCGGCACAAAAACAAAATCCACAGAGATTGATTCGATTTTCCGCTTCATATCCCTGCAAAACTGTGAACAATGGAGAACGTTGGAAGCGAAGAGAACCGAATGAGAATAGAAAATTATTCGACTGCTTAAATTGAAAAATAAGAACAATAATTGTATTTTTTGTCGTCCACCTTTTGCATCTTCTTTTACGTCCTCAATTTCCCCCGCCCCCCATGTCAACCCCCTCACATGAAGCACTAACTTCACACTGAGTGTGTGCGCTCGTGTGTGTCTTTGAAGTCGATTCCTCCCTAAAAGAAAATACAAAATCTCTCCAACGAGATCTCGTCCGACACGGTCTCAACTCCAGTTCAGATTGAATTAAAATTTCGAATCAATAACGAACGACTTCATTTTGTAGTATCAGTTTCATTGTTGCATTTGAATAAAAGTCGATTCTCCCCTGTCCAAGTTGCCATCAATAAATAATCTGACGAAAAATTCCAACTCCAAACAGTCTTCATTCACAGCGCGATTCCTCTTCTCATCAGCGTCGGAGACGTTTTTGCACTCGGACCTATCGCCGCGATACCAAGCGCTCTCGCTCGCTGTCACTGTGGCGTCGACGCTGCTGTTGCTGCGCTGCGATTGTAACTAATTCTCATTCGGATTCTGACTCCAGTCAGAATTAGTGACTCTTCTTTCTCCGTGCACGTTCACCGACATTGGACTCTGTGGAATTCAGCATTTCATTTGAAATTCCAGAATTCATCACAGTGTACAATTGTTGCTCGAAGCAGTCGATCGGAGCTCCTTTGGAGACTTTTCATCATTCTACATTGGAACATAGAGTTGGTGAGTGCAAGCACATGTCTATGGGGTGTCATCAATGGTACACAAGTCTCCCTGTTCCGTACCATCAAGAATACCTCACGTGTTTAAATCTCCTTATAGATACAGAATTCATTCCACAAAACGCTTGTATATTCTCGATTGGTTACACGAATCTCATGCATTCCGAAGCCAAAAACGTGCCCACAACGAGGACAAACGCAAACAAACAAACAAATACGATGCCCACCATTAGACAGAAGCTTGTTGCTGACGTTCATGTTGTACATAGTTCCGAATCGTACCTGGCCGCACTGGAGGTTGTGGTGGCGCTCCGAGTACTACCTGCCGCTTCCACTCCTCAACTGAGGTCCCTCGATCACAACAGAGGCGAAAAGGCGAGAAGGAGGTCGCAACGTAATCATCAGGTCAGCGAACCATGCTGATTTGATTATTCGTTGGGAGGCGAGGAGAAGGACAGAGAGTTGCAGTCGCCACCATCGTGCATCAACCTCACACAACAACTTATGACTTGAGCTTTAAACGTCGGGAATGGTTGAAATTATGTGCTTGCCATGTTTCACTTCGCTGTGGCGAGTCCACAACCTTCTTCGAGCTCAAACAGGAATGTCTTATTGCTCCCTACGAACTAAAGTCCAATACCTTCGCACTCTCTCCTTCCCTTTCTAGTTCTACAGTACATCGATGTGCGGTTGATTCTTCTTTTCATCGGCGGTTTCTTACTTCTGTTTTGTTTGCCTCTTTGTTTACTCCCCGGCGGTGCACGTTGGCCGGTCAAAATAAATAACAGGTTTTCTCAAAAGGTCCGCAGAACGATATGAACATTTCTATATTTAATGAAACTGACGACGGACGATGAGTCGTTCAAAATGACTCACGGACATCTATTAGTGGCGGAATTACCTGCATATGTGGCAAACAACTCACAGTTTCATTCTGATTATGACAGGTAGTCATCAGAACCATGTCCGTACCAGACCACACTCTATTGTAGTGGAAATAAATTCAAAACCCATTTCATGCTTGCTTCATTTGCTTGTAATCGGTTGTAATAATCTCGGAAGACATCCTTCCTCAGTGGTCACAGTTTAAATCTATGTGAACCGGAAAATCCTTCGTTCGTCGACAAAAACTCGTCAACGCCGTCATCCCCATAAATACGTTTATTTGTCGTACCGGTAAACGTGTTGCCTTTCCACCCCCGGCAGAATTTAATTAGCGCTTGAAATAAATTACTTTCAAAGGTCATCACCATGGCATGGATCTCATCGTCTGTCTACCTACTTGCTTTCATCAAAGCCAGATTCGTCGCGGTGACCTTTTGTCCATTGTATAAAATCAATATATGTGTGCGGCTACAAAATTCTTTCTTTTTTATTTTTCATAATATCATTTTGCTTAATATGTCGATGGTCTGAACATTTCGAAATGGGGAAAAATCCCACCTCATCGCGACATCGCTAAAATCAATGAGTGTTTTGTCACTCCCCTGGCCAAATTTAATGGTTCAATTAACATCCACCGTTGGATATTAGGTCTAAAATAACGATGCTGCCGTCACATGCCTTCTCTTTTCTGATCGCTTTCTTCAGCCTTCATACTCATACTTGGTCTGAAACTTTTTCATTATGGGGAAACTTTGCGGTTCTACATGAAATTATATTAAATTATGCACCTGTCGGTGTTTCGTTCACTGAAATTGCTTTCGCATCTATTAAAGCTTCTTTACAAAATCACTTTATTCCTCTTCTTCTACTAGTCGGCGGCTCTATGGCGGGGTCGTTTGTATTGTGACGTTAAATTTTAATTAACAACTCGGGCATAAAATACTGTTAAATTTGAAAGCATCCACGGTCGTTGTGGTCTTTCCTGGAGAGGATGTTGTTTGTGCATTCATCTTGCGAAATCCTCTTCATGTAATTTAGAGCATGATGGAAGTTAAATTTTCTAAAGTTCGTTATACAGTACCCAAGAAACCCGCATTGTTCCTAATAGTTCTGAAACTTTCCACAGTTTGTCCATTTTAATTGGAGTACATCGATTGTTTTATGATGCGTAAAACTTCGTTCCCAAAAATGTATTTTTTTTGTAAATAACTTTGAGGTGTTCTTGTGATTAAGTGGAGCCTGCTTCAAATAGGTCAGTGGGTCAATTGTTCTCCATTCAACAACATCATCTTAGAGAGTGTTTTGGACATCCTTCTTGCTATTCAAATGAGAAATCTCTTTCAGGCACGCGTCACGTAACAAACAATCAACCAAAGAGAAAGAGAGAGAGAGGCAAAATACGAAGATGACTTAATATAATTAATAAGAGCAAAGACCTACTTTTGTTTTTAGCGCATTTGATAAACTGAATGGCACAAGTTATATGGCGTATTTACCGGTGTAAACATAACCTAGTTGGTTCCAGAATTTTGTTAATTTGGAACAAGTCAAAGACATAAAACACGCGTAGGTTTTTCAAAAATTTAGTTACTAGATTAGATTAGAAGTAGTGCGATGTGCGGTGTGGAATGGAGTGAAGTTGGTCTGGGCCATTATACCACATGTGTCTGGGCTAGTGCTCTTCGGGAAGAACTGACAATGCGATTAGATAACAGTTTCGAAAAGTACTAAATGTAGCAATGAGTTGTCAACACTCGTAATCGCCGCACACAGAAGTTAGCAACAACTCTAATACCTTGTTTTAACATGGTGCTCGGCCAGAAAAAAGCATTAAAGTCCAGTTATCAGTCTGGAGTAAGTTTGCATACAAATGTTGCCTGGCAGAAATAATCCGACTGGCAGCACACCTACATGAGCTGGCAGTGGTTGATGGATATGTTTCCATATCAACTAAATTGTTGAGGTGGTGATCAAAATTGCACATGGGAATGAAAACAATGGATTAAAAGTAAAGTAAATGGGATGTTCTCGGGACAACAACGATAACTGTGCCAGCATTACCAACAACAAGAAATGTGGTGGGACAAAATTGTTAGAAACTATAGAAATGCATTCCAAGCGTCCACCCCTCTTATCGCCGCCACCTCCCTGCTGCCTCGCCTTACGCCATACCCCACTGACCGAATGACCCGACCCCACACCGACCTCATTTGGCAAGAGTGTAGGTTTTCGTGGTCTGGGATTCTCTGGGGTTCCAGCTTTTGTTGTTTGTTGTGTATGTGTGTACTTGGGATTTCTATCTCGTCTATAAACATTGTAAACCATAATGTTTGCTCGTGATTCGGAGAATAAATAACATCCATTCCATATATTTCTGCATTACACATTGTAAATAAATCTAAAAATTCGTCAGATTACTCTAATTGATTGTTCTTATTAGGTCCAATTAGGTTAAACAAGTGTTCCGTTTAATTAACCCAATTGCTTGATAATCGCTGCACCTTTGTTTATGCGGCCTTTGTTTTCGGAGTAACAAGACATTGAATTTTTAATCACGCTTCTGCTTCTGTTTGCTTTGCTCTGTTGTGATTTTTTCCTTAGCTTGTTCCTCAGGCGGCGTAATGATTTTGACTGGCCAGTCCTTCCGAATTCGCGATAAGGATTCGCTCATAGAGATCATGAATTTTTCATACCAACAAATTATAGGCGAACACATGGTGCCGTAAATCCTTTGTTACCACAGCGCTCTCTTTTCTTTCCTCTCCCCCTGTTACATGCACTCACTCATGCGCTGCAAATGGCGGCGGAAATTCCTTTGTTCTCTGTGTTGGCTTCCTTTCTGTGAATGTGGGTTAAGCGAGTTGCATTTCGTTTGATAACTTTGGGATAATTGTTTTTGCAATAAAAGCGAAATACAAACATAATTTCCAACTTTCATGTGTGGTAAAACTTTTGCCGAAGTCAATTTATTGCCGAGTGAACTTTTATGTATTGACATGAATTGAATCTGACACACACCGCCTTCTCTCCGCAACACACATTCGCGTTTCTTCACCCAGTTGCTCACACTTCAATATCGGTCAGTTCCCTCAAATACTCTTGAGCACGGGAATATATTTCCTGTTCTACGACACAAAGACCCACAGAAATGACCAAAGCGACCCGGGCTCAATTAATATTATCAACCTCATCGCTCGTGGGGATTTTCGGATCCCTAAGTTATTCCAGGTTGCGAGGTGGAACCTTAAGTGGCTTTATCAGGAGTCAACCTGCAATTGACGGCTGTCATTGTTGATATTGAATTTATACATTCATAATTTTTGGTCTTCGTCGCGTCGAACTGTCTCTGTCCACGGTCGTAAAACAGACGCAACCTTGCAAGCAACGTATTGCCGACAAAGGAGTCTAGACTTGAATGCCGTCTACGGATTTTCGACGATTCCAAATTACAAGGCGTTGACATAATTGTCAATCCTACCCACGTAGACTCTTATCATACGCGCTGATATACACAAGCCCAGTTGAGCTTCCGCCGCTCCCGCCCGCTGTTTCGCTCGTGCAGTGGTTCGTGTGCACGGGTTCCAACTGTTATCACCACCGCCAGTACTTTGGACCCCCCAGTGGTCAGGGCGAGAGGCTCGTTTATTTTCCCAATTCTATAGCCCATCCATACAATGTTGCAATTTTATTTTACGATTCGATAATGCTATCGAGGAAGTCTTCGTTGTTCTTCACACTAATCTTGCAGCGACGTTCCTTCACCCCGATATGCATTGCGGAATGTTTATGACGCATTGCTAACGGGTTATAAATCACGACATGCATACATACAAACTGTGCATTACATGCACAGAATCAATGTGAACTGAATTTTCTTATCATATTTCTTAGTCAACTCGAACAGAAGCCCAAAACTACCATCGAGTTTTCTTACTCTCTCTCTCTCTCTCTCTCTTTCGCTCTGTCTCCCTACCTCGTTCATTCTCTTTCTGTCAATTAACGAATTTACGATAAGAACTTGACGATCCAGCCCATATAATTTCAATCGATCAGTTCAACGTAGAGCTATCAACTAAACTGCTCCACATATCTTCAAGTACTGATAAGTTTTCGTAATTACAATTTAGTTAAAACAGATTGGCCAACAGGGTCATAGAGAGACGGACTGCGAGAGCGGGATAGAGACAGGGCAGGGTAGTACCCTAGTCCCAGTCGATAGTCGACGATCGTACCTGGGATTATACGACGCCCTGACGTAACCATGAAACAACACAGTTTAATGAAAGTACAATTGTTTATTGGAATGTCAAAGTACTCGGATGCTAATTAGGTATGCACGAAGCCCATTAGTTGCTTGTTTCAGCTCTCCCAAGGCATCCCAATTTCCGATACCGTCATGTGTTTTCGACGTGAAGGTGAAAACGTGCCAACAGACAACAGGCAATGATAGACACAAATTCAACTTGCCAGGGTGTAATCGGTTAATTTTCTCGAATTAATTAAAAAAAAGGAACCATCCTTTTCAATATGATTTGTGGTGATGCCATGCTGTCAGTCAATCAATCAATCTAATCCTTCAGTGACATAGTTTCTATCTCCCCCGAGTATCAATCATCGGAAAAGATAATTCAAATTGGGTTCAATTTCTTTCGTTCAATCAATGGTGTTGGTTTGATTGATTTGCAGGTCATGTGCTCGATTTAATGACTTCAATGAATTTTAACATTTCAATCTGCATATGTATTAAGTACGTGTGTATGCGGGTTCAGCACACAAATCGTAATAAACCATATTACGAACTGCGTTTGTATTGAATTGCAATGTATTGTTGCTGATTATCGTTGTTCAGAGTATTGTTTGGTGTTTTGTTTTTGTTTGATTGTCATGGTATTCCCTCGTGTGGCTCAATATTGCAGCACGTGATGCCCTGCTCTACTGCACTACGAACAAATACGCATGCCTATATGCGGTCTATTGTATAGTTAACTACGTTTTTTTGGAAATCCAGTGGATCTCTGTAAGGAGATTTAGCAATAAACGTTGAAGTTTAGGTCACAGTAAATAGCGCTGATATTAATTCGTTGTGAGCTTCCCTCATGTACCTTTGTTGGCTTTGGTTAAGGTATTTCCTGGGTGGATTCCCCCGTACGAGGGGCTTTTATATTCATCATTAAGTTTATATTTATTTTCTTGAGAATTCTCAAAAGCACAAGCTGTGGGATGTTCTAGGCGCCATGCACGTGTTTCTCTCCCTTTCTCTGAAAATTTACGGCCAAAATGGACATAGTTTCAATATTCATATATTTTAAACATTCTGTGTAAATTCTTTAAATAATCCTATATATCTATATACTATATCCGCTTTTGAGGGACTTTGAAAAAAATTTCAGAAAATTCTGTTACAGAATATAAGGTTTTTTTGTTACCACCACTGTATTTATTTTATTGAGTATGCTGTGTTATTCGAAACACGTGCAAAGCATTTTGTCGTCAGAAATCGCAACGTAATAGGATTGTAGCCGGAGGAGTAGTTTAATACGTTACGTATACTACAGCAGTAGCCAATCACCCGCACATGTCCAGACCGGCAGCCTAGTGAAGTGTGCTGCAGACAAGAGCAGTCACTGAAACACGACATAAGTTATCGACAACTCGGAGAAAAGCTTCGATCGAAAACGAATTTAGTTCCAACTATACACGAGGAATCCTTTGGACAGAGAAAATCTCTTCAATTGCATTGAAAAGATATGGGTAGACATCGTAAGTGCATGAGCGGAAGGTGGAATTTTTCGTTCTACAACTCAAAATTCGCTGAAACGCAAAAGCGCCGGAAGCGAAAAATAAACGTTTGTCATCAACTCTCAATTAACCTCATGCGGTTTTCAGGCCCGTGAATGCGAATAAATTGGGAAATTTTATTTTGCGAATGTTTTTATCGACGTTATTATATATATGTATGCAACACAACGTTTCAGACGGTAGATATCCAACAAGAGAGCATTCAAGGAGTTCTTCCACCCATTCTTCTCTAGTTTTCACGCTCGATCTGTTTTCAGTGAATCATTTTCTTCTTTCGCTCTCTTCCTCGATTTCGTTCTCTCTCTCACGCTGTTGCCTTGTCTAGGGTTGGTGATTTGTGTTTATCTAAATTGTTTTTCTGTGTTTGAATATTTGTTTTTGCAAACCATCGTCTTCGCATTACTTTTGCGCGCGCCACTATCGTCGTTTATGGTCGCATCGTTGGAGCTTGAAGCGTCCCCCTCTCTCCCACCATCTTGCACTGAATCTCTTGGTAAGGGGTGCCGATTTTATCGCTGATAGTACATCGAGATATTCTCGGTCTCATATCGTTGAATTTGTTTGAATATCAATTACCAAGCGTCACGAAAAACTACTAGAACTATTCGATTCTTGTCTGACTGCTGAGAGAACGTTAGAGAAAACACTATTCCTATCAGGCGGAAATGAGCACACAATCAATGCAATAATACTTGCATGTATATATATATATATATGTATGTGTTCGAATATTTACCAGCAATTGCATTAAGCCCATAATCACTCACACTCACACACGAAAAAAAACCACATTCATGGCTGCAATACATCTACGACATGAGGTCTGAACTCGAATTAAGAGTTTTGTATTGGCTCCAGCGCGCTCTCTCAGCCTCTCCCTATTCTCGAGAATTGATGAATGGTGGCGCTAGACGATGATGGAGCGGACCCGGCCCCAGCGACCCACTCATCAGGGACAATAATAACAACGACTACAACGATAACAACAACCAGAGATGATTGACCGACCAACGATTTCTGTGATTATTCTGAATTCCATTGGTCGAGGCAATGGTGTCGTCGGTGTGCTCAAGGCGGAAAGGGGGGGGGGGGAAATCTATGCGAATATTTTGACATATTTACGTACATACACAATTCACCATATCAACTCATCATCACAATGTGGCGCCAATGGTGATACTCCGCCTCACCACAGTCGACAAGATGACGAGGATGTCGACGAACACCTCGAAAATTTGCCATTCAATCGCTAAGGAAGTGTCTGACATCAATGGACGCCAGCGAAAACGATTTCGATTTCCGCTGCCACATTTGTCACTCACTCTCCCTCTATCTGCTCTCTTTATTCTCTCTTTCAATCATCTTTCGTTTTCTTTGGGGTTCTCTGTGTTTTTAATGGGTTTTCATTTCGAATATTGTAATTGCTTTGAGCACGTGATGTGTTAGAATATGTTGAATTCTCGCGTTGTAGTTGTTATTTTGGTTGTCAGGGTCACCAACCAGCTAAAGGCGTGAGAAATCTCTAGAGCGGTTGAACGACTGCAGTTCATTCAGATTTTGACATTGATTGCAATCGTGATTGACTTCGTCGATTCCCTCGGACATAAATTTAATTCGTACTTGATTCTTCGTCTGTGTCTGTTTTTATTTATTCTTCAATTAATTTTTCCAATGCAAAATTTCGCGTAAGTGAAGTGATAATACTGGACCCAACAAAATGTGTCATATGATATGTATAGGTTGAAATAATATATGTTCGTGATTCAGTGAATGAAAGGAAAATGCAAACGGAAATCGTACACGAAATGTTATATGTACAATTTTTCCTGAGAAAATTAGTAAAAGTAAAAGTTCCGACTGAAAATCGAGCCCCCTATCATTAGTTTGCTTTTGTAACTTTGAATGCAATAAGTGGTTAAAGCATTATTCTCTCGAATGCAGCAGCGTTTGTAATTCGTTTTTTCTACGGTTACCGTTTACTTCTCTTTCGTTTGTGCTTCTCGAAAATGTTGTTTTATTTCATGTATTATTTTCCAATTCTCTAAATTCTGAGTGCGAAAAATGTTCAAAGAGTAAAAAGCAAAAGTTCAATAACTTGTCGCTCGTTTCTACTTTTGTTTACTCCGTTCGTCATCAACTTTTCAACATCTTTCTTTCGCGTTTAGGCCCTTCTGCTTGTTCTTCTCAGGTTTTTCGCGCAGTGTTTTCTGGTGAATTAAATACTTGTTCCTGTAGGTTTATTTATACTCAATACTTTAAGATAATATTAACTATGCTCTATAATAAACTCTAAATTGTGTTTATTTAATTGACAAAAATGATACAAAATCACGGAAGTTCCCGTACGATTGATTTATTTGACTATTTTCTAACTTAAATTTGTAGATATGGAATTTCAACGATCATTGACCCTTTATATGTTTGTAATGTGAATCCAATTTTCGTTCTTGATTATTTTCTTCACTAATACTATTCCCTTTGTTTATTTATTTATTGCTTGTGAAACCCTTTTAGCTCCAGTGATCAATTTAGTTTTCCATCAGCATTGTTGTGGCAAACGTTATCTTTACATTAATTCTCAATTAAATATTGCACCACAAGGGATTTTAGATCGTTGCCAGGAGGGTTTAACGACAAAGTAAATGGTTTAAATCGTCATTTACTGAAATGACTTAATTGCTGATATTGTTCATTTCCGAAAGAGATAACATTATCCATCGCCACCGAACGCCCTCCCACTATGCCAGCAACTAATGTATTGATTCGAGTCAATTTTGATTTACATTCCACCAATAGATCGTAGTAAGAATATAGAATTGGTTGTTAAATTCATAGACCAATAAATTCTTATGACTTATGAATAAACATATTCAAATGTATCAGTTGCAGTTGTTTTCTCTTAGATCGGCTCCCTAATGAATATTACTGAACATGGTGTTTATTAATAAGACGCGATATAGCAAGGCGTTACGTCCCGAACCGCCTCCATGTAAACGTCAGTATTGAGGAAATACTTGTTTAGTTCCCGTTTTAATGTTTGATTTTGGTTGTCATTATATATTCATTCCAGGCAACAACCCACACCCTTGTGACCTGACCCCTTGTCCATGAATAAGTAATTGCTTGACGAAATTCTCCCCTCGCCAATTCCTCTGGGCAACAAGGGCTTCACCGTGGTAAAGGGCACTCGGCGAACTCGCAGAGGGTGGAGTAGTATTGAAGTCGATGTGAGACTTAGGTTCGTTGACTGGATCTTGTTTGGTGGTCATGTCTTCAAAGTTTATTCAATAAACAGTTCCCTCTCGCCCAAAACAATGCTCCTCTATTACAGGTACTGTTGAGAGGTAAACAAAGTTTGTTTCTGATCGCTGTCTATGCGAATGTTGTTCTTGTTGTCCTCACCCGATCCCCATACCTACACAAAGTCAGAAGCAGTTTGAATTTTATTAAATTCAGAGTTGTGCAGCAAGCAATACTTGTTACCTGGTCTACAATAACCGATGATTACCAGTTTCGCCGGTATGACCCCTCCATTCATTCGATGTCACGTGCATTGCTGTGGCAACCGGGCATCGATAGCCAGTGGTGCCCGCTATCCGCTGTCTGTTCGAACGTCCGTCCCACCCGACGATGGAGAACTCAATTAGGATATTGAGTTGGCGACCTGATTCGTTTTGTCGGATTCTCACTAGCTCGTTCGCTCGCTTTTTGTGAAATTGATTTAAATTTTTTTGAAAACTACATAGAAAGAAAATTGGATTTCCCATTTAGCTTTTCATTCTCACGTGAATAACGTAATTCTGTAACGT
Source organism: Coelopa pilipes (assembly GCA_947389925.1). NCBI lineage: Eukaryota > Metazoa > Arthropoda > Insecta > Diptera > Coelopidae > Coelopa > Coelopa pilipes. The sequence continues at coordinate 26,409,238 of OX376699.1, read as the reverse complement.
GCTGCCACGAACGACGTAATTAACCTGTACATACGAACTTTACTGGGCACGTGCTTTTCCTCCTCGTCAAGCTGGAATGGGGAGTGAAGTAAGAAGTCAATGAAAATTTTAATTCATACTATTTCGGTCAAGTCTCGAGATCGTCGATGTCGGAACCGTGTTCCATACTTTATCCTTTGTTGCTGACGGCGTAAACAACAAGTAACTGTGGTGAATCGTGAAGTTTCTTTGTTTCGTAGCCCATCTGGGTTTACTGGGAGTCGTGCGCAAAATTATTCCATCCCATCACTCACGCCCCCACTCCAGTTACCCTGAGCTGTGAAAGTTTCAGCGACAAAAGTTCTGTCTCTACACCATTAGTCTCATCATCGTCGTCATCATGATGTAATTTTATCACTATTTGTAATGGTTGTTATTGTTGATTCCGGAGCGATTATTGTATTTGACATTTACTTTTGATTCAAGTGTAATTAAGTCATTATCTTTATCTGAATTCCGTATCTATTGGTTGTTGATTTGATAATGTCCCAATAGTTGTGATTACTTTCATCCATATTTCTCGTGTGTTTCATTTTTTTTCAGATTCGCCAAAATGTCAAAATACTCAGGTAAAAAATGTCGACTCTTGTCGATGATGTGGCTGACGGCGTTCTTCTTCTTTGTGGAAATCGTGGTCGGATATGTGACAAACTCTATGGCTCTGGTGGCCGATAGTTTTCACATGCTCGGCGATATAGCTGCCTTAGTTATATCGTTCCTATCGGTTAAGGTAAGTTGGTCTCAGTATAAGATACTAAATAGATACTTATGTATATCATTCCGACAAACAGCGGGCGGTTCTTCTCTAAAATAGGACTTTAATAATTTATTAGTCATTTGGTTAGTCACCTCCTACATCAGACCACAAAATTCCAACCCTTCTTTCTCCTAAATAGTTCATGTGGAGTGAGAAAACGATACTAGTTCGATGTACACAAAGCAGATCTAGGAAAATTATCTCTAGACTACTTTGTTAAAATATACATTATATATAATGATGTTTATCGTAGAATTGGATTAGCCCACTATATTTGCTGTAGTTGTCGGACACGTGTGCTAACGTGCTTACATTGTTTCTGTATAATCGACAAATGATTCGACGCAGTTTTTTATTTAAATCATTCTATACTTATACCCTTTTTTTTAATTTTCAGATGTCACCAAAGAAGTGGTCGAAAAACACCTTCGGCTGGGCACGGGCCGAGGTGTTGGGTGCCCTTGTGAATGCGGTATTTTTAGTGGCTTTATGTTTTAGTATTACGATAGAGGCCTGCAAGAGGTAAGTCAAGTTCAGTTTCGATTTTATCAAGTATGTAAATAAAAGGGGATGCTGTCTGAAGTCTGTGATATGCTACATTTGGCTTGGTTTCCGCCAATGCATTACAAAAATCGAATTCACAAAATCAGCTTCTCTGTGCGGCTGTTGTGGAAGTTGGTTCCGACATTTGAGTTGTAAACAAATTTAATATTGTATATGGTATATCATCGTCTCTATTTGTTTTAGTTTTGGTTTTTTTTTTTTTGAATTTTTATTAAATTTCGATTCAGTGCATTTTCTGATGTTTTAATTTTACTTAGCTTTATTTTATTGTACAAACAATGTCCCCATATGCTGTTTATTATTCATTGGATCTGGAGTCTTTTCTGAACTTAATCAACGGGTTGGCACAACAACAACCAAAAAACCGTGTTGTAGCGATTCGTAGCAATATTCCTTTACACATTAAAAACCCCATAGTATTTCTTATGCTAAACTACTCTATTGTTTCTCTTCAGATTTATAGAAGAGGAGACCATACACGAGCCCAAGTTGCTGGTGATTGTTGGTGCTTTAGGTTTACTAGTCAATGTTGTGGGATTGTGTTTGTTATATGGTGAGTTCTGGCATTAAACGTTCATGTGCCAAATGTAAATGTATTAACTGCTCGTTATACCCTTAGAACATGGAGGACACCATGGACACTCACATGGAGGTGGTTTGACCAGAAACCACAGTCGCCTCACTGAACTGGCCAATGTGGACGATGGAGAGGGTGAGAATAGCTCATTCGCCTACGAGAAGCAAGTAAGATTCATATATATTTCCGTCATTTACATTCGTTATACTCGTTTTCACTCGTTGCAGAAGGAGAAACCAGTAAAAAAGGCAGGCCACGGTCACAGTCACGATCCGGGACAGATGAATATGCGTGGCGCCTTCCTGCACGTTCTCAGCGACGCTCTGGGTAGCATCATTGTTGTTATCAGCGCCTTGGTTGTTTGGAAAACCGAATGGAAATACCGTTTTTACATGGATCCCGCTCTGTCAATTGTTCTTGTGTGTCTCATTTTGCATTCGGTGTGGCCGCTGTTGCGTGAATCGGCGCTGATTCTTTTGCAAACTGTGCCAACACACATTCAAGTGAGTCCTGAGCACTGATGAGACCAATGAATGGTGAAATTGTAATGTCTTTAATTTACTTAGGTCGATGCCATACAGAAGAGACTTCTCGAGAAGGTGGATGGTGTTTTGGCAGTACACGAATTCCACGTCTGGCAACTAGCTGGGGATCGCATAATTGCTTCGGCACACATCAGGTATTGTGCTTGGAAATGCTTTATATTTGACATTAACTAAACTTATATATTTCCGCTAATTCAGATGTCGCAATTTATCCGAGTACATGAACATTGCAGAGAGAGTTAAAGAATTCTTTCACAATGAGGGAATACATTCGACTACAATACAACCGGAATTCGTCGAGATTGAGGGCTGTAATATGTCTGATGGCACTTCTAGTCTGAACATGAGTGGCTCGGATTGTTGTGCTTTGGACTGTCCGACAACAGAGGAGGGTTGCGTTAAAGCGACATGTTGTCAAAATAACAACAAAATCGTGAGCATAATTTGATTTCGCTCTTCTCCTCATTTTGGTTTACACTTGCTTATTCCTCTGTCTATAGAATCAATTGCCATCACCTTCTAACTCTCCCTTTATGTGCCGCCAAAGAAATTCAGCACGCAATGCCAATGATGTAGAAGCGGGTACGTTTAACTTGTTAATTTAAACTACATCAAATACTTAATATTCTGGATATATTGCTTATTTCAGGTTCATTATTGGAATCCATCACAACAGGTACAAATTCCATAAGTAACAACACAACAGCGCCATCTGTGACAAATAATGGTGAAGCTGATACCTCCAAAGTGTTAGTCTGACATAATCATTTGGATCATCAGCACCAGAATTATCCATTGTCATCCAATAAAATCGCAACGTCGCCACCACCCTCACCATCTCAGAATCCCTCCTCGCTGTTTTACGATCGTAATTTGAACATGAAACACGTGGAGTGCGAATATCCACAATTAACAACATTGACACCAACGAAATTAACTCCGCGTTTCAAGAAATTGAAATCATCACCAAATTGTGATTCTCAAACCGAGTGCGAAGCCACCACACTCACTTCGTTAACAGCGCAACGACGGAAGGACTTGCAAATGTTGGCTGAAAAGCAACTTGAAGTTGAAACAGAAATTACTAAGAACGGAGACGAAGTGGCGCTTTAATGATTTATTAGATGTGTATATTTTAAACCAACGAGAACAAATATGAAATTGTTAAGATATTTAGGGTGATTTAGTATTGAATTAGTAAAATTGACGACTTATCGACCAATATAACAAATAACAACAAAAGGAGAGAAAAACAAAAAGAACACTTTGATTAATCGAATTGACACTTCATAGTAAATAACGTTGTTGACTAGTAGGATATTAAATTCTGAAACAATATCGGTGAAAACATTAAAACAACCAACACATATATATATACATACATTAAACGAATACATTTATTTTAAAGATGAATGTTAGGTAAAAAATATAAATTAAAAAATGTATCAATAATTAAATTGAAAAGAGAAAGGACATCGTTTCGTATTTATTAAGTGTATGCAAATTACATTGTTTAGTATGTATTTTAGTCTATAAATATGAATATTAAATTGAACCTTTTTTATATACCGCAAGTGAAAAAACAAAACCCTTTATAAACTAAAGTAGTCTTAGACCTGTGTACATTGAAAAATACAAATTAGTACATTAGTGATTTACACTTGAAACACTAATTTATGTGTTTTCTAATTTGATTTTTTATTTATTAAGAATAAGAAGAGACAGTGATTAATTCATTGAAAAAGGCAACATGATTTTTGGTAAAGAGCGGAAAATTCATACAATGGTTATAAATTATTTACAAATATCAATGACGATTTGTCAAAAAAGAGAAATTTTGAAATTGTTAACCAAGCAACAAAGAACTTGTAGAAGAGCTAACAATACTTTGAAAAATATAAAATTATCAAACCAAATGATGGAGTTCATAAATGTGTATTATGCAATAGATAAGTCCTTTGGTGTTATGCGAGTGCACCGTGAACAATGATTGAATATTTGTGTATGCAGATTTAGTATATTAGCAAAAAGTTGTTAAAAGAATGCTTAAGATGTGTGAACAGAGAAATTTAAATATCCATAATTGAAAAGCTACTATATATAGCAATTAAAAATGGTCACTTAACGTGAGATTTTTTAAAATTTTCAAATCCAATCCGCTTACCTATAATTTATGAAGTCTTTTATCCCAACGTATCTTAAAAAAGAGGATTTATTATAGTTACATATATACATGATTATTTATAATTTATATGTTAATATTACTTTTAAAATTGTTTAAGTATTTGCATTGCAAATTTTTAACCAAGAAAATATAACAAATAAACAAACTTCTTTTCATACAAAAAATTTGTTTGACTTGTTTGTTTTGTATTCGCATAAATATATAGTCGCATTTAAATATATAATTATTTAATAATGTTTCTAACATGGTATGTATACTTATACTTACATTTAAACATAAATTATAATTTATATACATACAATATACACCCAAAATTTATATTTTGTCAAACATGTCTATCACTTGCATTTGCTGCTACAACTTCGTATCAATGTTCATGTCATCATTTTCTTCAACGATGGCCTCATCCCATGGTCCATGGATATTGTTTTTGTGCTTCTGTTGCTGAACGAATATCCAGGGACAAATGATGTTTATAAAACCAGTGACTGCCACATATGTACATAACATAGTTATAGAAATGTTATAGAGAAAGTAACAACATATCGCAAATATTGGTATCAGAAAGTACGATTTCCAAAATACTGACATTAATATTGGATATAGGACAAAAAATATAGCGGCCTCTACCAGTAACACAAACGCATGAAAAGACGAGGACAACCGCGAAGCTAAGCAAATAGATCCAAATATTGCAGCATTAAGAGATATGGCTTTAGAAACCATTGCTGCCGAAAGACCATAATCGAAGAAGGCCAAGTTTAGAATCATAACAAAGAAAGTCATCGAGAAGATGGTGTCGGTGCTTATGGCATCGGTGAGAGTATGTAGGAGTGGAGAAAATATGTACCCAAAAATAAGAACGGTAAGTAATGTTTTCGAGTCTTCCAGCAGATGGGAAGCTCGTAGCGTATGGCCGCGATAACAAATGTAGCCGCCGACAGTTACCAAACTGGTAGACAATAACACATCTATGGGTGTAGCTCGCTCGCTGTACAGCAAATAGAATATAATAAGAAATCCCGTTATACAGGATATCTGATTGTTTAGTAATGTAACGCCATGCACTGCTTCGCTGAAGGTGAAAATTTTCACATTTAAATTTGTACGTAAATCCTTTAAGAAACTGGGATCCGTGTAGTTATCCTCGTAGTCGGCATTTTCGTACAAATTTTTGCGCCAAGCAGTCTTTCCCATTTCTTTCTAAATATTTTTTGTTTTCTTGATATAATATGATAATATTTTTATTATTTATGACAATATATATATATATATATTTTTTTTTTTTTTGTTATTATATATATCTTTGGTAAAATTATACTAATTTAAAAGCTAAAAATCTAATGTTTTACTCTATTGGTTGTCCCATATTGTGTTGTCAAAATAATACACCTGTTTATAAAAATTCACAATACTACTCTAGCCATTCACAATATACAGAGAAAAGTATGGTCAATTTGACCAACATTTTTATAGCAGTCACGATTCATAGGGGATACAATACATATTTTTACCCTCTTACAACTAATACTAACTCGACTTATAATAACCATTTAAATCGATTAATTTATGAGTTTTCAACTATTTTACGATGTCAAGAACATCAGAATGGATGAGGGGCCTTAAACAAATTATGCGGGTTTCATCCGAGTTATACAATATAAGAGAAGAGTTCGGCTGGTGAAATTAACGATTCGAATGGTATACTTACTTATATTTTACCTATTATTTTTTCTTTTTAATAAAATTTTCCAGGTTCCACAATTAAAGCATTAATATTTTATTTGCTTATTAATTTCAATTAATAAATATAAATACATCGATTTCAATTTCCTGTTAGTTAATAATATATCAAGACACATATTTGATAGTCTAGCTATTCTTCGTCATAACGTGTAATTCGTTGAGGCAATAAACCTGTGATTGTTCACAAATTATTTTGCGATAAAAATTTGTTAATAATTTAAGGTATGGTATTAATAGATTATAATATAAAAACGTAACAATGCTTAAATGTATTTTTAGGCACATTGGCAAAACATACATCAATTGCGTTAAATATTAACATAATTATTTCATTTATAATCGATCAATAAAGAATATTTTGTACAATCTCTTTAAACTTATGGATATTCATTTCGTGTTAAAATTCATTCGTTATTATCGGCAATTATCTATATTGAAAAAAAAAAGAATAGAGAATATTTTTGTGCTTTGCACTTCTGCACAACAAGTGATTCAAAGAAAATATTATAAACACAGAGGCATCCTTAAACCCAGCCTCCAGTCAACTTGTGGAACATCTCATCGTTCAGTGTTTGATTAGTTTCTTTTGAACGCATCGACATAAAAATATATCCTCCAATGAATTCATGTACGACCTTACAGTCGGCGGAATGACAAGAAAAAATTAAATTTTCATCATGGAACTGAATCATCATACACTTAATACCCCAGTTAACATTCCATGCCTTCATCTTGTCATAGCACCAGGTTTTAATATGATCACCTGTACTCAAGTCCATTCGCATAATACGATTTTGTGCTACTCCCAATAGTTCTTCTTTTTTGTGTCCATCGAACTTAATAATGAAAAATGTTACGCCGAAATCCGGAAGACTCTGCCATGCCTGAATGTATTTCATTTTGGCTTCCATGAGAGATAGTTTCTTCACATTAGCATGAGCTTCCAGAATGCGTTGGACAGCTTTGCTAGACATTTTCTTAAACATTCTCGGAGAAAGATAGTCTACTGGATCAATAGAACGCGGATCTACGTTGACTGCTGCTCCATGTGCTGGTTTTTGCATACTCAAAAACGATTTTATGCTGGCTACCTCAGTGTCATATGAACTGTCAGCGAGTGAACGTCCTTTCGCAGCAAGGCGGAATGCTGCCATCCATTTGGCGTATTGGTCCTCTGTTTCACAACGGACCCACACCTCACTGTTTGGTCCATTACCTCCCTCTGGCGGCACTTCCAAACGAATGCTGAACTTTCCATGAGCTAAATTTACGTCTGGCGTTACTTCACATCCTCGCAAGTTAAAGGTCATCGCCGGAGCTCCTTTGCGCGATTCGTCTGCACTCTTGTACAGATATAAATGCAGATCTCGATAGGCGAAGAAATAGCGCTTGTATCCCTTCAATGTGAATTTCTTAGGTTTGAGGAAGCGCAAGTAATCCGAAAGCTCTGGGATTTTGGTAATGTTACCGCCCTGCGATGTGGAATTAGGACCCTCTAGTGTAATTTGCAACTCATTTAGAGCAGAATCAATGTCATCATCAGCTCCATTCTCCACGCTAGACGAGTCGATACCCGAGTCCGGCTGTTGCATTTCGCTCTGCTGATTTATCTGGAATTGTAGCGCAGCAAACATCAGGATCTCCTCCTCAGTGCAATCCAACTCCTCATTCAAAATGGACCACTTCGCTTGTTCATACAACTGGTTAATTCGAACCTGGTCATATTTAGGATTTATATCGAAGAACGTATAATATTTGAAGCGAAGGCACAAGGTGTCATATTCTCGAATACCCTGCTCCATGATCGATAGTGATGAGTCCAGCCAACCTACATTCATGCGTGCTTTTTCAATTAACGATTTGGGGCGTACAAGACGAGAGCGAACATCAGGGCTTGGTGCTCGTGGACTAGTGGCTAAGTTTTCCTGAAAATCTCCTAAACTAGAAGATGAATCAAACGTTGTGTAGCCATTACTGCTATGTTTCCAGGTACCAGTAGGAGAACTGATTGGGGTTCCCGGAGCATTGCCATATTGTTGACGCCTAGGTGTTGTTGGATAATTGGGAGACACTGGGGCGCAGAGGAAGTTATCATTATGTGACTTATCCAAACTTCCGTTGCTGCCGTTGTATGAGTTTATTGGTATGAAAGAATTCGTGTCTGGAGCTGGCTGCAAATAAGTAGTTCCATTTGGTTCTGCGATTGGTATTTTCTTATGTGGAAATTGAGAAAAGTTCTTTTTAAGATGCTCTTGTTCCAATGGTTTACTTAAAGATAATTCCTCTGGATGGCGAATATCCAGATCTTTGCACAATTTAACAACAGCTCCAAATGTTTTGATGGAAAAATCTACTCGACAGTCTAAATATCGGAGATCCGGAAGCTGTACGCGAAGCGTTTTGTGCATAGGTGTGAAGTGGAGCAAGCTGTCGGCATGTACGCCTACTTGGTCCAGGGTCGAACGGGTACGTGTCAGCCAGATATTTTTCGCTGGCCACCAGAGAGCATGGTCGGACCAGTCCTTCGGATTCTCCGGGTCGACCAGCTTCAACATTACTCCTCCTATATGCTGGTCTCCACGCACCCTCAATGTCTTCTCTACTTGCAGATCCGTGATGAAGATCCGCAGATTCCACGTATTATCGCCGACATGAATCATTTTCACTTTCTTTAAATTTCTATTTCCTGCTCTCTACTAACGTCCTTCAAAATAAGTTGAATCTATATTCTCTCTGCAATGAAATTATATGAAGCGCAGATGTTTAAAGAATTCTATAAAATGATGACGTAAGTTATTTACTTGATTTTGCGTTGGGATTGCCAAATGTTTGCACTTTTATTTCACTCTTATCACATATGGGGCAGATATTTACACAAAGTCACCATATACAAAACTCAGTGACTCCTTCTCAGCGATTTCCGAAAGGAACTGCGGGAGTGAATATGTGAAATATTATAAATAAAAAAAAAAAAAACACGAACAGCAGCCAAGGTTATCGCGTATCCACACACTCGTCAATCTGTCGAATGCAAAATTCCAGATTGCCAGACGACAAACGGCGAATCAGAAGCACACAAAATGAATGAATAAGAACTGAGATAAACGCAATAAAATCGAAATTTTACGAATTTCGTGCGTATCATACGTCTCGTAACCGTTGTATTCGCTATAAATTATAATTACAAGATGACGCAGCCATAGAAAATTTTGAAATTATTCTTGTTTGCTTTTGGTGTTATATTTCTATTTTTAGAAGAAGAGAATAGAGAAAATGAGAGAGTAATTTCATTTAACAAAACAAAATCTGAAAAATTGTATTCCGTGATCTCCGATCGCGACCCGCCTTTAACAAACGATCTCACTCAACTGATGAATTGAGCGCAAATGAGAATTGTCCATATCGTGCAGGGTTGCAGTAAGAATTTATTATTTTTTACAGTACAAGCCAACTTTATTAAATAGCATGAATCTTTACATAAACGTGCATTAAACAACATTTATAAAATTCGTATTAAATGAAGTACAACAGAAAATTATATATATATATATATATGTTTATATATATTATATATATTTATATATATATATATTTATATACATAGATGTATGTATATGTATATATATGTACATACGTATATTTTTATTTATTTCATTATGGACACTCATTATGGTTTAGGTGAATGAAGATAAATATGTCAGAGTGGTTTACTTGGTGGCAACTCTGGCCGACAATCTGGCAATCTTGTTTTTTTTTTGCACTTGAATGTCGTCCGAAACCTACTCAGTTCTCAAAACTTAGCTTTCTTTTCTAAATATTTAGTCAAAGCACCTAGTTTAAGTGTAATCTCCAATAACTGACAAAAGTGCGTGGGATCAATACCTTAGTCCAACATCGTAGTTCGCAACTTGCGTTAAAATAAATTTAAATGTCTTACGTCATCTCCCTACACATCTGCAAATAAAACACTAAATTCCAATTGATTTGAAAAGGCGCTAAGTATTACCGGATAAGAACATGATTCACGTTGGCGACAATACATGGAATCTGAGGATCTTCATCACGGATCTTCAAGTAGAGAAGACATTGAGGGTGCGTGGAGACCAGCATATAGGAGGAGTAATGTTGAAGCTGGTCGACCCGGAGAATCCGAAGGACTGGTCCGACCATGCTCTCTGGTGGCCAGCGAAAAATATCTGGCTGACACGTACCCGTTCGACCCTGGACCAAGTAGGCGTACATGCCGACAGCTTGCTCCACTTCACACCTATGCACAAAACGCTTCGCGTACAGCTTCCGGATCTCCGATATTTAGACTGTCGAGTAGATTTTTCCATCAAAACATTTGGAGCTGTTGTTAAATTGTGCAAAGATCTGGATATTCGCCATCCAGAGGAATTATCTTTAAGTAAACCATTGGAACAAGAGCATCTTAAAAAGAACTTTTCTCAATTTCCACATAAGAAAATACCAATCGCAGAACCAAATGGAACTACTTATTTGCAGCCAGCTCCAGACACGAATTCTTTCATACCAATAAACTCATACAACGGCAGCAACGGAAGTTTGGATAAGTCACATAATGATAACTTCCTCTGCGCCCCAGTGTCTCCCAGTTATCCAACAACACCTAGGCGTCAACAATATGGCAATGCTCCGGGAACCCCAATCAGTTCTCCTACTGGTACCTGGAAACATAGCAGTAATGGCTACACAACGTTTGATTCATCTTCTAGTTTAGGAGATTTTCAGGAAAACTTAGCCACTAGTCCACGAGCACCAAGCCCTGATGTTCGCTCTCGTCTTGTACGCCCCAAATCGTTAATTGAAAAAGCACGCATGAATGTAGGTTGGCTGGACTCATCACTATCGATCATGGAGCAGGGTATTCGAGAATATGACACCTTGTGCCTTCGCTTCAAATATTATACGTTCTTCGATATAAATCCTAAATATGACCAGGTTCGAATTAACCAGTTGTATGAACAAGCGAAGTGGTCCATTTTGAATGAGGAGTTGGATTGCACTGAGGAGGAGATCCTGATGTTTGCTGCGCTACAATTCCAGATAAATCAGCAGAGCGAAATGCAACAGCCGGACTCGGGTATCGACTCGTCTAGCGTGGAGAATGGAGCTGATGATGACATTGATTCTGCTCTAAATGAGTTGCAAATTACACTAGAGGGTCCTAATTCCACATCGCAGGGCGGTAACATTACCAAAATCCCAGAGCTTTCGGATTACTTGCGCTTCCTCAAACCTAAGAAATTCACATTGAAGGGATACAAGCGCTATTTCTTCGCCTATCGAGATCTGCATTTATATCTGTACAAGAGTGCAGACGAATCGCGCAAAGGAGCTCCGGCGATGACCTTTAACTTGCGAGGATGTGAAGTAACGCCAGACGTAAATTTAGCTCATGGAAAGTTCAGCATTCGTTTGGAAGTGCCGCCAGATGGAGGTAATGGACCAAACAGTGAGGTGTGGGTCCGTTGTGAAACAGAGGACCAATACGCCAAATGGATGGCAGCATTCCGCCTTGCTGCGAAAGGACGTTCACTCGCTGACAGTTCATATGACACTGAGGTAGCCAGCATAAAATCGTTTTTGAGTATGCAAAAACCAGCACATGGAGCAGCAGTCAACGTAGATCCGCGTTCTATTGATCCAGTAGACTATCTTTCTCCGAGAATGTTTAAGAAAATGTCTAGCAAAGCTGTCCAACGCATTCTGGAAGCTCATGTTAATGTGAAGAAACTATCTCTCATGGAAGCCAAAATGAAATACATTCAGGCTTGGCAGAGTCTTCCGGATTTCGGCGTAACATATTTCATTATAAAGTTCGATGGACACAAAAAAGAAGAACTATTGGGAGTAGCACAAAATCGTATTATGCGAATGGACTTGAGTACAGGTGATCATATTAAAACGTGGCGTTATAACAAAATGAAGGCATGGAATGTTAACTGGGGTATTAAGTGTATGATGATCCAGTTTCATGACGAAAACGTTATATTTTCCTGTCAGTCAGCCGATTGTAAAGTTGTGCATGAATTCATTGGAGGATATATTTTTATGTCGATGCGATCAAAAGAAACTAATCAAACGTTAAACGATGAGATGTTTCATAAATTGACGGGTGGATGGATGTAATGTATATAATAATCATTTTTTACTAGATTTACTATACAGTACAATATTTTTAGGATTTTATTTATTTTTAAAGCTTTCGTTTAACTAATAAAAAGTATATGTATTTTATAATGAGTGTGCCTGGATAAAAAATATCCAAATTGTAATATAGCTGTTTAAGAATTTTGCCAATTTAAAAATGTATACTTATAATCTAAGATATATTATCTTTGAAGTTATATTTTTATATAAAAACTGTTATATTTTATGTTATATTGTGTTAAGCCAAATAATCACAGTTACTCGAAACAGTTAGAAATTTGAATTGTTTTATTTAAAAATAGAATTATATATTTTAATATAAATTTACAAAAAAGTATGCTTTAATTGAAGCATTATAGTTGTTTTGAATTTAAAACTAATAATTCAAACAAAAAAATTAATTCGTTCGGCCTTATATAATTTATTGTGAATGCACCAGGAAGGGGTGTCGACTATTTCACATGGTTTTGACATTTAGTGCTTCGTTTACGTTTTCGTCTTGTGCAAAAACGATTTTATTTTTCATGAGTTTTTATAATTATTCGCCGGAATATAAAATATTTTGAATATGGAAGAAGATGACGATATAGTCGTTGAAGAGGTTTGCTTATTAATATATGATAATAGATAATATTTTGAAAAATGCTCACTTTATGATTCTAAGATCCCAGTTTTTCTGTCTAAGAATCTACAAGACAACTTGTACATCTTTCAATATCCTACCAAGACAAATATCAATAATTTTGACCATGCTGCTGTTGTTAACTGTTGCGTTAAACCTATCAATCATGAAGTAAAAGTAGATTTTGCGTTACAAACAGAATCCAAGTATTACGACCGTTTCAAAGGAGAACAATTCGCAATTGCAGCAGATGGCAAAGTATATTAATTTGAAATTAATGCTTGAAACTCATTACATATGAATTTACTTATTATCTTGTCATAGACACAAGCTAAAGGAGAAAGACCTACTTTTAAACGTGGCATAATGGATAAACAGTCTTTTATTAGCACCAAGTCCATAGACGACGTCAATAAGTATATTGTCGGAATCTATCAAGAGAAGGAAATTCATTTATCTCCACTTACAAGCATTTTGCAATTGCGTCCAAACTTTTCCTATTTCGATAAAGAGGATAAGCGGAACAAAGCAGAGGAGAAGGCCATTAACGAGGAAGATGATGATGAGGATTTACAGCAAGTTACTGTTAAATTTGCACGAAGTGGAGGGAATACAAAGAAATCTAAAGAAAGGGGTTATGATAATTTTTTGAAGAAAAGCGTTGAAGAACCATGGTGCGAGACTTACTGGCATGCTCGTACTTCGCCTACGGCTGAACTGGAACGACAGAAGCTATTTGCAACTAGTCATCAAGCCAGTCTGGCACTGGCTCAAGATTCGCGAAAGTATGTTGAAAAATTATTACCCAGCAATGAGCACGGAAGTAGCATCGATACGGTTCTACCATCGAAGGTGATAAGTAAGGCGAAGTTAAAGACGATGTCATTAACAGACCAGTTAAAAGTATTGCTAAAGGATGGTAAGGATATACAATATATAATACAAATAATTCATGTTATAGTATTCATATTTCAGCAAAAATGATTGCTTTTGACGATATACTTTCAATACTACAAGAAAATGTTGACTCTAAATTAACTGATGAAAAAATACTCCGTACGCTTCCTTTGGTTGGAATACTCATACATGGAAATTGGGTACCCCAATCAGAGATTCTGTATCCAGCCGAAACTCTGTCCAATGCTAATGGCGTTTGCTCCGACCTAATGATACGTGCTAGAGACTACATTGTATGTATACAAAAAAAGTTATTTCATACTTAATTAACTAAGTTTCTTTAATATACAGCTATTCAGATTCTCCCGCACATCATTTCTGTATCGTCGACAAGTAATATCTGCCACGCAATTACCTCCAGAAGAAACACTAGAAGTTTTGCAATCAGTCGCACGTTTAAATTTGGAAAAGAAATGGGAACTGATATTACCACCAGATAAGGGATTTGAATTGCGGTATCCAGACTTGGTGCAACGGCAGGAAATGGTGTGGCGTGCAACGGAACAAACATACAATGATATGGACTTTGAGAAATCACCAAAACGAACGCGGAAACGTTCGGTGCGCGAATCAAAACAATCTCATGGAAATATAGGAGTTGCGTAGCATATGCTATTACCATGGGTTAACAGGGGGAAATAAGATCAGAGAGTGCCGGAAATTAAGAGATCTTAATATAAGTGAAATGAATGCGATGCGATTTTTTTGACATTTTTTTTTTTTTGTACAGTATTCATTGATGACTGTGCATTTTTCTTTTTCAATCGGCCAACATTAGACGTTCATGTCTGCAGAGGAGCTGGTGCTAATATAATATTAGAGGTCGTTTTGAAACGGAAATTGCATGTGAAAATCGTGTTACGAGTACACGCTACTAAAGATAAACTTTGTTGGCAAGGTTTATACTAGAGTAACTCTAATGAAATATTAATACTTTCGGTGCTACAGTAGTTTTGCAAATAGAAAATACCCATTGAATTGAATTGTGCAAAGACAAAAAATAATTCTATATATAAAGTAGAATATGACTTCGTTATTCTCACCTACCCTGTTTTTTCAGAGAACGATACTCGATGCTAACGTGAAGGCACAACGCCGAGACTCGAATTCTCATTTTACAATATAATGAAGCTGCCACCTTATTCGTTTTAAAGTTTAATATTCCGTCTGTTATCAATAATCTTGCAGTAGTCATCTAAACACAAGAAGAAAAATTGGTAAATAATTGAAGATCTTATTTCGCGGTGTTCTTGTTAGTATCATCAATTCTAACAGAGTTACTGTAAATATCATAAGGTAAAAAGTGTATTGATGTCATCTGACAGCACTCATATGAAGCCAAACACTATCATCTGTCTATTTGATAACAAGAGTGACGAACAGTACAATTAGTTAAAAATATTTGTGTTTACGGTTCACGGTCACGGTTTGCGCAACGTCAAATCTTTTCTATTCTTTATTGCACCTAGTTCTAATATTCAATTAAAAGAAAATGCTTCAAAACCTAATCGACTTTTGTAACTATTGGTGGTTCCGTTATCTAATGGTCACAGAACTCTATATGGTGGAGAAATGGGAGCGGGTAATAATACGTAAGCATATACAATAAATAAATTGTTGAAAGTTGCAAACTGACTAGTTCATTTTTATTTGCATGGCACCTGGCAGATATTCTATTTGCTGTCTTATTCTGTGTATTTTGGTACTTCAATTACTCTGTTCTCCTGTCATTCACCGGAAGTTTATTGGGTATCACACCGATTTCAAATATCGTTGAACATCAATCTTCTAGTAAAATGTAATTAAAAACTATGTTAATGTTTGAGAGAATAATGTTAGGGCACATCAATCCTTATTTTTGGCACCATCTATTAATCTAAATCTAAAATCACATTGGAAACGTGGAGAGGTTTATTTATTTGTTACGATATGGACATTATATATTCAAACGACTTGATACTGAAATTTAAAACGCGTGTCTTTGTAATCTCGTATAGATAAAAAGCCCACCTGTTCTGTGTGTGATTCATGGACTCATTCATTTTATACCA
Organism: Coelopa pilipes; assembly: GCA_947389925.1. Classification (NCBI taxonomy): domain Eukaryota; kingdom Metazoa; phylum Arthropoda; class Insecta; order Diptera; family Coelopidae; genus Coelopa; species Coelopa pilipes. The sequence continues at coordinate 26,393,021 of OX376699.1, read as the reverse complement.
TAAGAGAGCTCAATATCGCTTCATAACTAATTCACATAGCTGAGCAAAACGAACAAATAAAAGCACCAGTGCGAGAAAATAACTTATATTGCTTGTATTATTGATTGGCGTAGTTTTACCCATATCAAAACAATCCTTGTTTTTATTTACTATCTCGGTTAAGTGAAATTTTATAAAGAACAGAACTAATATAAACAGAAAAACTAGTGTTTCAATGTTGACTTTTTTAATAAATAAAACAATAAGTTTGAATATGTAGATACACAAAGGTTGTCCAAGCTTCAGTAATTCACTTATTTATAAATGTAGTTTAAATGGGGATGCTTCGCAGTTATTTTATTAATGATTTGGTGCAAAACTATTGGCATATCTTATTATTATATTACACAAAGAAGTAAATATAAAGACTCCGTTACCAGCCCAAATAGGAATAATTTCATAATTAAATTTTAGACTAAGTATTAACAATGAATATAAAAATACATTCTTGTACAACTACATACTATTGCATCTTTTTTTTAAAATATAAATACTAATCTGTATCCTACTTTTATATACAAAAGAAAAATAACAAAAAGAAAACAAATAAAACATATTTCATCGCTTTTAGTGTAAAAAGTATTTATGAACTTTGCTGTGTATCCGCCAAATAAACCAATTTGGGATCCTCACCAAGGTCGACTCGTCCATACCTAGCAATAATTGGTCGATTTATTTGTGAACGAGGCCATTTACGTTTTGTCTTATTGTGGGTCAACATATGCGATTTTAGGTTCGTGGATTGGGCAAAGCATTTTGAACAGCCATCAACTGGACAATGGTATGGACGATCTCCAGTGTGGATTCGGACATGAGTTCGTAAATTAAAATCAAGGGAGAATCGTTTGCCACATCCTTCAAAGGTACACTCGAATGGCTTTTCTCCAGTGTGCACTAATTGATGTCGTTTTAACTTGGAGCTCTCTACAAATGACTTTCCACACTCAGCACAAACATGGCCTCGCGGGCCGTGCGTGTGCATATGTTTGCGCATAGCAGAGTGATTTCGGAATATTTTTTGACAATTTCGCTGTGGACAGCGAAATTTTGGATCAACTGGAGCATTGTTTGATGCGGGAAAAACTTGTATGGATACAGAGTTTGAATTGTTCATCACCTGAATTGATGAGGGTGCAGGAGAACATTTATTTTGTTGCTGTCCACTTATTTTCAGACGTACATTTGGTGTAGAAGATACGGATGTAGCGGCCTTTTGTAATAAAACTTTTGGCGTAGAAGAAGAATAGGAAACTATTAGTTGATTTTCAGTATCCCCAGTACCATCGAATTCTTCACAATTCTCGTTATTGTTATCATACAAAAATGACTGATGATTATTATCTTGCGAAATAATATCAAAAGCCTCATTGTCAGTATCTGCTTGAATGAGATCGTCTGCGTTAACCTCTTCAATAAAAGCTGTTTCAACTTCCTCTTCAACAGTTCCGGTAAAAGGATCCGGCAACATATATTCCATACAATCGTCATCAATTACTAAGTTATCGATATTTGAGTCGGAGTCTTCTTCCTTTATGCACGTTTGTAACTCTTCATCATCTGAGGTGACTGCTGACCAAAGTGTCACGTTAAATTCCTGTTGAGTTAGTCGAATTGGAACTTTAGTTTGCTTCCAACGTTGCTTTCGCTGCAGACATTTTTGCGGGGTATTATTTGCCGTCCTAAGCGAGGAATTTGAAACTGTAATGTTCTCCGATTGAAAACATTCATTCACATTTTCAATGGTTTCCACCACCTCCTCCTTTATTGTAGGAAACTCATTTTCATCGTGCTCCATCTTGATGTCATCCAAATATATAGTTTTCGGTACTTCTTCCGGAGATTGCAACAACGTCTCCTCAATAGGTAAATCAGGCACATATTTCACATACATATTTGAGTTTGAGTCTTCTCCCATTTGTTGCATTATTACTTGTGGCGGTACTGTTTCCGTCTGTAGGGCGGGGAATGAATTCTCATCAGAGACATAGTATTGCACACTATCTCCAGATATAAAGAATTCACCCGGATCAATAACGATATTACCCTCCTCATCGCGCTCATCAACGATTTCTTCGATCAGAAAACTATCACCACCAACATTCATATGTTCGTCGAGTTCTGATGCAAACGGTTGCTCGAGGATAGTACCACCATTTGGTGCTAATATATGATGAGTAAAATACAGTGGAGAGGTTGTAGCACTGGGGCCAGACACCGCGGCAGATGCGAGCGAAAGATTATTTACGATCGATGCGGTCGCTGCATTCAGTGGAAAGTTTTGACTCGCCATATTTAACCTTTTTTATTATACAAATAACTTTATTTTTTATAAAGTATTACCCAAATATGGTATTTTCCTTACCAGTAGTAATTTTCTTTTTAGAAAATCATGCAAATATTTGCTGACATTTGCAGCGACGTTTACTCAACCAAAGTCAGCGACGAGAATGTGAAGCCTTTTTGGACAAAAAATCGTTTCAAACGATGGGTATTTTGTGGAAATTAAACGATATATGAAATTTCCGTTTTGTTTACAAGTGTTATTATTTAAATATTTTCAAAAAAGCCGGTTAATATGGCGGAAATATTTTCCAAAATGGCTCAAATGTTTAGTTCCTTACTGCCACTAAACTACGTGCTCGTTTGACACTTCTGTCAGATGCTTTGTTCCGTTAAATAACCTTAAAGTTCTGTTCGCTTTGTATGTTGCAATTAATTGTGATACCTATTTCTAGTTTTATTTTGAAAATATATTAATATGCAATATATTTGTTATACCCAAATCGTTTGGATGCTATTATATAATCAAAGTCCAGCGTCCATTTCTATTGTATGATTCGATGCAAAAATGCAATTTTTAATATTTCATTCCTAGATATTCTCATATTAATTTAGCTAATTGTCTATACTACAATTTTTTAAATAATAAAACTTCTGGTAAATAAATTAATTTTAGTTTCTCTTCAACAATAAATTCATGCCTCTCTTTAGCCGTTGGTGCATCTGCTCTGAAATCATTCTTTTGAAAACGTATTCTCTGATCATCCACTATGGCTATTTTATAATATTTACAATCAGTAAATAGATCTGTTTCGTTGGCATAGTTGGTCAAACGACAAAGGAAGTCAACAGATATCGATAGCTGTTTGCTACTGTAGGCATGTGAAAACATTTCATATAACTGTCTACAAATGGAAACTGTTATTGTGAAAAATATGAAATCAAAATTTCATAACATACCTTCTGATAAGTTGTAGCTTCAAGGAAGCTATTGCACATAATATATGGGGTAGCTTTTTTATGCCGTTTAAGACACGAAAAATGTTTCCTTGGTAGTAGCTCATCGCTATTAAAAATGCTTCCTTGAAAACCGAGTCGGTCCTGAAATTATAACCATAAATATCAATAGCAATAGCTACATTTTATCAGGTATTTCCACAATATATAACCTAATATCTTTAGGCAGTTGTATGCATCTGCGTAGAGCTTCAATCGAACCCAAGTTAAATATCTGATAAAGTGCTTCGATAAAATTGCGGTTTTTAATATCATTTACGGTGCAACCATCAGTATAATTGTTATTTAATGCTAATTCGTCGTAACAGCAGAGAACACGTTTCAGACATTCCTGTAAATGTTGATCACATATTTTAGGATCGAAGTTTTCTATGGATTCTTCACAAAGCCTGTAATAAAACTGTTTTAAAGAACTGCAATGAATTACTCTAAACAAAAATTTACCTGTATCGACTATACGATAGAAAGAGTATCATTGGCCCAAGTAATTTAATTGTCTGTTGGGCATTATAATTTTGCATAACGATCTCCTGGCGCACCGCACGCAATCGATCAAATATGAAATCGTAGACATAATTAAATGGTTTTCGTTTATCCAACACGACCCTTTGATTTGAAAATTACAATTATGGAATTTTAATAACTATTGAACTTACTCTTTGAGAAGATACTCGACTGTGCGTTGTAAACAACGTTCCGTGCGTAGATCTTTCGGCCTAGGACATTTTACGCCGGCAGCAGATCTTGAAAAGGATTTAACCAGGATTCCTGGCATGTTTTTTTGACCATTTTTAAGCTCAAAATAGTGTAGAAGGCGTTCCTTGATTCGTCTGAAATAAATAACTGTTATAATCAATCCAATAAATTTAAGTTTAGTAATAAAATTCACAATTTTGCTTCTTGTTCTGGGCAGAAATCATCACAAGAACCTCGCACAAATTTGGCCATTTCGTTCAATCTGATACTGAAAAAACGTTTGCAAAATAACAACAACGCTGTAAATATTGGGACTTGTTGCCAATGCATGTTCAGTTAGATATTACTATCCCAGCAAACGTAAATACCTGAAACAAAAAATATTTTTTATATATCACAACTATTATTTTGTAATTAATGTTGTTTTTTTTTTAATTTAAAGGCTTTAATTTAAGAAACTTGTTGTTATTTTGTGAATTAAAATAATAGCGATATTATTAAAAAATGCCCGTTCATTTACCAACATTTTTATTTTGGGCTCGCGCGGAACGAGTTCCCTACAACAGCTGACTGACTGATTAAAGTCAGCTGTTTATTTGTTTGTTAGTTGAGGAATTGAGTTATTAAATTTATCTCTCCTGGCGGAATATGTTTGTGTTTGGCGTAGTGTTGATCAAAATGGTTGAATACATTCAAAATTGAATCCTTCTATGTTCATTGGTTTTATATCGACATATCTTCAACATCTTACTTTGAAATGTATGTATTATCATTGAAAGATTTTAAGGTTATATAATTTTTGATTGGACTAATTTTTACTCGTAGAATCATGATCTCTAAGGGTTGGAGTTGCTATAGAACACAGCTACTAAAGACATTGTCTCCATGTATTGGCAGATGGGAACCACGAAACATAAGTACCGAATTAACAACAGCTTTAAGGCCGTTCTATTTCTCTGTGCATCCGGATCTCTTTGGCCAGCATCCGAAGCAACGTAGTGTTAATGAAGACTCACTAAAACAACTCAGTTCACACATGGAATCTCTTTATGAACAGAAGTTCCATGTGCTTCATGAGACGAAAATATTACAATTTTATATCCGTGATTCGAATGCATCATCAAGAGATTCTTTCAAACTTATTAAAATCACACTTGACAAGAATATCCGAGATCCAAAGACACTCATACAAAAACTATTACAACTGTGTAATCTACCGACTGATTATATTAATAATGTGAAACCCTCAACGGTTGTGGGTTCATATTCAACCCAATCCTCGACAACATCATCTGGATTCAGTAATGTCGGTGGTTTTAAACCAGGTGGAGATTATAACTATGGCTCAGAATTTTCAGGCTTTGAATACAAATATAACCAAGTAGATGATACTCACATGATTTAAATTAGCTCTTGTTTGTAAATAAAAATTTAATGATCTTCTAGGCTAAAAACGAAAACAAAAAATCACTTGATGATTGGATAAAATCAAATGTGGAAATCGCTCGTTCACGTGCCGATGAACTCTCTGATCTGAAGGAAGAAGTTTCCAAACTACAGAAGTCAGTGGTCGAACGTTTGGGTTTGCTTGATGCACGTTACGATTGCGGTTGGAATTTTGAGCATTACAGAGGTTGTTTAAAAACACTGGAGCGCATGGCTAACATGCATGAAAAGCATATGGATATATTAAAAGGAAGAATAGTTGTTTTTGCCCCCTTTACGGGAGTTAGCCTTGAAGGACATGTTATGCTCTTCACTGGTGACGTGCTCAATAACTGGATAGATTTTATCAAAAACATTCCAAAGCATGACTTATTCCTGAAGAAAATACCATTTTATGAAAATACTCTTTCGCAAGTTTTGCGAAGAATTAAAATTGGACGACGAAAATTTATGCCCAAACAACAGGCCATGGAATATGCAGGACATTTAATGAAAGTGACGACTACTTTGGGAGATTATTTGACTGTGAACAAATTTCCAAAATCATGGCCAACCTTGTTGAGTGACTACGAAATTGTTATCGAATCGGAGGCGGGTCCTCTGATGGTTAACCCGACCGGACAACTCATAGCTCCTGCTACATGTCCGGGTTTCATGTTAATTGACTTTATCTCTACTAATCTCGATTTAGCGAAGGAACGAACGGAAAAATATCAACAACAAAAGCACGTTGAAAAAGAACTTGTAGCGCGATGTATCAAAGAGTTACAATTGAAATCGCTTACAAAAGATGACTCAGTAACACCTGATAAAATGATTGAAACTTTGAATCATTTAGTTAAACTAAATATTGTAGAACTACGGGACATTGAGTTGCATATAACAAATTATTACTCAGTACTGACTGACGGCATAGTCTGCATCCCATGGGATTTTATGAACAGATAGTATTTCCAAATGTTACTATTTAATAATATTAATTTAGTGTCAATCTACTGTATAGAAGTACTTTAATCATACTAATTGAATGTGCCGTCTTTGTAAATTAGTCTTCGCGCTTGATCTTGAGAAATGATTTTGTTGTGAAATAAACTTATTAGTTAAATATATGTCTTCCGAATGTCTAATGAAGGAATTTGTTTCAATTATTTATCAAAATACAAATACACAAAAAAAGTAGAATTTTATAATTTTTACATCTTTTAATAGAGAAAAAAACAGAAAAAACGGGCACCTCGTGGTTCTATAACACGAAGAATAGCTGCCGTATACAATTTCAGAATTTAATTTTTTATATGATTTTAAAAATTATTTATATGTAAAACTTATATCGAAAAAAATTCAAAATAATCGAATATTATTAAACACTGCTGCAGTCCTCAATGTACCAAATACATTCCTGCTGATACTGTGAAAAGTCTGCTGCTCGTCTTGTGTATGCATGTTGTTCATCACCCCATGCATTACTGTTGCCACCACACACATAGAGTTTCATGGCCATATCTGAAATAGCAACGTTGTCGCCGTGGAATTGAACATTCCAGTATGCTAGTCCTTGCTTACTGTATACGTTTTTGACGTAGGCTGTGGAATTCCCAGTGACGTTGCCTTCGAGTCGCAAGTAACGATTGGTCCAGTAGAGACTACGAAATGCAAATTGCCCATTGTCGTTTCGAGCCACCAGGAATGCGGCTTCATTCAGTTGCTTTGTATTTGTGCACATTAGGTATGTTTGTGGACATTCGAACAAGTACTTCGCATTATTTGTGGCATTTCGAATGCAGACCTTGGTGGCTTCGAAAAGATTCCTCATAGACTGCGGCATGAACTCAAAAACCCTTGCTCTCCACAGTGGTGTTAGTTTGCCAAATTCATGGTTGTTTACCAAACTCCTGAGATTTGCGGTCAAAATCGATCGGATATTTGGAACATTGGCTGGCAGTCTATTCAGTAGCAATATATTGGCTATCACACTTTGTCTGGCAGAAATGGAAAAGTTTCCAATGGCCTGTGCTAACTGTTTTACAGGAACTAGATCTTCCACTAGCTCATACGTTTTCTCTAAGGTCTTGATATAGATGTTTTCATCCAGTTCGTTCAGTTTATGTAATAATTGTTCTGGAACAGAATTGCTGTTCTCTGCGTGCAATGGAATGTAAGCGAATGTTTCTAAAATTTGAGCACTTCGTGTGGTGATCACAGTGCGTATACGTGACCTAATGTCTGAGATTTCAGAAGATTTAAATGCGGAGTTGGTTGGAATTATTCGTTCAATGTCCTGATATAAAGCTATCACTTCGAAGGGATTGTTGACACCTTTCGTTGGTTCCATGGTACGCCAGAGTATAGAGAAAATACTGATTTTGAAATTAATATTCTGAGATAGTTGCGCAAGATCTAATAGCAAATGCTTGTTGCTCCAATTTCCGTTTAGAACCTCCGCAAGTATGACTCCAATATTATTTTTTTCACTCTGGTTACCACTGTTTCTGTACTGGACTATTTTATTGAACTCCTGAGTATCCTTTATCCAATCGAGTACAATATTTATCTCAACAGCGGAGGAATTTTTCGGCTCGAATTTATAGATGTACTTCCCAACAGCACTTAAGGAAGTCTGATTCTGATGAATCTCTTTACTGCGAACGTTTATGGCCGCTATGAGAATCAATACAATTATACCGACTGCAAATACGTCTTTGGCCATTTCGGTTTGAGTTTATGAACAGGACAGCTTCACTTTACTGCATTATCTGGCAGATTGCATCCGCTTTTAAAGCCCTGAAATTTACTAAAGATACTATATGAATTCAAATATTTGATCAAAAGCTTTATTATTGTAACCGATCGGCGGAAATGATTGTGTGCAATTGAATTAAGACTGCATGTATTTTCATAGATGATTTTGTTTACCATATGATACACGGTATTAATATTGTACTCCATTCGGAGGTAAGTACATATATTCTCGTTTACCCATTACAGTTTGGAAGAGTACACGTTAAAGTTATGTGCCCATTTGGAAAAATGATATCGTTCGAACAATTAAAGTTCTACAGTCATTATGTAATCTTCCGCAATAATCGTACCAGTAAACCAAAAGGCAACAACCACAGTATATTAATCACCCTACCTCGTTTAGTACCATCATTTCCACGCACTCCATTTAATTTTTCGTATAAAACTAATTTGCAAATTTGTGAAGTAGTAATAACAAAAATGTTAAAACTAGTTTCGTAACGAAAAATAAACTGATCTTTAAGTTTATTAGGATTATTGTAACTACATGAAACTTCACCCTCATTCTACTCAGTGCCATAAAATTCGAAAATTCATCCAAATGATCGAAGACAATACGTATAGATCATGGTTTCGTTTCTAAGAATTGTGTAGAACACTGACATACAAAGTAGCGTTTGTTTTCGTATAGTGTAAAAGTGAATTGAAACATTGAGTTGCCTAGTAACACATTTTTTGCATTCATATCACAGATACTCGGTTCACCAGCATTAAATTCATTTGAAAGGTTTTGTTATATTTTTGAATTTACTTCTGAACTTGAAAATAATTTTTAAAGATTAATATTTAATATTTTAATTAGAAAATAATTTGTAATGTGATCCTATTCAGTAGCTGAAGATAATTAACATCAATTATTACCCAAGCGGACTCTTTTGATTCTGCAATAAAAATGAAGACCATAATTTTTTGTTTTCTTCTATAAGTAATCTAATTTCTTTGTTGACACCCGTGTATTGGTCATTACCGCATCACAGATATATGTTACTTATCTAAATGGATTATACCTTACAACAGCTACTAATAAAATAATATATGACAAATACAATAATATATATTTTTTTAAATCGAATACATAGATATTGGATTATCTAAGAAGATAAGAGAATTCGCTACTGACACTGTCGAGAATTATTTCATTGAATTCGGTGACTAATTTGCATAGTGGTAGACTATTAAAATGGCATATTCCTATCAAAGATAAGACTTCCATATCGAGCATTAGGTTCGAAAGTACTCGAGTTTTCGTGTTCATGTATTAAATTGATTGGTTTTGTTTTACCACCCATAAATAAATAGTGTCCGATAACAGGTGCCATTATAAATCTTCTTACCTGTCTTTCTACGAAAATGCAGAGTAGTGAGTTCAGAATTCATTCGATAGATAAATGCAATGTTAATACTTAACATAATATATGTGCTTATATGCTTTCGTTACAACGACATCTAATTATTGCAGTGTCCTGGTGTAAAGCTTTTTATGTCTAGGAATAAGGTTTGGTCCTTTATAACCTTTTCCCTCAGGCTTTTACAATAATGGCGTCTCACTACTGATGATTTCTACACAAAAGTGTCGTCCAACCATATACCACTTTTTCCATTAATATTGGGGAAATAAATCAAGATCTAGAGTGGAGTGATATGAACACATCGTACGAGATACCGCTGGTTTGCTGTCTATCCCTATAGTTTTCTGCTTCCTCAACCTCTGCCGCATGCAAACAGAAACAGTACCCTTGTGGCAAATTGCATTTCAAGGGTGGCCTGGGACGGACGGAAGGAGCGCGTCCGGCCAACGCATAATGCAATCAACAATGCGAATGCAAAGCCATAAAAGATGGAGTTTCAATATTTTCCACTTGCAGCGATAGTTCTTCTAGCGGATGTATAGGACGGCGGCGCAAGCACTGTGGATCTACTATACGGTTTGATAAGTCTCTCATAAATTTATATTATTTCTTTGTTATGTTTGCCATAGACTTTTGTTGTCAATTGTTTGGCGACTGAAAATGCTGAAAATGTCAACTGTTGTTTCTTTCATGTTTGTTTCGTTTCCTTTTTGTCCTTGTGCATACCAACAAAATGTGGAATCTTTATGATATGCAGTACTTTTCATAATAACTGCGAATGAAGTGCAGCGTCGTTTTCAGGGACTGGGCTCAGGACGGGATTCGAAACTAAACCTTGTGCTTTAGCTTTGCCTCCTACTCCTCACAGAAGCATCAGTGCGGAGGAGTCAGCATGATCAAAAGGTGGCCACCTGTCAATGAAAATTCTTTGCGATTGCACTTTTCAGGGAAATTGATCGCCCCACACCCTTCGTGCCTTATCGTTGGCGAGCGCTTCCTGGCCATCAATCTTCACCACGCACTTATCAATTGCCATTTGTTATTGATGGGCTACAGGAAGCAGTGTCGTAAACATCGCCACCATCACGTCTGCTTTTAGTAGGAATCGTCATTGTTAATAGATGTTCTACGCACAGGTTGACAACACACTTGTTGTCAATAACCACGTCCAGTTTTTTTGTGTTTGTTTTTTGTCACCTGTTTTTAATTTTTCTCCTCTCTGATGCGTTTCTCCCGTAAGTGAGAAATCCATACGCCCGATTGTAATGATTGAATATTCATGGCCACACCACTCTCAAGAATACATCCACGTCCATCCATGGGACGGTTCTCTGTTCTCTGCTCTTGCACCTTGCGACCGTCATGCTCTCCATAATCCCCAGTAATAACCACTGAAGTACCACTAACTGTTCATTTGTGTGAATCGAATTGCGCCAGCCAAGACAGCAGGGGTGCAAGATGGGGTGTTAAATTGAATTCCTCGTGCCAGTTCTCCCCAGTAATTATTGTCTGAAAACACTCGCCACAACAAGGCGTCATCGAAAGGACGCAATCGAGGAAGATCGTAAAAAATCATTTGTCGTAGAAACAGAGTTTAAATGGCTTCTAAAGTGCCCACTTTCACAAACAGTGGGGCTGAAACCATAATTTCAGTATTCTCATATATAGAAATCGGTATTCTACATACATATATTAATCAAAATAGTGGCTCTACTCCCGAGGTGACGGACCTGGGGAGTAGAGACAATACACCCGGAATGGAATGTACGATTCGGTACAAATCTGGGTAATCTTGCCTGGGTTAACTGATGCGCATTAGAGCAATGTTGTAGTAACGCGGAGCACGCGCACTCCAGTATTGTTAAAAATCCTGTATTTCAACACAAAACTAAAATATTAGTAGTTTTTCTAATATAAAACGATGTTCAAACTTATATTGTGAGTAAAATAGTCTAGAATTTAACATAAAGTAGTAAAAGCACGTAGTGGGGTAGGGCCCATGCACAATGCATAGTTGGCAACACTTGTCATCACTTCCTCCCGGCTCGCGAGGATTTCCGTTACTCGTTGCTTTTGTTCGCTGTTGGCTCGTTTATGACACGATTAGCGGCTGCCCGCGCTGTGCTGCGCTCAGTTACCATGACACGCCGCGTCGCCTCTCTTTGCATACAACTCTTGCCTATAAATAAATGGATGCCAGTCATCGGGGAGCATTTGCAGTTGATCAACAGGTCCAAACGGAACCGCTTACAGGAACGGAAAGACTCAGCGAAGCATCGTCAAGTTTCGCGCCCAGTTGCGCGGCAAATTGAATTCAAATTCTATTAGTGGATTAGTTAAACGAATTTTTATTAGAAAATATTGAATCCTAGATTCGTGCGAAATTTTAACAAAATAATCATATCGAGTGAACTCTTGAGTTTTAGTGATTTTTTTTTTTACAAAACAAGAGGTATGTGCTGTTGTAAGAAGGTATTTGAAAATATCGTAAAAATTTGTGCCAAAATAACGTCCCTTCAACTTCTCGGAATCTACTTATATCAATATCTATATTCATTTAATTTAAATTAAAATATGGGAATATTGTATTATGTATTATTATGAAACAATTAATTTTGTCCGAGATTGAAAGAATGTTCATATTTAAAGCCTTGCTGCATCCAATTTCATATACGGACAAAATTTCAAATTAGAATTTAACGAATTACAATTCTATGAATTTAAAAACGAAGATATGGCGTTTTATTAACATTAACGTCATGGTATAAATATTAAACCGAATGAACTATTCACGAATATAGAAAATAGACAAAGGTAGGATTAAACTCATTTAGAAAACCTTATTTTTATCTAAGAACCAAGAGAAAATAAAAAAGTTGAGTTTGTAGTCTCAATATCATAATTGGGCGAAATTCCATGTGATGAATCATCATCCGTTAATCATTCGGAAGAATCAAAATCTTCTTTAATCGCTCTCTGAATAGAGAAAATTAAACACTGGCCTACATCATTATGATAGAGCCGTTGTTCGTATTCAATGCAAAAGATTTAAATATCGTTCGAGGAGAATTTCCCTTAATGTAGGCAATTTTTTATATTTCAACTCAACAATCGAAATTAAAATCCAACTACTTCTATAAAATCCAACTACAACTATATGAACTTGAGCTTTTAATACTGTCCTGCAAGCTCTGCTAATTGTTCATCCAAGGAAACCTTGTTAGTTTTTGTTTGTTTGGCTCCATTAAAAGTATCATTAGGAAACAATTTATTTTAACCTTTCAAAAGACAAACGCCATACATTTACAGCTGAAACTAAAAACAAATAAATGAAAAAACAAAAACTACATTTTATTATAATCAAGTAGAAAATTTATTCGATTAACAATATATAAACATAAAAACAAACATTTCCCAAACTACACCATTTTCAAAAACGGCAGAAAATTGTGTAGTAAAAAATAGAAACCAAATAAAGTCGACTACGAAACTAAGCCAAGTAAGAAAATAAAGATCTTAACTAACTCAGCTTAAAACATCTACAATACTGGTCTAATGCGATAGCAGGATATTAGATGGTTTATGGAAATTAAGTACGATAAAGTGATGATGAATTTGACACGATATCACAACACCAAGAAATTACAACATATGAAAATTGGTGAAAATTAAAAAACAAAATGCGGTACAGGGAGTGGTTGAGGATGACAGACTAATGCCACATTATGATTCAAGAGCATAATGCACGGGTAGGCGAACCTTTTTCCTATTTGTTAGAACTTCTCATCCTTCGAAGTTTCATTCCGCTTGCCCCAAGAACATATAATTCCAAGCACGATTTTTTCCGTTCAGCTCGGTTCGGTTCGTTTGGTGGATTATTTGTTTATTTTTGAATTTGGTGGGGTGTCGGTGAATGGGTGTAGATTTTTGGACTTCCTTCGGTTAGCCCTCCACCCACCACTGACAGGCGAAAACCACAAGGGACCGATGCGTCGGAGATGTGATGAAGATGTCGGTGTCGGCAATGTGAGGTTGATGATGGAAGAAGGTCCTGTCCAAACACAAATTTTCTATCCCTTCGGCAAATATTGATTCATTTGTTGGTTTACCACTTACGCTATTTTATTTATACCCTCGATTTTCTCGCTAATATCAACACTTTTTGTCCACATTTTTTCAACAATTTTAATTTACCATCGTCAACCAAAGGGGGGCGAACATTCCAGTGATGGGCAACCAGCGTGGCTGTCTGTTGGTGTTCTCAAATTGTTCGTTTCTTGCCCAAATCCGCTTCCCTTGAAATCGATTACGATTTAGTTTCACGGATGCTCTTCGAATCTAGAGTTGGAGGAGTCGGGGTCGTGAGAAGTCTCCACAACAATTTCTAATGGAGTGTGGAGGTGGAGGGGGTTGAACAGAGTTTGAAATGAAATTCATTTATTTTATTTTGACAACTTTCAAAGACGTCGAGGAATAATGAATAATGCGAACTGAGAATTTGTATTATAGAGGGATGGATTAGGGAAGAAGGAAGATAGAGTAAGTGGCTGATTACACAAACACCACATAATTTTGTATGACTTCAAAATTTATTACCCCTAATTGTTTGCTTAACATTTGAAGGATGTTTCCCATAGCCATGGAATAGACTACATTGACGATGGAGTGTAGGTCATGGAATTCGGTGTGAGCTTGAATATTTTGAAAGTTCGAAAATTCCGCCAGGTATGTCAGAAACACCCACCGTCGAAACTTTGAAGAGGTTCCTTTGATTTGCATTTAATTTGCGTCCCATTTGCGGTGTGTACAAATGACAAGGCTAAGTGGTCTACTGGCCATATGCCCACTTTGAAGAGCAGTGGTGGGGAACGGAAATGAAGGAAGCATTTAGCATTCTTCCATCACTGCACATCTGACCTTATACCACTTAATATTTTCGCCTACACTACATAGCTGTAGTCGTAATGGGTGAATCTGAGTAATTTTAAGATTAGAGAAGGAAAGATCTCTCTCCACCCACATCCCCAACCTATTCCAATAAGATAAACTGCCATCTTGTTCACATAGTATCCCGAGTAGGAGAAAAGTTCTATGGCTTTGTGAAGTCAAGATTAAAGGGAGGCGAATAGACAGAACAATTCCAGTCAGCGCATTGTTGAGCGACTCAATGTAAAAAATATTGACTGACTTCCGTCCGCTGCTCCTGCTTCCTTCATTCACTCCTCGGATGTGTAGTCGTGCACGCTCCTATAGAAGAACGGCTATCTTATCAATTACATAAGCTCGTAAGTCGACAGACATATCGATACTTCAACATCATCTGCCTCCGAATGATAGCCGGTCGTTCCAAATGCATATCCAAAGATAGGTACATAAAAAGGTAATGTTTTACACACACACTTCGGACTAATAACATTTTTACAAGCAAGCACTTAAAATATGTTGTATTTATTTGTCGAGTTTATCACATTTGTTATTAGCAAATATTGCTGAAATGCCCATGACAGGGTCTGGATCGGAAATGCGAGTTGAAGTGAGAGGCGATAAATTGAAAATAGGGAGTCGGAGAGTTCCCGGAGAATTCACTTAACAGAACAGTAACAGTTAGCACTATCAATAGATTGTTAAAAACACAACAATTACTTAGTGATTCACTTCAATATATTGTAGATACTTTACTCGCAAATATCTGAGTTTAGGGAAACTAAAGGGAGCTAATATTATGGGATTTGTACTGGGTGCGAACAGCTTAAACCCCTTCAGATTATTAATAAAGTACCTTTCCGAGCTGCCATGAACTTGACCTCCTCCTTCTCCCAACACCACAGTAGTGTTCTGCAGACCACAATCACATAGACGATGCATCTTTATGACTCTCCTACTAGCATGGAGTTCATTTTTCATAGCGATGTCTGGTCGGTCTGCCGTCGTATGAAGCAATGATAAATTTTATTTCCGCGATAAACTGACAGCGAAGCAGGTGAAAATAAGGAACTGTAGAGAATTGAACTCGTTTTCGCGAATGATTGCATACCTACAAACAAACAAATAAACCTGGCGTACTCTGAAGATTTATGCTGGGCGGAATTTCAATATAATTTTTCTAATCGGAATTTAAACACTTCACAATACAGAAGTTACACACTTCCGGATGGAGATAGGTGAAATGGAAGCGGATGAAGGAGCGCAGTGATACGAAGGGATATAAAAATAAAACATTTTCGTACGCCGCTTTGAAATTAGCATTTTCGCAAAAATTGTAATCAATAATTTTGGTGAAGGACCGGGGTATTGAGTGGGGGTGGTCGAGTTCCCTGGAATTTCTCTGAATCAAAGTCAGTTAACTTCAAAGGAATATTTCGAGCAGCTCATAGCTGCAGATTATAATAATAGAAGATTTCAGTGGATGAAACATTTTAATAGAAGGACGGGGAGGAACATCCATTGAAATTTGCATAGGATATCAAGTAAATTTACATTCGACGAACGATAGATATTAATTGCCATAACTTCATTCAACACCAAATGCTGTTGATAAAGAGTGCTAAGTGGTCACGTGGTATGTGAGTTGAGAAGGTATTTGAGTCTAACATGAAAGGAGTTTCAGTAGTTTTCGAAGTACCGACGGCATATGAACGATTTTGACCAAGTAACTGACGACGATATTGGCAAATTAACCCCTGAAAATTTTGCACTCAACCCAAGATCTACTGAGCGACACGAACGCTACCCCGAAATGTGCCATTAATTGTTACTGTTATTGCACCTTTTAGCTTAAGGACCGCGTGAGTCCAAATTTTTCTCTAGGGAATACACCCGAACAATGTTATGCAGAGCTTTAAATGTTCGTATTTCGTAGCTCAATGGGCGCCGCAGGATGTGGATGTGGCTTCCGCATGGCGAGCGCCACAATGTGTTACTCCTATGCGCCGAGTAGTACTGAGCACTTCAACGGTCTGGTCTGTGGTCTGAGTGCTGAATTTTTGTTTAAGGATAAGGATTCCCCTGGGATTTGAATTAAATAGCTTAATTGGGTTTTGTACTGCCGCGGTTGAAGGCTTTGTTGACATGGTTTTTCTATATTTACTCATTCCTCAACTTCGAGAAGCCACAGGTGGTGCAACACCGTCATATGTGCGGCAAATATGAGTTAGCGTTGATCCTACCCCCCGCAATTGGAAGCATTCATTTTAATTTCATTCCATCGGACTCTTTTCAGTTGTTTTCAGTCTTACCCAGGTCACAGTCGCAAACATGTCGCTCATCATCCGCCTAAGATGTAAGGGGCTGCCTTCCGCAGGAAGTGCCGCCACTATACTGCAATTACTCTCTGCCCTGACGTTTATTAACGCGCGCTTTGAGATGGTCTCATCGACCCTATCACCCGACTTGACAATCGATAACGCAATCAACGAGAACTACGCAAATGCTGTCAGCAGTTTAACAAACGATCCCACATCCAGTGACAGTAGTTTCGATGGGCCTATGGAGAAGCGCACATGGCAGCAACTGCAAAGCGCCTGGGGGAAACGCGCAGACGTCGGCCCCAATGGTTGGAGTATCGAACCCACCGGTGACGACGCTGTCCTCGCCGAGCGATGGATGCCGGTGTTGGCAGTTGGCGGCGGGCCACTAGCCGAAGATCATCCGGCGGTGCTGAAGTATTCCATGATTTATTTGACAAATGCAGCGGCTTTGGAGAAGATGGCAAATCGTCATCAGGCAGGCGCGAGTGTGGACGATATGGATGATGATGGGAATGATTTGAAACTGAGCAATGATTTATTTGCCTCGCTTGAGCAGAGTGATAATGAAAACATTTTGAACGAGAAACGGAATTGGAAGAGTATGAATGCTGCCTGGGGCAAGAGGCGGAATGCGCCGGCATGGAACAAGTTCCGAGGTTCGTAGATGACTAATCTAATACGATTGGGTACTTTATTAACACTTTAATCGAATTAGGAGCCTGGGGAAAGCGCGAACCTGGATGGAACAATCTTAAGGGAATGTGGGGCAAGCGCGTCTCCAAGGACTGGCAGAAGCTGCATGCAGGCTGGGGTAAACGCTCATCAAATCTCCAGGAAATGAACTAAGCCAACCCTAGCGAACTTTAGAAGAACTATCGAATCGATTGCGAGCATAATTTGAAGATAATTTGAATTATACATAGGCTCATCCATGGTTAATCCTACACATCAATTTAAATGTATCTATTCAACATAATATACATATATGTATAATAAAATCTTTGAAGTATGCATGAAAGCTGATAGTTTATATAGAGTTATACGATTCCTGTATTTAATCTAACAATATCAAGTATAACAATTATAATAAGTACTAGAACCAGATTCCATATTGTAATTCGCTATACCTGCAGTATTACTTAATGTAATGTAATAAATTAATATAATATAACGGTAAATATGTGCGGCTCAATTGTAATGCGATTATTTATTTTTTTAAAAGCTCAAGTTATCAAAAATGGTTCAATTATCAATGTGAATTATTTCATATCCATCTTCGTATTATTATTGTCTCACAGTAACCGTAAAAAGTATAAGAATAATAAAATAACCTTAAAAAGGAGTGAAGTGATGTTGATTTCTTTAATTTTCCAGTTTCACAAATTCACTGATTCTAGTTGCGCTAAATTATTTATTTATATACAGTCAGTCACACGGTCATTTTTTTGTATGTCAAATAAATATCCGACACACCTTTAAGACGTGCTATTAGCAGTTCTGTTATTTTGTACAATTTACCAATTTCGGAAATTGATTCCAGCTTCAGTATAAGTTTATATCTATACATTCGCCCGGACGATTCTTTTTATTCAAACGAATATTCGTTACAACTCTTATACGTGCAATAACCAAAGATGGCTGACATATCCGCTAAGGGTGAAATCCTAGCGGAAATGTCAAATGACGTTGCCAACACCACTCGATTTTGTTGTGAATTTTCGTTTTCCGCTGGTGGTGCGCTGAAAACACTTTCGCCGCGATTATGTTAGTTTTATTGATAAAAAAACAAATAACCATATTTGTTTAATGTGTCGAGTGTGAAAAGAATGTTGCGGAAGACTTGTGGGCGCTTTGATTGTTTTCCAATTCAATTTAAGGTACGGAGAAACACACAATGAAGAGATGTTTGCAAATACGGGCAGGATATTGATTTTTCCCGCTGTAGATTTGTACACTCTTCAGTAAGTTGAAAATATTAATCTGAACATTTTTACAGTTAAAATGCTTCACTCTGAATCGCCTCACCAAGGCATTTATGCGCCATTGAGTCAGGTGATGACCGATTCTGATTCGGAAGAAGAAATCCATAACTTGAGTACACATCGTAAACAGCAACAGCATCTTTATCAGCAGAATAATCGTTTGGGAAACAGAAATCCACCCAACACATTGGCATTGAATCAGCAGCCACATCTTCAGTATCAACGGCAGCTTCAGCTGGAGCGTCAACAATATCGACAGCGCCAACTTGCACAGCAGCAACAGGAGCATTACCAGCGGCAGCAACAATACCACCAGAAGCTTCAATCTAATTCGAATTCTGTGGAAGGTAAGCGAACGAAAGGACTCCTACGTCTCTAAATATGAGGTTAATATGGTAATTTCAGGCAACAACCATCAACCAAGCAGTTATACCACAAACATGCAGACAACTTTCAGGTCTGTAATGATGTCAGATCCGGGCTTGAATGGCGATACTGGTCCGCATTATGCTGGTGGCAGTAATTTCTCTAGTTTCAACAGTGACTATGACGACCGCCATCACATAGATGCCGACAATGTTGCCATCCTAGGTAGTAGTAGCGACTCGAAAGATTCCACTAGCGAACCCATGACACCTACGCGTCGACTGTGCTTCACGGCCTCATTGGTACTTTGTGTATTCGCGGTGTTGGGTTTTGTTTGGATGGTACCATGTGGCCAGGATAAAACCTGCCCAGCACCAGTAGATCGGATCAAAACCCATAACTGGCTAAACAATTACACGAAAATAGAACTGAAGGGTGGAGTGAATGTGGTAAACGGTCTTCGAAACTGGGAGAATAATTTAATCTTCCTGTATAGAGGTGATGTGTTCTTTCCTGAATTCGAGGCAAGCAATACAAAGCGAAACGGTATTATATGCCTTATTGGCAGTTCCGGCGCAGTGGCGTGGTTCGACCAAATGGTAGATGAACCTGTGGCCATTGACTGCACCTTACTCGATGTTGATCGGAATGGCAAAACGGATTGCCTGGTGATAGATGAGTATGGTGAGCTCGGTGCTATTAATCCCATATCGGGCCAATGGCATTGGAAGTTCAAGGAAAGATCAGCGCACAAATTAGATTCATCGGATTTTCCCATCATTCTACCGGATTTAGATGGTGATGGAGTGTTGGACATATTATTTGCATCGAGTGATTCGTTGGAGCAAAAAACCAAAAATCTCTTGCGCAGTCAGGGACAACCTAATTTCCTTAACGCGAATGAACAGAACTCTGCTCGTAATTACCTGCGTATAATTTCAGGACGAACCGGAAACCCTATTGGAGAAGGATACAAAATTCACAACTGTGACCTACTACGAAAATTTCAACTGGAAAACTCACAAACTATAACGTTCAACTGTGTTCGAAATAATACGGAGGTTCAGCGTTCCAAAACGTTAGCGGAGCTGTTTTCCCTGATCACAAACAAATCTATTGTGGGTCAGAAATTGATGCCAGTTTCAAAGATATCCCAACACCGCCACTACGGCCAGAGGAAAGATATCGATGCGCAACGCAACATATACTCACTGAGCGGGCGCGAAATGGTCGTCGAGAATCGAGGAAAATGTCCCGAGGACTGTAATGTTACCCTGATTTTGAGCGAGACTACGAAAGATGGCAAAGTAAATATCATTCGAAATATGACCAATGTTGGAATGTATGGAATGGTTCCAGCTCAATGGCACTTTAAAAATAGCAAGACCAAGATGTCGGGCTTTGTAATGAAATTTTGGAAGTGGAATAATTTCGATAGGCAGACAAATACCATGATGGAGAAGGAGAAAAAACAAAAGCCGAAAAATTATGACAGAAATAGTACAGAGAACTTAGCTCGTAATGTGAAGGGGAATGCGAAAGGTGATGCAACTTCTAAGCGAAATAATAAGCTGGAGAAACGATCTTTAGACCATGAATTCCCAAAAGGTGAATTCAATATGTTCGATCATCTCATTCAAAAGAGACATACCTATACTATTGCAGGTCAAAATGGCCGTTTTGAGAGAAGTATCGCCAATACAACCAAACAAAAATCTACTGGAAACAGTCTTCTTTTAAACAGCAATAGTTACAAGATGCAAATGATCACCGAAACTGTTATTCTAGTCCTCTTTATTGGCGCCGACACACGTATCGAGAACACTTCGCAGAGCGATATAGTTCAGTTCTGTCGGAACAGTCACAATGAGGTTGTCTGTCAACCCGACTTAAATAACCAAGAGAACTCAATGCTGATCGCTGACCTTGACCAGGATGGATCACAAGAATTAGTTTCATACGTGTCAACGTTTGTAAACAACAGTGATGACCCAAAAGATTGGAAGCTCGTAACTTACGTGCGGTTATTGCGACTTCAATCAGAATTGCCTCAATTCTATGGAGAAGACAAAAATAATTAGGAAGCACCGATAGTTTGATAAAACATTGATCTCGCATTTTTACAATTGTTCATTGAACATGTTAAATTTTAACATAACTAGTCAAATATTGAGGCAAAAAGCATACATACTTAATCAAATTGAATTGAAATTATATTGCAAATTCAATAAAACAAGAGGATATATGTAGTAGGATATGCTTTAATTTGTGACTCAAAAGGAAAAAACAAACCAAAAGCTCATGTCATTCTCATCGAAATTCTTACATGCAGAATTGTTATTAAATCCACTTTTCTGGATTATACAATGGAATATGTACTCGAAATGGCATTTCTTAATATTTTAAAATATACATTTAATAAATGAATCTAGTAATTTTAAATTAAATGTAGTTGTTTTATTTTCCATGTTAAAACGCAATTCTAAATACAAGTTTACCTTATATTTAAATACAAAAATACTGTACATATAATCCCTACCCTAAATACAATATAAATTCTTATTCCTACTTTTATACAGTTGATATTTAATTACATAGATATCGTAGCAGAATTCTGCACTTGCAGTTTAAAATGCTTCAGAACATTACGTTATTGCATCATCAAAACAATGTACCAGAAGCGAGGTTACGCTTGTGGACTTCGCATTTTTTGAGAATTTCGTTGGATCAGTGAGGAGGAGATCACTCTTAACTTTGATCTTATTTTTTTGTTGCTGACGTATAACTGTTTCAGTCTCATTGTTAGTTGCTGACTCTGCGATGGTTTTTGAGTTTGTGGACCGCGACTCTTTGCTAGATTTTTCCCTCGAAGGCTCGGCTTCATTGGAGACATTTCGATGCTTTACCATGTGTATTGTTAGCAAAGTTCGATTTATTGTAGAAAAATTACATTCATTACATTTCAATACAATATTGTCAGCCGACTCCGGATGTTTTTGTTGAATGTGTTTCTATTTTGAGCGGAGAAAAATATACTATGAATACAAAAACGAGAAAAATTTGCAGATTTAAATACCTGATAAGCCACACTTTGTATTGACTTATAATCACAATATGGACATATGTACATCTTACTCTTGTCATGAATCATCCTGTGGCGCCTAAAGGCATTGTGGTCATTGGCCCTATAATCACAGACCTCGCACTGAAATCGACTCGCGGCTTCGTGTGTGAGCATATGTAATTTAAGGGATGACTTGGAGGACATGGCTCGGTCACATATTTCGCACTTCAGGACCTTCTTTGCATCACTGCTCTCTTTACAGATATGTTCACGAAGGCTTTTCTGATGGGAAAAACCTGAACCACAGTCGTTACAACGGTAAACTTCAATTTTTCCGCCAGTCGTAGATGAACTCGCGTTTCTATGCCATCTACGATGATTCTTTAACTGCTTGCTATTTTTGAAGGCTTTCTCGCATTGGTCACATTTGTAGTTACGCTCATCTGAATGAATCTTCGAGTGGGTATTGACCAGACGCGAGTATATGGGAGTTTTGAACTGACACAATTCGCAGCTGTACAGCTCCATATCAACTTTATGGGAGCGCCACAGGTGAGTGTGCAGAGTATTCCAATTGGAGAAGTTCGTTGACTGGCACTCGGGACATATCATTGATTGTGGTGATGAGGCATTCCTAAAATTAAAAATATTATTTTTTATACACAATTAATTGCGAAGCAAATAAAATCCTACCCTGTGTGACAGCGCTTATGGTAATCCAAAGTTTCTGGTTTCTTAAATCTGAAAGCACAACCATGCACACTGCATTTCATACCGACGTCAATGGCAGCAGCGTTTCCGTATAATTTGCGTATCTTAGTTATGCCGGTGCGATTGGATCCGAAGGGTCTGCCACGATTTGAAGTCCCACCCGTCACTGAAACAGCAACGGGTTTCTCTGTCGTTATTTCCATAAGGTTGTCAGAAACATAAATACGACCCTTTTCTGGAACTGTGTTTACAGTAGGCACCTTCGGACTGCTGGTCGTATGTGTAGGGGATACGGGAACCAACGGTGGTACCGGAAGAGCGCATTCTTTGAATGTAGTATTTGTTATAGGGGGATTTGTTGCTGCCACAGGTGGAGCAGGTGAAACTTCATCCAAAGGCGGCGAGGGGACGGATGACACATAAATCAATTCTGGCTTTTCTGCGACAGGAGTGGTTGACTCCGATGTGGTATTGCTTTGTTCACACTTCAACTCACTTGGTATAGTCTCAACTATACCCTCATCAGTGTCAGTGGAATCCGTTTCCAGATTTGGTTCCTGTATTTCTTCGGACAATATAGCAGGGTCAACTATTGGTGCACTATTGTGATTTATTTGTGTTTCAAGCGATATGCTTTGGACCTCTTCTGTGTTGGGAAATATAACTGCTTCATCCTGCTGATCAACAATTTGTTGCTCATTCAAGCAATTTGACGCTGACTCTTGTTCTTCTGTGATCTCTTCCAGGTCTCTAATAGATATTACGGACATTTGTGGCGTGTCTAAGTCATACAATTGCTTTTGCAACACCATTGTATCTGTCGATGAATTCAATGCTTCCGAATGTTCTGTTATAATACAATCCAGATCTTCTCCTAAAGAGTAATCATTGGTCCAATTGTTCAACGATTGAACCGGATCACTCTCACTAATTTTTAAATTTAAATCGCTGAAGGAAGTTTCCTCAGAATTCTTTGAATTCTCGGAAGAATTGTTTAAGGTATTGCTTTCGCAGTATTTCTGATTCAACAAATTTTGAGGGGCATCCAGGTTTGGTGCTATTAAATTTTCGACCTCAGTTTTGTTCATAAGATTTAATTCGTCTACCGTGCGTAGATGTAGTGTTCGCCGATGTTCCTGAAATTGTGGTTGCTTGAGAATATCCACGTTTTTAATGAAAATTTTCTGTTTCTGTTGCGCTGAAGTTTGTTGCGTTTGGACTTGGGTTTCCGTGTCCATTTCAATTTGATCAATAACCGGAAGTGGTGGAGGTGTTGGCTCTGTTACAAGAGGTGTGCCCGTGGAAAGGTCTGTGTTAAGCGGCTGCAAATCAGTTTGATACTTCGGACTTTCCAGCAAATAATTAGTAGTGTTATTATTTTGTGTGTTTGCCATTGAAAACGTGTCCATATCATTGATATTTTGTAGAAAATTACTGTTGGTTCCATCGTATAGAAACGGCTCTACTAAATTCCCAATGGATAATTGATTGCCGTTCGGATCGAACACTTGGGGTGTTGAGGTAACGTTGTCTGAGTTAAAATTACCAGAATTTTGTTGCAATGTTTGCGACATGAATGTGAAATCAATGCCCCCAGTAGCGGTTAAATCGGAAGCATTCAAGTTTGATGGCAAAACCAGTGGTTCTTTTAAGATATCTACGTTTTTTATATAAATTTTTGGACGTCTTGGCTTCTCGAAAACATTTGTATCCTTATGTACGGCATTTGGATTGTTTTCGCAAACCGAACTGGGATTGTTTTCCTCCGTATTTGGGTATGTAAATTGATTTTGATTATCAAGCGAGTTGTGTAATTCATGTTCATTGCATTGACTAAGTAAATTGAGGCTCTGCATCTCAAAATCTCGTCGCAAAAGTCCGGGTTCGCGCAATACATCCACACTCTTTATTGATATTTTCTGTTTGGATTGGTTTTGATTCGCATTAGTATTCACGTCCAACGTAATGTCCTGTGGAGATATATTTCTGTCAGTTAAAACTCCAACACCGTCATCCAACAAAGTTGAACAACCATCGTCAAAGCTGTTCAACTGAAAGTAGTTATTGTCATTCAAATCAATGGATTGCTCATCTAAGGTATCATGTCGCGGCTCGCGTAGGCATTCTACATTTTTCAAATATATTTTCGGTTGGATTTCTTTATTAAAAAGATTAGTTGGCTTTTCAGAAGATTGGGAATCCTTAAGGCATGAAACTTTTTGTATCACAGCTTGTAAAAGTTTGTTTGCTTCATCTAAACACATGCGATGATCTTCACACAAATGTACATATAATGATTTATGAGAATAAAATGTGTTTTCGCAACCTGAAACAATTTTTATAATTTAATTATGAAAATTAACACTGGCATATTTAGATCCAACCTGGACACATCATGCGTTGTTTATTTTCTGCTGGGAATAGTGCGTTGCTGGAATGACTCGAAATTACATGCTGTTGTACTCCAGTTTCGCTCAAACTAATATAAATGCATTGGGAACATTTAAAAATCTTTGGAATCGTAGAGATAGCTTCTGTCCGTAAGTTCGATAACACTGTGACATTGTTTCCTTCCTTGTGCTCCGTCAATGCAACATTAGAGCTGGATGAAACCAATTGATCATTGGAAGTGCTGCCCGTTCCAACTTGCACAGGAGGCGTAGGGGTCGGGGTGGCATTTGACGCTTCTTTTGAAGTAGTTTCCGCACTTTCAGATTTAATAGGTTCTGATTTGATCTCCTCATGATTTGCAGGATTCCGTCGAAATATGTTGCCATAACTACTATGTGGCGGTTGAACATCTGTTGTGTGTATTTGAACAAATGGAAGACTCTGGTTTCGACAGTTGCTATTGTTATTGGTATTTTTACTGGCATTAGTGCTGCAACTGTTGATATTGTTGCTAGAATTTACATTACAATTAAGCACGTTGATGTTTGTTGCTGGTTGAACGGGCTGTTGGACTTGTTGTGCTGATGTAATGGGAAATTGCAGATGGTGTACAGAACTGCCTTGTTGAGTTTGTAAATCGTTGGAAAGTGAGTTAAAGTAATGCAAGGCTGATGATTGTTCTGTTTCGGATATGTGTGTAGCTTGGAGATCCTATGAATACCAGAAAACATTAAATTACGAAGGTATCTTTTAGAATTAAGATGAAACATACCTGAAACGCACTTCCACAAAAGAAGCTATCGTAGTTTGAAAAATTACTATCATTCATTTTTCTGATAAAAACTTTGTTAATGTAACTGATTTTTCACACTTTTATGACCATGGTTCTATGTATTTATAACAAAATGCAGAACTTTTTCTCACTCCAATTTACAAAGATCTGAGAAAATGCAGTGTCAACAAATAATTAAATGTCAGAACAAAACAAAAATCAGCTGATTGCATGACAACTGATAAGAAGCTCAAAACATGGTGAAATGGTTCAAAATGGATTCCACTAAATCCACAAACTATTTGCGTTCGAAGTCAGCGATGATTATTTTTTTTATATATTATTAAACAGTTTTATATAATCAATAGCATCTTCCATCGTTTTCTAAACACTGTAAATTCAGTATGACTAATTAATAGGGATATACTGGATATTCGTAAAATAAAATTCAATCGTAGTTGGAAAAGTATGGCAACTATTCCGGCATATTGCATATATTCTGAAATGTCAAACGTTTTCTTGTAAAACGCGGAAAATTTAGTTTTGTTCGTAGGAAATTGTAGAAAACGTAATTAAGAAAATATAAACAATTTGCAATAAAATATTGAATCATATAACAAATAATTCATAATGCCTCGAATAATGATAAAAGGTGGTGTTTGGCGCAATACCGAGGTAAGATTATTTTCAAGATGTATTTGTTCTATCCAAGAACGCCGACATGGCCTAATTGTGATCAATTCTATTAAACTATAGGATGAAATCCTAAAAGCCGCCGTTATGAAGTATGGGAAGAATCAATGGTCACGTATCGCCTCGTTATTGCATCGTAAGTCTGCCAAGCAATGCAAGGCGCGTTGGTATGAATGGCTGGATCCGAGCATCAAGAAGACTGAGTGGTCAAGGGAAGAGGATGAGAAGCTTCTTCATCTCGCTAAGCTAATGCCGACCCAATGGCGTACGATTGCACCTATAATTGGACGGACCGCAGCCCAATGTTTGGAGCGTTATGAATATTTGCTGTATGTTTTAAATATTGTTATTATTTATATAGCTATAAATATAATATATATGCAGTGACCAAGCACAGCGTAAGGAAGACGGCGAAGATACTATTGATGACCCACGTAAACTGAAACCTGGTGAAATCGACCCGAATCCTGAAACGAAACCGGCTCGTCCCGATCCCAAGGACATGGATGAAGATGGTTTGTACTATAGATCTAGATGAGGGGAGATTTTATATTTATTCTTTTTTATGTAGAGTTGGAAATGCTCTCGGAAGCTCGTGCTCGTCTGGCCAATACTCAGGGAAAGAAAGCTAAACGCAAGGCAAGAGAAAAGCAGCTTGAAGAAGCGCGTCGTCTTGCCGCATTGCAGAAGCGTCGTGAATTGCGGGCCGCTGGTATTGGAAGTGGAAATCGCAAGCGCTTAAAGGGAATAGACTACAATGCGGAAATTCCATTCGAAAAACGACCTGCGTTAGGCTTTTATGATACATCTGAAGAACATGTAGAAAAACTGGAACCAGATTTCAATAAAATGCGGCAGCAAGATTTAGATGGAGAACTGCGTTTTGAAAAGGAAGAACGAGAACGCAAGAAAGATAAACAGAAGTTGAAACAACGTAAGGAAAATGATGTTCCTACTGCTATGTTACAGAATTTGGAACCAGAACGCAAACGCTCAAAGTTGGTGTTACCGCAACCACAAATATCTGACTTGGAGTTGCAGCAAGTAGTCAAGCTTGGACGAGCCAGTGAAATCGCAAAAGAAGTTGCGGTAGAGAGTGGTGTCGAAACAACGGATGCCTTGCTTTCGGATTATTCTATAGCTCCACAAGTTGCAGCTACACCTCGTACTCCAGCACCATATACGGACCGTATTATGCAGGAGGCTCAGAATATGATGGCACTTACTCACGTAGAAACCCCTCTGAAAGGTGGTGTAAACACGCCGTTGAACGAATCAGATTTTTCTGGAGCAATGCCGAAGGCTGGAGCCATAGCTACTCCAAATACAGTTATTACTACTCCCTTTAGGTATATGAAAATGTTCTCCTAATATATTGAATTTATATCTAAATTTGTCTGTTTGTAGAACTCAGCGTACTGGTGATGCAACAACACCTGGAGGATTTTCGACTCCAATGTCTTCTGCTCTTGTCGCTGTCGGAAAAACTCCTGGCAGTATCTCTACTGGACAAACGCCAGCGTATGTACGTGATAAACTCAATATTAATCCGGAAGAAAGTCTGGGGGTTACTGAGACACCTGCATTATACAAAAACTATCAAAAACAATTAAAATCATCTCTGCGAGAAGGACTAGCTACGTTGCCTGCCCCACGTAACGATTATGAAATTGTCGTTCCTGATCACGAGGAAGGGGAACCATCAGACAAAGTCATAGAAAACATAATTGAAGATCAATCTGATGTGGATGCACGTGCTATTGCGGAACAAAATGCTGCGCGGCAACGTGAACTAGCCAAACGTTCACAAGCTATACAACGGAATTTACCAAGGCCAACTGAAGTTAATACAAAAATTTTGCGACCGCCTTCTGAGATTCAAAATCTTACAGACTTACAGAAAGCTGAAGAATTGATAAAACACGAGATGATAACCATGATGTTATATGATTCAGTGAAAGATCCTGTACCTGGCCAGTCACAAAATAAAATGGAACAACTTCAAAGTTATTTTAAATCAAATCCTTACGAAGACATTCCCAAAGAACAACTTGAATCGGCCACTAAATTATTGGATGAAGAAATGGAAGTCGTGAAACAAGGTATGGGGCACGGTGACCTACCACTTGATGCTTATTCTCAAGTTTGGATAGAATGTTTAAGTCAAGTGCTATACTTGCCTTCACAAAATCGTTATACTCGTGCTAATTTGGCGAGTAAGAAAGATCGTTTGGAATCCGCTGAAAAACGACTTGAACAGAACCGTCGACATATGGCAAAGGAAGCAAAACGGTGCGGGAAAATCGAGAAGAAATTAAAAATTTTGACTGGTGGTTACCAAGCTCGAGCACAAGCCTTAATTAAACAACTCCAAGACACCTATGAGCAAATTGAGCAAAACACTTTGGCCCTATCAACGTTTAAATTTCTTGCAGAGCAGGAAGCTACCGCCATACCAAGGAGACTTGAGGTTTGTAGTAAAATATTTTTGTTAACCATTTTTATAGACATATGTTATTAATATTTTTTAATAGTCGCTGCAAGAAGATGTTCGTCGGCAAATGGAACGCGAGAAGGAATTGCAACACAAATACGCCAATCTGCGTGAAGAAATACAAGAATTAGAAAGTCAACTTAATCCACAGCCGTCTGAACACAAATCGACCGAAATTAAGCAATAAAATAAGACATGACATAATAATGACAGTAAAATGAAATACAATATTATATTTAAACTAAAGAATTTTTATTTCAATAAAGTTTATGTAGAATGTACAATATGCACTTTACAATATAATATTCTATTAATAAATATAATTAGTAATAATTACAATAATTTATTTGGTGCCAGAATACTAATGGTTTACTTTTAAAATGTGATTTTAGGCAGCGAAACATCATCATCATAAGCAGTATTTAAACTGATTGATTGTTTGTGTTTGTATAAATAAATATATGCGATATAATTCTTCTAACATAGAATTATATGAATTCGTTTTATACTTTACTAATTTTCTATATGCATTTCAATATTTTCAAGATTAAAAGGTTCTATTAGCACTTGAGTTAAATTCTTTAATTTTTATGCCAAAACTTTGTATTTATTGTTGCAGTTCCGGAAGTTAACGCTTTTCAATGTTTCAATTAAACGTAAGAATATGGTGGTTATTAATAGAAATGCATTGAAAAATTGGATAAACATAAAATACACAATATTATATAGATATTTCACATTAACTTAATGCAACTAATTTTGGAGGTTCAATCATTATAAATAGACAAAGTACATTTATTTCATTTTACATTTAAAATGTGTTCATTGTTTCGTTAAAACAAGATCATTAAAAAACATAACTTTCTTTGAGAAAATTATACAAATAAAAACTCAATAATATATCAATGATGAGTTTAATATAAATCTTAAAATTATATCTTCCAATATTTCTAATTAATTGCTAGTTGAGTACAGAGAAACGTATTGACGAATCAACGCACATTTTTTTAATGATACATGGGCGTCAACTTGCATATATATATAAATATATCACTAATCGTCATCTTCATCTATGGCAGCACTGTTACGAGACATTTTCATATATGCGGCGCATATGCATTCACAAACAAAACGATATTGGCTCTGAAAATGTAAGTTTTTGTAAATGAAAGAGTCATGTATATGCGACGTCCAATACATACCACATTCTGTACCATACAGGCACGTTGATCGCGCATCGTACGCACTATATCCAGTGGGTATACCGGCTCCCTAGCCTCCATCAACGCCAAAGCGGTGTCCATTAAAATCAGTACGCCAGTACGTCCAATGCCCGCCGAACAGTGAACTATCACAGGTGGATTGGCAGCGCTGATACATCTTTGAGTAAATTAAATAATAATGGTAAGAAGGGAAATCGTTCCATTAATATTAATTGAATACATACTGATGAACACTGGTCGATACGGGGGTCTCATCTTCTGGTGTAACACCGTTGCTCGCAGCACATTTTCGCTCAGTCATCAACCCACCGTTCTCATCGGCGTCTGCATCCAAAAGCCGTACTTGTTTCAAACTCTCCTCTATCTCTTGTAAAAGAGTTTTATTTCGAGCTGAACGCACGCGCTCAGTAAACTCAAGAAACAGATTTGGATCAGATGGCACGCAATGATCAGGCCACGCTAGGTACTGCATATGCTGTATATGGCGACGTTCACTTGTACGTTTGTCGATCAAAATGAATTCACGAAATACAAAACTCCCGGTCTCATCGGGTTGTTCACTTAGGCATTTCACAGAGAAACCTTCAGCCAGCATCAGTTCTTCTCCCGTTACAGGCCAGTATTGATGGCATTTTTGGCGGCCAGCTTCCATAACCGTTGTCAGCATAACAACCAAATGACTACTCTCCTGTTGCACCATGCGCCAAAAGTCACAGGTAGTGCTTGCCAATGGCCCTTGTGTAGCAATGTATCGATTGACGACACCGCCAGGAATTTCCATGTTCACGTAGTTGGCATTAATATAGTCCCCATTAGAGCTATTTACAAGTGATACACGCGTACAATCGTCTTTACGAAAAAAAAAAAAAAAAAAAAAAAAAAACAAAAGGTAATTAATTTCATTCGTAATGTTACAATACTAAGACTACTTACACGGCGAAATGTCTCGATAACGATTTTTTGCCACATTTTCTGGTTTTCTAGCTTCCGTTATTGCCAAATCTGGATTCTTGCGATACATTAACTCATATTGTGCTAAAAGAGCCCCAGAGGCCAAGCCATCGCTCAGAAGAAGTAAACTCTGTGTGAAAAGCGCATCGCCATCTAGCAAATTCGAATGAGACCCGATTTCGTCATTTTCGGGAACATATTGGTACAATGGTTCTTCTTCGGACATGGGAGCCCGCGAATTTGGACGCACGGTCAAGAGCAATTCCCCATTTCGATAGTCACGAGATTCCCGAATCATGCTGACAACCTGTTCGTGCTTCAGACCGACGACTTCACGGCCATTTATCATGACAACTTCATCTCCTTCACAAACACGTGGAGTACAACGATCTGCAGGAGTGTTAGGAACAACTTTTGAAACTTGCACCGGCAAACTTAGGTCAATTCCACCCTTGACATTGAAACCAAATCGACCGTGTTCGTCAGCATGTAAGCGAATAGTAACCAAGTCACTACCACTGTCGTCTGCGCCACTAATGCGGGTAGGAGCACCATTTGTGGATGGAATGGGACTGTGATTGCCGGAACTGTAGGCGGGTGGCATGGTGGAATCGTATGGACGTGTGCAATGCTCAATGAAACCCGTATCTCTGCAAATGTTGAAAATGTGCAAAATATAATGGAAGTTAGAAAACAAAGCAATACATACAACTGAATATCGTACTCGTCACTCTGTTGCTCCCAAGCTTTTCGGGGCATTGAATCCGATTGCTTGGACGTTACTTTATTGTCATGTGGACGGCTTGTTTTTGTAATAGTTAAAATGGACGATGGAGCTACCAACGAAGACAGAGGTTTTCCATTCTGTGATCCATTGCTATCGGAACCACTCCCGGTACCATTGGATAGAACTGGCAAAGGCGACGTCAATGTGGATCCAATGCCTCCGCTTATAAGGCGCTTACTTGGAGAACGTACGAATGCCTTGTGAATTTTTCCACGTTGCCTAGATTCTTGCACGGCCTGCAATTCAGTGCGCCCTGAATAGTAAAATCTATCAGAAATGAAATATTAGTTAACAATTGCCAATGACATCTTCGAAAATATCGTACTTTGATCCTAGGCTAATGTTAAGGAAGCGTGATAACCTATGAGGTCGCTTTAATCGGAAGAAAGAATGATATTCAACGCAGGATTTCCAGAGGGCCTTCGCATGCTTATGAGAACTCATACTGAAACCAAGTAGCGTGTCATAGCTTTCAGACTAAAATTTAATGATTGTAACGGGTTTACTTTGGCACCAATATATTGTAATCCATATTACTCACCGGCTCTCGACGGAGCTGAATAAAAAAGTCTTTTCGTTTGAAGGAAACTTTTACCATTTTTGACCATGAAAAAGTATTTACGCGTAAACT
Source organism: Coelopa pilipes (assembly GCA_947389925.1). NCBI lineage: Eukaryota > Metazoa > Arthropoda > Insecta > Diptera > Coelopidae > Coelopa > Coelopa pilipes. The sequence continues at coordinate 26,360,083 of OX376699.1, read as the reverse complement.
GTTCTGAAATACTAACAGGCCAATGGCAGATACGCCCAACTGAAGTTCCTTTCCATTTGAATCCTAAAAAATAAACTTTTTTTTATGGAATTCCTTTTTTATTCATCATGGACGCCAGCTTACCGTAGCTTTGTGCAAATCAATTCCATATAAGTCCAAGCGCTTGGCATGTTCCAAATAATTATACTCAGCATCCGCAGGCAATTGACCTCGATGCAGTTTATGTAGCTCCGAAATTTTGCGTTCAGCCTCCGGAGTTTGTTCGGTCAACAACTGCATATTACTAAGGTAACCCGGCTGATGTTCCAGTGGATTAAAATCGCCCAGCTCAGCTGTAGTTTTTACATAATTAAACCTAGAACACTCAATCGAATGCAAAAAACATTCAAAACTTACATTGCACAGTATAGCTAGCGAGTAAGCACTGGGTATTAATCGAGCATGGCAATTTCCCCGTGAAGACATTGCGCTTGATTTGCAAATAGAATTGGTACCGTGTGTACTCTTCTTGCAGGCGACTGGGATCACTCACGAAAAACTGACAAACATAAAACGAAATAATAAGTATATGTGGTTCTATCTACGAGATTGTTTAGTTACTTTAACTCTGAATTCTAATAATGGAACTGCATCGTTATCAAGAGCTACACTGCTACATTGCTTTTTGAATTGCTTGTGTGCGTCGACCCATCGCTGAAATAGACAAAACCATAGCAATGGGTAAAACTTTTCATAACCAATAGGATGGAATTAAGGGTTTCTTTAGGGTACTACTTACAACTACATCGCCCGGATTCTGTGGAAACAGTAGGCCGAAGTAATCCTTTTCGGATAGTTCTAGGTAATGAAATACTTGCTCCAGTATTTCAGAGCCTTTGGAACGTTTCTGAAATTATATCAATATTATTAGAAATGGCTATAATTTTTCAATAAAAAAAACTCATCATTGTTATAAAAATTAATGAATACATAGGTGTTAAATTTAAAAAAAATGTGTTATGACGCATGCGATCACTCCGGATAGTTAAACCACTAAGTGCTGTTTAAATACACACGCATATTATCATCGTCGTAGAGGTCTGTATATCGTATTGCAAAAAAATACGCCGCGAATCGCATGCTGAAAACAACTACTAATTACGATCCATAAGTGAAAACAAACTGCGTGCGCAAACGATACCAATTGAACTTGGTTTCATTGAATGCTTTAATGGTCAAAGAAATAACGTAAAGAAAACACATGCTTTTATCTTTATGATTTCAAATGAACACTTTCTATTTGGACGGACGTTTACTTGTTAGTTTTTAACTACCAATACACAATTATAATCATCTCTTAGATTCAATAGCTAACGGAAGTAAACTGGAACTATAACACCGATTAGTAGTATTACTATACACTTAATTAAGAAAATTGTTTTTTTCTTACTTCGATCCGAAAGGTGTGGGTGGTGTCATCTAGGAACAGTACGGTGACACATTGTTGTCGTTGCTTCTTGTCACGCGCCAGTTCTGCACTACGTAAACGATAGGTTGCACTCAAATTACTCCAACGAAAACGTTCAAGCATTGCAAAGCACCATGGTCAATGGTTTCTAACGCTACAGGTAAATACAGGTTTCGTGCAATTGTATTTTATTGGGAGGGACGACGGCGAGCGAACGTTGTTTTGTTATTTTTTAATATCCCTTCGATTGATATTAATTTTCAATTTGATTAATGGATGGAATCGAATTCACCCTGCAAGAAAAGAAGAATAAATTATTAGTTTCCAATTTAAAAGTAATTATCATTAAATTTGCCGTTGGAAGCCGTAAGATGTTTCAGCAAAAAGTCATTAGTAAGAAAAAAGCAAAATAAGATTGACTTGGGCTAATCAAAAACATGTGGATTGATTCCCCCACTCAAAAAAAAGTGCGAATATATTCATCCACATTGCTACACATTCAAATGTGTTCAGCAGTTATAAAAATCTTGCAGAAAATAAAATCATTTAATTTTGAGTTCGAACTAACCAAAAAAGTCTTTCAAAAAAAACTTTCAGACTCGATTACGAGGGTTGAAATTCACATAAAACTGATGGATTGATGAATAAGTCTTCCACCACGTTTTCTAAATGTAAAAGTCATCACACGAGACATAATTAATATTCCAAAAGGCCATTGGATGATTGAGTTTCTCTTTGTTTTTATTTTTCACGCATACGCACACTTTTCCTAATGTGTTAATGTATGTCTTTCTCTCATTTCCCCCTCTCGCAATCATTGACAGTGATTATAAAATATTTCATCACTTCCGGTGTGGAAGTAATGATAGAATTACTCAACAATATACAACAGACGACGAAGGAATGCGTTTCCAAAGACCGCGGCTCACAACGGTTATGTATGTTAATCGAATTTACTTTCGCGAAAATATTGTGAAAAATTGAAGAGTAAATTGTGGAAACCATCATCAGTGCTGTTGACAGTTCAATATCGTACGGAAGGAATAATGTAGTCTTCTAAGATCATTTAGTAATAGAAAAAACATTGTTTATATTAATGTTGCCATAAACAAACTCAAATTACACGTAAAAGAAAAGTTCTTGATATAGGCTTTCAACAAGTTTTTACACTACTTTATCTCAAATTTTTAACCGAAATAAGAGTTTCAATTTTTGTTACAATTCGTGGCGGCATAAAGTGATATTCAATATTTGATTGATAGCGAGCTCTTGCTGTTGAATCTAGTAACCGACAGTTTACAAATTATCATTTAATGACAGCTGGCGTAATACGGGTTCCGTCGATGGACTCCATGCTAATGAAATACACAAGCAAGAGGACAGAAAGATTGGCCTCAATTATGCAGAGCTCCATTGTTGAAATGCTGTCGAACTGGGAATGCATCTTAATGAAGAAATCGGTGCCAGAAACCTGCCATTGTTGACACTGATGAGTGAGCACCAGTTTTCCAATTCTTATTTTGAAATTGAATACACGTCCGCTTTTGTAGGACGTAAACGACAAGATTTATGCAAATGTTTACATGTAGCTCAGAACCGATAAATAGTTCTTAATGTTTTGTGGGAAAATAATTCATGGACTTAAAATAACGCCCAGACTAATACAAAATAATTCAAGGTGGTAGACCACGCGAATTCGAAGACGTACGAGTTTCTACACCGAAATGAGTTTGATTAAACGATCAAAAACTCGTACGTCGATCGTAATTAATCCATATCCTACCCTTGCCGTTCTTTAGCATGAGGTTTAAAGACAATATTGCGTCACAATCGTAATACTCGAAGAAGAAAATACAGATATATGTGAATATATACATTCCTAGACGTTTGTCATGTCCGTTGTCTGTCTGTCTTTCCGTATGTATGTTCGTTGCGCAAACCCATCGAGCACATGTTGAATAAAGAAGGGAAATATTATTTCCTGTTGGCGTCTGGCCGAATCATTGTTCGCGGCGAGCTTTGCGATAAATACGAAAAAATAACTCATTCACCATCTATGAAATCGTCGATGAGAACCGATGCTACCGCCAAAGGTATGGTTATCGAAAATTTATACACATATGTTGATACAAAACAAAACAAATATAAATATCTACGACATCCTCCACCCCTCTAACAACCAAAACTGAAATTTCTTCATAGCTTAACTATGGAAATTATTTGCGAATAGCCACAAACCGAAGTGCGAACTAATTTCATGTCTTTATGTGTTTATTTCGGAAATGATTTGACTTGGCCTACACTGCTTAGGGCTATTTTTAGAGAGTGTGTTTCTCCAACTGAATGAGATTCTCTTGTTAGAGGAGGACAAATTTCTCTTGCGGCATTGCCGCCGTCGCGACAGTTCTAAGTATTCTCGATGAGTCTAATCGCTTGCAAATGGCACAAAGGTTATTGAAACCCGTTATGGCTTGATATGGACCGGACCTCCATATGCCCGCTAGACAATCGGACTCGCAAATGGTTAGCTTCCAACGGACCAGAGGCAATGGACTTGTGATTCTTTGATAAGGATTCAGTGATAAGGTCCATAGCTCGACATGTATTTAATTTCAATAATGCGATGATATGAGATCACCTTCTAATAAAACAAATTTGTACGGCACTATCACTGATAACACAGTACCCTAACTTCGACTCGAATAGAAGGGAAGGAAAGGGTAGAATAGGTTTTTCCTCGTTATCATATTTGCTTTCATAGATACTTTACTCCACTGCTTCGAAACTATAAAATCTATAGAATTATCAGTTTGACCTCTATTTCGAAAGCAATTAAAGCACGCAAGCCAGGCGAGCGCTGAATCCTCTAGAAGTATCAAATCTGAGAAGTTAAAAGTAAATTCTTCTTGTCGGTGTGGACAAATCGAACATTAATCGATTTAACAAACTTGCAGTAACTGCGATACTCCCTAATTATTGAGGTTGTCAGGGAAGGGGTGACCAACCTAATCTTTGTCATATTTTATCAATATTTGTCGAAGTCGGAGTTGGGGCATGTGTGAAGTACATGCAGCTGTGAATTAGCACATGAGGTACGTAAGTACAGGAAGAAACTACGATGTTTTGTGTCGCTCTAATCAGAACTGATATATGGAATTTGCCTTTTAGCAAGAACGCCTTTAGTAGCACGCAAATGATATGTGTAACATATGCACACATATGTATTTATGTACTGTATATATATCCGGCGACTTGTATCGCAATTTGACCGAGTGCCAAGAGCTACAGTTCATTCAGCCACTGCTACGGACATTGTGGACGTGATATCTGAAGTGACAACATCCCGAGAACGCCGTCATAGGTGTCAGAGATGGGCCGGATGTTCTTGCGAAATTTGCATAGATTGTTTGCTGATGTCGCCAACTTTTGTTAGCGAATTTAATAAATTCATCGAGATTACCCCTTCCCGTAGGCAACGTTCAACGACCTGCAGATGAATTCAAAAATGAAAAAATAACATGCTTTGTTTTCTCGTTTTCCGTAAGGCGAGCAAACAATGAAAACCTACGAGTGGCGGTTTTGTTTAAATCTATACCTAGTGGCTGTAAATGCATTCGTCTCTAGCATCAGACATGGATGCAGTTTTTATTGGCAGCTCGTGAAAGGCCAGTATAACCTGATTACGTTTTAAAATGTGGGAGGACGGCTGCTCTTCGCTAACTGGCGATGTATACCTCTCCAATACAACCGATACCTAAAGTCGTTTAGAGTTCATGTTCGAAAGAAAGCCGAATATGGTTGTGTTTACCCCGCCACCGATTAAAAATTGCGCTAATCGATTTGCAAACAACAAAGACGCAGTCAGATACATACAGTATATATGTATATATTGAAGTATTATATACGACGAAAGGAAATAAGGTTTATAACGCAGATATCTTTAAATCTTTCCCTGCTCATATAATAAAGAATATAATGTGGTATAAGGTAACTGATAAGAGAAACCGGAATGAAGGAGGGTCGAATTCAGGAACAATTAGGGTTGTAGAAGCAAAGCGCAGTATAAGCGGAGGGGGAAGAAATGTAAAGGGTCTATAAGAAACGATAGTTCTGCAGCGATCGCTAAAGTTTGGTTAAAAGAGAATACTTGTCATCGTTTAGCCAACTAACGAAATCGGGTGTATCAATAACCCATGGCTTAGCGCCTTGGCATTTTCTAAAAGATATTTTCCCTCGAGGGCTAATACATTACCAAACAGCTCCCGACTGGCCGGCAGTGCAATTTATCAATTGGTTCGCTCTCGTGCCATGACGACATCAATTCGCACCCGTGCATTAATTAATGCGCTACACTTGTCCAACGCCCGCGGCTGGGGGAAGTCGGCAGCTCCGTCTGCACAAGGGGCATTCGAGGGGCTTCATTTCGGGGTGGCGTTTCTTCATGTTCTATTTTCGTGCTTATTTCCTATGCAACTATTACGGCTCTACTGGCTGGCGCTATGCTGGTTCGTCCCCCATGGCTCGTACATTTACCTCACTTTATGGACCTTCGTAGAATTTTAACAGCAATACACAGCATTTTATTGCTGCACTTGCAGTCAGGTTTCCATCGTTACACTCACGGCGTCTTCGAGTGTATATTTATGTATGTGTGTCGACTTCGTAGGAACATGTGGTTTGCTTTTGATATCAGAAACTATTACAAGGATTTGTGGGTTAGGCAGGTGATTCACTTTTGTAGGGCTTCAGCGAAATCGAAAGCGACTCTGTTGCAACATTGGGTCGGAGAAACAAGCGGTCGGTTGATGTTCAGACTTTGGTACCAAGTGGAGCATTGGGAAAACATCGAAAGAAATCATTATGCGAAAGAAGTCATTGCGCGAAAGAAAATCTTATGAGGCGAAAAACATTTAAAATTTAGGATTTCTTGAAATTCTGATGTTATGAAAGTCAAATGAACAGCAGAATATATGGATACTTTCTGGAAGGCGTTACACTATGAGCCAAATAATACAATCTGTGGAAAGGGCTTATTTATGAAAATGTATGGAGCATACCTGATGATGCTGATATGTGAGGTTTCCTCTCAGACTTTTGTTTCGGACAGTATTTGCTGCTGATATAGTTTCCTTTGAGATTGAGTAAAATTGGACTTGATATTGGACGTATATATATTGATACTGTATTCCACAGTGACGGGAGAGCTGTCAATAATTCATCAGCGATGGAAATCCACAACAATGGCTTCTGTCATTCATTACTTTTTATTGTACTCGTTGATTCAAACTTCAGAAGACTTTTTCATTACGTTTCGGACGTTTCTTTTCATGTGACGAAGAGTTCACCCTATGCGAGACGTATCGCCGATGGGATGGGATTAGGGCTGCTGGGGTCGCATTTGCCCGAGCATCCGAGATAAATCACTTGACGGCCGACTCGTGCAGCATTTATCACCGCGCCCGCAGCAGGCAGAGCAAAACAGATGCCCAGACAGAGGCCGGAAAATAGCTTCGCTTGCACTTTCGGTCCCTTTTGCCTGCGCCGCGTCTGTCGCACGGTCGCTGCTTTATATTACTCGCCGATTTATTCTGGGATCACGAAAGTAGTTGCCAACTGCAAAGAATGGCGGTGAAAATCGATTTTGTCGCTTTTTATTTCTCTGCACTGAAGCACTTTGTTTTTGAATATGAGTTCACATCACACCGCGGAATCTTTGGGAGCTTGGGTTCTGAAATGGATGGACTTGGATCGTCTCCGTAGAAGCCAAACGAACGACACAAGCAAAGCGAAGTACAGAAGACGGAACGCGACGAGTTCGGAAGAGAGCGAAGAAACAAGGAAATGCACTCAATTGAAGTATTGAAAATAAAAAAAACTCGATTGGTGCTGATAACCCAATAGAATAGAAATACGACGAGGTACTTCACGAATAGCACAAAACACAAAATAATGAATGTATATTAAAATATGAAACAAATGAAAATTCTGTTTATCCCAGAAGAGATACACCGTTCGCCTTGCACACACGCACCGAGTTAAACTGAATGAACGAATCACGAAAGCAAAGCAAATCTCCGATTATGATGGCGACTTGTTCAACCGTTGAACTTCAGTTGAAAGCAGCGGGAAAGAGAGCGCTATAAGTGCTGTTTGAGACGTAGCGACACAACACTACATTTATTTGAAAGCCTTATCTGGCAATTCCATTATTTAAGTTCATCGCATAGTTCGGTTTGTACCTGGCAGTACCAATATTCCTTAATTTTAAATTTCAGTTACAGTTCTATTTGTTTAAAAGTGCACATAAGCCAAAATAAAGTAAAGTAAAATAAAATAAATAAACATAGTTCTGTAAGAAATAAGACCACCGTCACTGTTGTATTTTATGGGCAGGATCATTCGGTGACAACATAAATGATGAAGAGTGAGCCGGATCATCTCAGTTGTATATCCGATATCCGATAACACTACCAATGTTTTTAGTTTTTCAAAGACTTTTTCAAAAATGTTTTATGTATATTGTTGGTCAATAAAGTAGTTAGCGGAAGTTAATTATAAAAAAATGAAAAACATGGATGCTTTCAATGTTCACAGTGGTTAATTTAAACATATAACGCTCAGCATTGATAAATATTGCTGGATTTGATAAATATTTTGAGAAATTTTTAAATCATTTTTTTCTTTCTCCACCTGCAGTTTCATTGTTATATGAAGCCATTTTTCGATGGGTCTGATAAAATGAGTATAGTGTAATTGGGTTAGAGTGATCCAATATATAGCTCTCAGATTTTCAACACTGCAAAAACACGATTTTATACTCATCGTGTTCATACTTTTTTTACCCACCTATCACCGTGAGGACTTTAGTTTATCTTAGGAAGCGCTATATTTTGTATTGTAGCGATTGGAAAAGAAGAAGAAAAAGGAGAATAATTATAATTAGTTAGTTACCAAGAATAAAGATGCTTTTCATATCAACATAAAGCTATAGCATTGCCAGATAGAAGCGATACATAAGGTCCCCCTAGCGTGTATACAATGTGTGACGTGAAACCCCGTTATCAGTGTTGCAAGTTGCTTATTTTAAACCAAAATTGGTAGATTTTTTTTCATCAAAACTTTTTAGTAAAAAGGAGTGGTAATTTTTTTTGTTTTGATAACTGGTTTAAATCTTCTCGTCTGATAAAAAAATAAGTTTTTAAACTTGGAAGAAGGAAAGGAATGATTTTGTTATAATTGACATATATAAAATGTTAATATTATAACATTTTTATTGCTGCTTTAAAATGGATTGTAATAAAAGTGTTGGTACTTTATGTCCGTTGCTACATACAAATACTGTTTTCTAATTGGCTTCAAACATTAGCATATTTTTTGTAACATTTTCCAAATTTTTTTTTTGCATGTAATTGATCGGCAACGCTGCCCTTTATATCGCGGGTATGGTTCAGTTTGGAATGAATGAGTTATCGCTTTGAATATACTTACTGTTCTTTTCCTAGCTACTTACTTTTTACTGATTCGTGGAAACTGCACAAAATATTAATATTCTAACACAAATAACTATATTTGAATTAAATCAATTATGAAAACAATATAAAAGGAAATATATCCGTCAAAATTTGACGACATTGGGGTTCCAGTTGTTATTAGGGTGTCATTGAGGAATGTTCGTAGATCTCTCGGTAATATAGGGTTCAGTAATATCGGCATCAGAGAATCTAGTTCTGTGGTGTCGTCGATGACGATGCTAATAGAAAATGCGTCGATGGCTTCTACTGCGTTGCGACTTTTTTCCGGTGCCGGGAATAATTCATCGGTTGTAGAACTGTTGCAGCACCGTGATGTACGTGTACGCCCTGCCCATGATGCCAGTGAAACTGGGCAGGGAGAGGCCCATGAAGCCCCCGGCCGTGAACTGGAAGGGACGTTGGGCGTTGCAGAGGAAGATCAGAAGGGACTTCTTGAAGCGGGGATCGAAGAGATACCAGGAGGAGTTGTAGCCACTAGTGGACAGGGTCAGACTCTAAAAGTACAGCAGTCAGAAAAGAAAAGAGAATGAGAAGAAGAGGACACCGAGGAGAAGCGAATCGCGAACCTGGTCGGTGACGTCATTCCCGACATAGCAGTACATAAAGAGCTGGCAGAACACGCAGACCAGGTAGAAGAATATAATGATGCTACCGCTGGTGCTGTTGCTGCTGACGGTAGCCTGGAAACCGGTTGTGGCCGAGATCGTGAGCGAGGTGAAGAACTGCATGAGAATGGGAAACCGAAATATGCTCTCGACGTCCTCGCGGAGTCTGCGAAATCGATTGGCCCGAACCAACTCAGACAGTCCTTATTCATACTATGAACGATGGGGACGATGGGGGCGACTGAACTCACCTTGTCAGCAGATTGTGGTGCTCGATTATGGATTTTATGCGTTCGTTTTGGTCCTCCGTGGCGGTCGAGTGGGGGAGCATCCTCTGGGCATCCCAGGCGGCGTCCACGATCAAGTCGTCGAAAGTTATGTTCAGGATCTTCAGTTGGAATCGTATCTGGTTGATCAGGTTCACGTTCAGATAGTCCACGGAGACGATCTGCACAGCGAACCAGAGCACGCACGTTCCCATGTAGGTGGCCTTCACCGCCAGCGGCATCCAGTCGGGCATCCAGACATGGTAAAGCAGCGCCTTCCCAGCCACGCCCTCGGGATCTAGTGGGATTGTAGTTGTGTACAGTGAACCTGGAAAGAGGCTCCGACTTACCAGCTATCAGGAGAACTATGCCTAGCGTGGCGGTCGAGGTGCAGGCCGAGCCGTAGATGAGTAGTGGAATTTTGTTCTCGAACTCGCCGCGAAAGAAGGCCCGCCGCTATGATTGGAGCACGGCACTGCAAATCAATAAGTGATTGATCTATCGATCTGGGACTCACCTGCTTCTCGGACACGACGTACTTCTTGGCGGCGCCCTGCAACTGCTCGATGACCCTCCGTATGTCCGTGTAGCGGTAGAAGGTGTTGATGATCTGGAAGAACGTAGGCAGATAGACGTAGGCTTCTTATCAGTGACAACGCCAGTCGGACGCACCTTGACCACTCCGGACACATGGGTCATGGACATGGCCATGTTTTGCGTTGCTGCCGCGAGGTCGTTGCGGTGCTGCACCAGGTCGACCAGCTCTAGGATTGTGTACATGGAGGTGCACACAATCATCATGACCACACCGTACAGGACCAGGAAGAGCTTCAGGCGCCTGGATTCCGGCTTAAGGCCTAGCAGCGGTAGGCCGCTGATATTCGACAGCCAGAGGTTGAGCCTGATCGAGCCGATGTGTCCCTTGCTGGGCTCGGATGGGAAAAGCCACGAGGAAAAGTCCACAAGTCGATTCATTATGGTGAGTCTCAGACTATTCACCAAGTTATATGTTGATCTCTTGTAAACTCCGTTACCACCACTCCGCAAACATACGCGGATCCTTGGTTTTATAGCCCGTACCCCTTGGCCACTCAGCTGGGGGTGGTTCCTGGTCGAGTTGGTGGGTGGGACCAGGCCTAATTGCATAATGACAGGTGGCCTTTTGGTAATCAGGCCATAATATCACACATTGCATTATGAAGCAGTAGATTACAGGTATTAATTTCAATGCTGCAGGAGCTTCGATGTGCCGACAGTTGTCGGAACTGTTACTCCTCCCTAATACTGGGGGTCAGGGTTTCTGTGGGCTTTGGCGTTCAACTTATGCCACCGAATGTTGGGGTACAAGAAAGAATGTGTTCGGTCGGGGTGGTGAAACCTGACACCTCACTGGCACCGGAAAAACTTGTCCAGATCACACAGTAGCCAGTCCTAGTGGTGACTCAGCGTCGGCGGCTCGACGCACCAAAACACACCCATTGTTCCCCTCATGGCTACCTAACGATAGTTTATCCCATGTCTTTGCGAGCTGCGGGGTCCATCTATTAAACCAACTGTACGGAGATCAAGTGCAAGTGGCGAAGGATTGGCGCACGCCAGACTGGCGACGCGGTAGCAGTTCAAGGCCAATGAATAACAAGAACAAACGCACGACGGTCGCCTCGATGGCCCCGGGGGTAAGCGGACGGACCCGCGCCAGTGCCTCCAGTATCGCGGACGATCTGCTGCTAGATGGACGCCGACTACGATGTCCGAGCACTCTCGGAGCACTCGAATGAAATTTCATTCCATTAATAAATTTGACGTCAGGCTCTGGCCGCCATTGGGGTATTTAAAATAATATGCGGAAAACGTTAAATTATTATTCCAGAGGCGTTGCAAATCCAATTGGGACGATGGCGTTTCATACTGGGAGCATTGCATATTCCACAGTACGGCCAGAGCCTGTCCCTGGGTCGGCTAACGAAAGTGAATCTTTTGCTGCTGCTGCACCACGATCATCCCCCGATTCCGCGAACACATTTGCGCGGAGAACTCTGTGCTCCATCGTCTCGCGGCAACTGTTTGCACATGGATATGCGATAAATACGCCTCCGTTCTCTGCGGCCCGCAAGTGTCACGGCGTTGTTACGACGGCGATGCCAACGTCGACGTCGATGTACGGATCGAAACAAAGGCGTGCTGTGCTGCGGCACCGTCTTTTGCTCACCGCCATCGGAACAATAGACCGCTGGAGGGGCGAATTCGACCGAGTCAGTCGTTGGAGAGTGCTCGCGAAATGATGTCGTCCCAGCGCTGGGTCGCGGAAGTGTGACTTGACTTGAACCTGGTTTCGTTTTCAAACACAGCAACTTTCGAAGTGAGTATCGCACTACCAACAGCACATTTTTTTCACCGCGATTTCGACGTTCAGTGACCAAACCGGGAGCTAACTTTGGCGCGACATGAAAGGCGATACTTGTTCGGTTTGCGCGTGGTCTCCAAAACCAAAGATCGCGTTTCGATCGGCTAGCTGCGATCAGCCATCGGTGTCGTTGTCGTTCTCGTACTCGTAGTCGTACTGGTTCGCAATAAGGAGCTCGGGAGAACTTGAGACCGAAATACCCAGATGCGAAATGCAATATGCGATAAGGTTCTATATTGATCAAAAGTCGCTGCTCCATCGGCGTGCTTCGTGCTTCTGCACATCTGTCGGCGGACTGTTTATCTGTATGTCTGTCTCACCGTCTGTCAGAATTATTGATGTATTGTTTTCTCAGGCGTAGAAAACTGATTAATGCTCGTCAAAGTGATCGGGAGATCAACTTGGAGAGCTCTCCCTGCAAGAGGAGCCACGAGGTATCCCAGGCCTCTCAGCTTGCGCAGAGTATTTTTAGAGGCTCCATATGGTTCGTATGAAAATCGGATACAAGACATACACTCGGCCAGATAAGAATTCGCCATCTGGAGCGCGCGCTCGTAAAATGTTTATCAAATAAATGTATGGAAAGAAATTTTTCCTCGAAAAGGAACGAAAACAGCGTGAATCATGGAGGGACGACGCTAAGAGAGCGATTTATCGGCTTTTGGCGAGATCTGTGCGAATAGGGCGAATTCGTGAATCAGAATTAGAACTTCAACAATAGTGTATATTTGTTAAATTATTTTTGTAATAGTTTCCCGAATAAACCAATGTCACTTCTCCTCACACACTTCTCTTTCAACTATTGTTACAGATCAGCATCATGACTCGTCTGACTGTGTCGTTCGCCGTGGGTCTCTGGCTTTGGCTGCACTTGCCTTCTGGCCGGTCCCAGGATATTCCCGGCTGTGATTTCGTCGACACTGCAAACATCACTGATAGCCAGCGGTTTAGTAATGGATCCTACGTCTTCGAGAATCTCCTGATCCCGGCCGAGCTGGTCGGAATCTATCACTACGACCTGGTCAACGGCAGTCATCGCGTGCCGGTTGCGGCTCATGTGCGGGGCTGCGTTTGCCAGTTGAGGTCCTGCGTAAAGTTCTGCTGCCACCCTCGCAGCCGGAAGAAGAAGAACTCCATGGAATGCATCGAGCAGTTGAACGAAGAACTGCTGTATTCGCCGTTGGTCGAGGTAACGCTGAACAATGGAAGTCGACAGACGGTCCATGTGCTGGACGAGTTTGTGGTGCAGCAGGGGATTCCCTGCCACGACGGCTATTCGCTGTCCCCAGAAGAGTACGAGGAGGATAACTGGAATTTGTTCGAGGTATCGTATTGTTTAGTGTTGCTAGCAAAGATATATACTATAATACACTTGCAGAATGGCACTCTACTCCGCCTGTACGACATGGCTTTCCTGAACAAAAGCGAGTACTGCTTGAATCCCAGCGAATTCAACGGCTCCTATGTTCTGAATCCCATCAATTGTCCCGTTTACCAGGAGAAGACCAACACAGAGAAAATCAATGGCTTAAGTAAGCATGATCTACGCGACTTTAGAATAACACACGTTGACTGGTCTTTCTCTCCGCAGTGATGCTGATTTCGATTCCGTTCTTGGTGCTCACTATCATCGTATATCTGGCGATACCCGAACTTCAGAACCTGCACGGCAAGTGCTTGATCTCTTATCTCGTCGCTCTAGGCCTGGGCTACTCGATGCTTGTCACCATCTCCTTTGAGAATTTCGACAATCAATTTTCGGACTTCGCTTGCAGGACTTTCGGTGTGTCCATTGTCGGTACTACCACGTCGTTCTAATCTTTATCATCATATCGTTCGCAGGGTACGTCGGCTTCTTCTGTCTGATCTCGGCTTTCTTTTGGCTGAGTGTGATCAGTTTCGATCTGTGGCATAACTTCTGCGCCACCAAGGGCACCACGAACCGCTTCATCCAGCGAAAGCGGTTCTACGTGTACTCCCTGTATGCCTGGGGCATCCCCGTTGTCCTCACCGGCCTGACGATGTACGCGCAGCGATCGGAACTCGATGTATCGCTTAAGCCGGGAATTGGCGTGGACTACTGCTGGCTCAACAGTGAGTGTCTGGCTAGATCAACTATCTATTGTGTTTGTCAACAATATTTTATCTTTCTTGGCCATCTAACAGACGACCTTTGGTCGCCCATGATATACTTTTACGGGCCGATTCTGCTGCTGATGCTCTTCAATGTGACCATGTTCGTTCTCACGGCTGTGAAGATCTACCGGGTGAAGAGGGAGTTGGCGCGCATCGTGGCGCGGGAGGAGAGCACCAAGCACTTGCGTGCACAGAAGGACAAGTAAGAAATACGCAGACGTCCACTCTAGCCTATCTTATTTAATTCATAATTACACCTAGCTTCGGTCTGTTCCTACGGCTCTTTATCGTGATGGGGGTGCCGTGGTTGCTGGAGGTCTTTTCCTATATGGTCGGTAACGACAAGCTCTGGTCGAAGTTCTTTTGGCTGCCCGACGTCTGCAATGCGGCACAGGGAATCATCATCTTCGTGCTATTCGTCTTGAAGACAAAGGTCAAAGTGCTGATTAAGAAGAGGTAAGTATTCAATTACTATTTGGTTTAACTTGAAAAGCGTTCAACTTGTACACTTTACCCGCTCGTGTTAAGAATTATGCGCCGAGGCTCGACCACGAGCCGTTCTCTTTCGACCCACTCAGACTTAACGCCAGAAGAAATGTGCTTGCAGGATACTGTAAAAAACGGAGCGATTCCGTACTTCGACTAGGTAACGCTTGCAAGCTCAAAGTTGTCTTTGTTAGCAATACTGGTGTTGGAAGCTAAACTAAAATGGTGTTTGTGAATGGAATTATTAGGGAATTTCAATTCCAATTTTACTCTCTAACCTTTGCTTGATCTGTGTTTTATCTCCTCCCCTCTTATTGCTGTGAATAACCAACTTTGTTTGGCTCATTGCATGGTTGTAACCCATTTAACTCCGGTGTTTATTGGTTTATGTGTAAAACTAACAAATTAACTCCAAAATTGCCATTGTGTTGCCTGAAACATACTAACTTTTGAGTCTTATTTCAGATTTTCTCACCAAAGCAAGGAGTTGTTCGTATACAGCTCCGTCCATAAATCCTCTATGCAGTGCAACAACGTTCGTTTGACCAAGATCGTGGATGTCAGTTCCCGCATCAACTAACTTCGATTACATAATCGCAACACATTAAGGGTATTCAAGCTAACTGATTTATAGTTGTATATCTTTTCAATCGGAGCACTCATTCATCAGTTCCGAATCGTATTGCACACTTTACAATTATATTGCACGGCATATAATTATAAATCAGTCACTCTGAATACTCATATTTATTTATATATTATTTAGTTATTTAAGAAATACATATATGAAAAATCGAAAACAAAAAAAAAAAAAAAAAAACAAAAACTTAAAGTCTAAAAACACAACATAATTTTTGTGTATTTTTCATTTATACAAATTCTAGGTTAATTACCTAGTTGTCTACTAAAGACAATGATGATTTCACCGTACGCCAATTGGGAGCCGCCACTGTACACGACGATTTGTGTCCGCCACTCCACTCTCTCCGCTCTCAAATTGGTCTCCGAAGCGCTCTTCAGCTCTCTCCGAGCCGGCATTCCCTGTTCAACTGTTGTTTGTTTACAAATCGTCCATCACGCCGCAGACGGCAAATGGTTAACCCTTTACCACCCGATGACTCTGATGACCGTTTGCGTCGTTCGGTAGAGATGAATATTCATAAGACCAATATATTTAGATTACGAGCGGATTTTTGGGGTCAACCACGTCTGTGTGGTTGAGTCGAATTCGAAGTTAAATCCAACGCGCGAACAAACAAAAAACCGCACTGCTTGACCATGGTACTAACGACGCAATGGGCCCCTTTGTCCCGTTGTCACCACGATAACTCGCTATCGTGGTCGAACTCACCTCAGCTGTCAGAGCGTTTATCGGGGACCGGGGAGCACTCGAAGACAACAATGACGACGACAACGTCAGCGACAACGCCATCGACGTCGATGTCGTTGTCGAAAACCACCAATGCAATAACAATAATTACTATTATGATAAATAATAACAGCAACAGAGAGTGGTGCCTGGCGGATGGAGCCGAATCCAAGTGCGAGTGATGTCGACCACTTGGCCGATTCTCCACTCGGCACTCGGAGAGCTTCCTCGCGACGCTCGGTTCAGTCAATGCGGAATCGTCGATTGGCGAAGACACTGGACGTGCGTCGTCGAGTCATTGCGAAGAACCTGTTGGCGCTGACCGCGCGAGCCGACTTTAAACGAGTGCGATTTATTTAAAGTGTTTCCGAATTTCAACAGAGGCTAATAGTGGCGCCGCTCGGGGGGAAACGCCCCGTCAAAAATTGAATAACAAATCGTAATAAAAAAAAACAAAACAAAAAAAAAAATATCCGACCGAATTAAATCGCTGGTAGCGAGTGAGAGAGAGAGAGAGTTTTCTGTGTGGGCCGAGTGTTTAGCTATAATTTGTAACACAGCAATTAATTGTTTATTTTTAATTCCCGATAACTGGGATGACACACCGGCCTGTGATATCCGAAGCCATGGGAGATAGTGACATATATAAACAATGAAACCAAATCTGGGGCTTGGACGACGGGCACACGCAGTTATGCAGGGCTTTCCAGTTGCAGCAGACAGCCTCATCTCGAGGTGGGATGCAGTTTTCCGAAGTCAGATGAAGCACTTGCGAAAAGCAGTGCAGATCGACCACTGTCGATGGGAAAATGCCGCCCACCACGCCTCGTCGGCTTGCGCAACGACCTCCGATAGCCGACCGTCGACCCCGACCGACCGCGTCGACGAGATCAGCTCCGACTCTAGGCGAATGAACCTCTGGCTAATTACAGCTCTATTTAGGGTGCTGCAGACCACGGTGTTCATTTCAGCCTCCGGCTAGTGGACTGAACTCCCATCGAAGCAATGTCAATGGGCCGCTGAGTGGGGCCGTGACATGCTCCACAAGTGCGTCGAACGAATGCGCATTAATAATGTCAACCGCGTCTGCTGGCGACCAGTTCCACGGAGTGCATGCAGTAGATCTGCCTGAAGGTCGTCTCGCAATTTAGCAATTGGTTTTACATATTTCTGCGCGATTACCGACCGGGCCCGTGCGTGGAGACAGCCTGCGTCATCGCCAACGTGATGGCGATGGTGGTGGCGGTGACAACGACTCCATCAACTGGCTGCCTTGAAGTGCTCGAGCCGTTGCTCTACCTACCTGTGATCTTCTCGCACACCTTCCGAGCACCTCGAAAGTTGCACAATATTTAATGTTGTCTTCGATTTCATCTTTTGTCAATTTACTTTGTTTACTCCGACTCCGGCTCCGTCTCCGTCTCCGGTACGGGCTTGGGATACGGTTCAATGCTAAAGAAACGGGTTTCGCCGACGACGAGTCGTGGCGGGAGCAGGCTCTTGAAAACCTAGTCAGGTCGAATCGCGACTGGGACGAGCACCTTCAGGGGTTTCCCATGTTCCTCTACCTCTCTCTCTCTCTCTATCTCTTCTACTACTTGAAACCGACTCGCTCCACCAGCAGATCAAGCGATCTTATGCCGACCGACACAGCTTGAAGCTGGTGGATGCGCTCTTTAGCATGCACCGATAATAGTTGCTGACGGCATTGGTTTCGACATGACGTTGTAGGTGGAGCGATCTCAGAACTGATCGGAACCCATTCGCAGTATTTACAGTATTCGCGGTTCTGTCAAGTCGAATAAATCGAGAAATGAGCATTTGGAGAACGAAGACATAATAAACAAAGTAACGATATTTATGTGATAATAAAATGAGTTTTTCGGCGAACACCAGACATTGAAAAGACCCAGCCAGTAGAAGTGATCGAGAAGCAAGCTCGTAAGTACCAACCATTGTAAATCAACGTATGTCATCTACAAGTGTTTACAATTCGGTCGTACGATGGTCGAATCTTCCGAAATAACCATAAGTTTCATGACACGATCACAAACCCGTCCAAACAATGTCCATAAACCGGTCATCGAAATTCTGAGCATGTAACTGGGGGACTAGGCGATGAGGGTGGTATCGCTCAGGAAGTTCGAAGGCACGCTGAGATAAGAGAGCCCCGAGGGGACGGCAAAACACTTGTCTTCCCAAGGAGTCCCACTGCAATGACCGGGGTAAACAAAACAGCCAATTAATTCTCCTAGCCATTGGCATGGCATTCGGCTGACTCTCGAACTCAAGGTGCGAACGCGAATCACGTCTCGATCGGCCCGATCGGCGAGTGAAGCCTCCAGAGAGATTCGTTCGTGGTCGTCGTGTCTGTGGCACCATTTGAACAGGCCTACGACTTCGTAGTAGGTACGAGTGTTTTCGATCGTTCGTAGACACATGTATGCAGATCAGATCGCCAATGTGCGATAGTTGTTTCGGGGAAACCCGATGACTGGTCGCCGCCATGGCTCAGACAGCGAGGGGAGGCAACCTGCTTTCGGCCCACTCCGTTTGAAGCCTCATTAGCTCTTCGCTGCCTGCCGTTGCCGGGGGCACCGGTCGAGTAGACGTCGCGCCGGTTGCCAGATCCTCGCCTACTGGTCATAAGCATCGATTGTACTGTGCGAGGTAATTAATTTATAAAATCTAATCGAATGGAATGGAAACAAGTTATCGAATTGAGTGTGATGTCCACTGGATTCATCTCGTTTGTTTGTTTATCAATTGCAAACGTTCCACTGTAGAGAGACAGCGACTCTGCAGTGATGGCCATATGCCCAGAGGTTGTTTCAACAGTCGCAATCAGTAGCGCTCACCTCGGAAATCCCACACAGTTGCATCGGTGTCCAGCTCCAACACCCCCGTCATGGGGTGCATCGCATGTTCCCACCTATAAATTAATTTCCACTCCCATGGAGATGCGAAGTCGGGTAGCAATTACTTACATGCAACGTGTCCGCAACTTTCCGGGGAATTTCGCTGAATACTTACATGTCTCATGTTCTATGGAAACCAATTTGCATTTGCGCAAACTGCGAGCTGAACACCAGAAACCTTGTCGTCTAAGGGCAGTGGGCAACAAGTGGCGTTAATAGAGAATTATTTCATTAATTAAAACCGAACCCCCGCGGACCGATGACCGCGATCCTGGTCTGGATCAGTACTGCTCGGTTTTACCTCCTTCTCCCCCTGCATGAGGCAGATCCCGTTGAAATGTTATCTTGAATTACTTAGTCATCTGATGAACCAGATCTCGCCATTTACTGTATCAGCTCTTGCAATGGCAACGGAAGCAAGATATGGTTTACATTTCGAAGGGCGGGCGATGGGTGGCGACGAAGTTCGATTACATCATCGTATTCGTGTCATTTACATTTCATTTGGAAATCATACCACATTAGATGACTTCTCCCACCCATATCATGTCGATTCAGATTCCAATTCCAGACAGTTTTATTTGATTCCCTGATCGTTTGATCGGGAATCCAAGACGCCTAATTGATCCTAATCCAAAACTATGTAGAGAGAAACCATATCGCGTCGTTTTGAAGTAATGTGGTAAAGACAGACCACGTCCACGATGGAGCGGCGGTGAATAGCTTTTCAAATAACACTTAATCATGTTTATTGCCGTTTCGGGAAAATCAAGTGGTTGGGGCCGAGACCACGGAGGGGCCTTGGCGGCGGCCGATGTGTGGTGAGTTCGACAAACCAAACAGATAATTAAAGAGCGAAAACAAGGTGAAGACCACAGGCAATGGTGAGTGGTGGGGCCGAGGGTGCACCTCCAGCGCTGGTTGCGGTTCTCCACCTCACTCTGTTTGCTCTGGCTAAGCACCACAAAAGGCTAAAAATACGCGCCCACCGTCGACCACTCGGATGGGGCTCCTGGGAAGCGCTTCACCCGGAACGCCCATGAGAACGGGGAGGGGGGTTAAGTAAACACAGGCATTTCACGAAATATTAGCAAATATTTGAGCAAAACCGCCTGGGCATGGGCGGGGTGCAGCGGGCAGAACAACAGAAGAATCGGTCATCGTAATCGTGTTTCCCGGATAGGGCCAAATCGTTCCATTAAACACTTCATTGGTCCGTTAATAGGGCGCGTTAGTGGACCGACGGATGATCAGACATCGGGCGTTATGATCTGGTGTTGTTGTTGTTGTTATTGTTGGAAACTATGTTGGCTCCATCACCCGATCAGGAGTGGTCGGAGCATGCGCCGGAATTTGACGAGGTGAGGCGAGGTGCTGCGAGAATGGCGCGGAATTTAAATTGGGTGCGTCGACTCGACTCGATCGAGTTTGTGTCTGATTGAAATTCTGGCCGGTAGGTTGTGTTTTCGGAAGCATTTGCATTATTTGGTTCCGGCTTGAACTGCGTGCGCATGAATCATCAACGATTACAAATGCTTCCTTCCTTATATGTATGTTATATGATCGATTTTGCATCGACCGTCTTGGTTTACATCCAGGATCAGGACCGATCATTATCTGTGATCATGAATGAATCTCATCGTAAAATTTCTATTAAGAAATATTTCGAATCCAAAAATCGAACTCCGATCGCTCTCGACTGATGGACAGTGCTGCGATCGGCCGGTTCAGAAGCTCGTGGGCGTGAGATAGCAATTGATGTTTTTTGTAAACAAACTGGCGATCGTTGAGTTTTGGAATTTCAAGAAATCGGAATTTAAAAATTTCTTGATCTTCTTCTCCCAAATCTCTTCGGGAGATTCGGTAAATTCGTGGTTCTCGTCGATTTGTCGATACTGACCACGTTCGTAGAGTTTTTCGACGGTCGTAAAAGGGGTCTGCCCTGGCTGAAACGTCGAATTAGCGCCATCGTGGTCCCCCAACGTAGATTTGCGGTTCACCTTATCGAGCACTTACTTATCGGCGATAAGATAACGCGCATATCAGGCGGACGGACGGAGGGACATCGGTGGGACAGCTCGAGAGCCACAGTCCATATCCATTGGCAGTGGGAACGATATTGATATTGATGCAGTTACGGTTAAGTGGCAAATAATTGGAGCCAAGCACATGAATAAATCAACCACACCCTGGATCGGGGACCGGGTATCGGGGGCAGTTGTAATATTGGTTTACTGCGCTGACTCTGATTGAGCAGCGGCCCAAGTGTGAAGGTTTGAGGCGGGAGAGTCTGAGTGGGAGACGGACTCAACCTTCCGCCAAGAAATGTCACCCTCTGGATATGGCTGTTCCGGTCATAAATCGTTTCAATTGACACAATTAATGGCCTCACCGGGGTTGAGGAGTCGCTAGCACTAACTTGTTGCTCTTTGCTAACTCGTGGCTGTCATGTAACCCCTTGGCAGTGACAGCCCCCCATCAGCCTGCCTGGCGCGAGTCAACAAATTAGCGTCTAACGGCATACAGACGGCACACGACATACCATAATTCATCTATGCCGACGGAGAGGGGGAGGACTACGAAGAGGAGGAGGACGTTGGATCGATTACGGCTTGTTCGACGCATGAAGTGTGGGTGGGCGCCCTCCGGGAAAGCGATTCCGTCACCCAGGCCGATCGCCGCCCCAATGCGTGGGCATAATTAATACAAATAATATACCAATAATTTCCGTCGGAACTTCCTTCTTCAACTCGTTCAACCATTCTGACCTCCGTTCGTCCGTTTGTCCGTCCATCTTCCCATTCATTCATCATTTCCTCGGTGCCAGTTCCGTCTGTGGCGTTGGGCTTCGCTGGAATCGATACAATTTATGGATCCTGTCACGGGATGACATACATACATCATTGTCCAGCGTCTCGGGGAATGGTGGACGAACGGTAGCGATAGTGGCTCCTGGAATTTGCATTCACCCTGGTCACCACCGGTCGGGCGGAGCAGCTCCTGAGAGAGCTTTAATTACTGCGTAGTAATTAGTCGGAAAGAATCCGGAGAGAGCGGGCCGACCAGCACTGGTCACTCTGGATGACTAAGTGCTGGGAGGAAGGGCTGGAATCCCCATCTAAAGAGGGCAGCCACGTGACTGATAAGAGTCGTGTGTTTTAGTGAAGGGCGTTGTTCACCCTACCGATATCGTCCACTCCGACGAGATTCGACGTTCAGTGGCAATCATTCGACAGTGGAAATCAATGTGACCGGGATGACTTGCTGACCATTCCTTTGAAGAAACTTCTATTAAACTATTCTATAAACCTATTCATGTGAATTATCGATTTTGCGTTCAGTTTCGGTTTTTTCAGAACCCGCAGCTGTTGTGTTGGAAATTCAAGTAACCTTTCAGTTGATATGGATTAGTCAGAACCCGATGTCAACAAACCTGAAGACAATCAACTCTATCAACGCGATAACGCGATTCCGTTACTCCACTGTTTATTGTCTGTTTATTGTAAAAAAATACGCAATTGATTGATGGACAATCACAAGAACTTCAATTGATTTGCGTGGTAAACGAAAATGTCCTGAAACCACTCTATCGGCATAGGACGCAATCGGGTCCCAACCTTAGGTTCTCACGATTGCCTTCTTTCTCATTTCAGAACACCTAGAGAGTGGGTAAAACGTCAGCGATTCGGTCTACCACTAGCGAAATGGTGTCTGCACTTCGATTGGTCCAGGTGGGCGTGAGCGTTTTGTTCTGCCTCTTCGTAAGCTTGCCGCCGATCTTCGCCGCTGCTGGCGACACGCTGCACATGCGCGACGGACTCCACGTGCCCTGCACATTCATGGACACGGTCAACGTCACCGGCGACGTGCGGTTCGCTAACGGCTCCTATCTGCACCGGGACGTGCTGATTCCGGCCCACCTGGTGGGTCGCTACGACTACATCTACAAGGACCTGGTCACACGGGTCGACGTAGAGCCGCACATGCGCGGCTGCATCTGCAAGCTGAAGACCTGCATCAACTTCTGCTGCCCCTGGGGCACCAAGTACAACACCACCCTCGGCGGCTGCTTCAACACCACGGACGAGATTCTCTGGCCGGAGCCGTTGTTGAACATCACCATGCCGGACGGATCCTTGCGGTCCGTGGACATCTTCGAGCAGTTCGCTGTCCAGAGCTTTCGGCCCTGCGATGCGATGTTCGTCCTGCTGCCGCAGATCAGTTACTACGACGATTGGCTCCTGTTCGAGGTGAGTGCGGAAGGGGCGGAAAGGGATCTGATTCAAGCGTATTTCACGAAGTTTTTCCATCATTCCCCCCCATAGAATGGAACCATGTTGCGGGTCGATGACGGGAAGTACATGTCGAAGAACGAGTTCTGCCTGGTGCCGTCCGTCGGCAACGACTCCGACACCATGTACATCATCAACCCGGCCAACTGCCACATCGAGTCCGAGTTCGGCACTATGAAGATCATCAACGCCTACGGTGAGTGAGTTCACTCCGGGCACACTAGGAGCCGCTCCTCTCAATAATATCCACCTGTTTATTTTTTCCGCAGCCATGCTGTTCTCCATACCGTTCATGGTGCTGACGATTGTCGTCTACCTCACCATCCCGGAGCTGCGGAACCAGCACGGCAAGTCGCTGGTCTGCTACCTGTTGGGGCTGATCATCGGCTACTCCCTGCTGGGTTGCATCGCGCTCATGAAGGACTTTGACTTGTCCAACATAACCTGTAAGACCATTGGCTATACAGCCTACTACTTCTTCATGGCCGCATTCTTCTGGCTGAGCGTGATCAGCTTCGACTTGTGGCACAACTTCCGGGGCACCCACGGCGTTAACCGCTTCCAGGAGAAGAAGCGCTTCCTCGTCTACTCACTGTACGCGTGGGGCCTGGCCACGCTCTTTCTAGTCTTCACCTGGTACGCCCAGGAGCACATGGACATTCCAGCGCACTACAAGCCCGGCATCGCAGGCGACGGATACTGCTGGCTGGATAGTAAGGGCGAAAAAATATCTCCCTTTTGAAAAAATCTCTCACCCATGGCTCCCTCTCTCTCACATTCGCAGTGCACAACTGGGCGGCGATGATCTACTTCTTCGGGCCGATTCTGCTGATAATCGTCGCCAACATCGTGATGTTCGTGATGACCTCGATAAAGATCCACAAGGTGCAGCGCGAGATGGCGCGAATCATGGCACGCGAGGACAGCACCCGGAACCTCCGCACGGAGAAGGACAAGTTCGGGCTCTTCCTGCGGCTTTTCATCGTGATGGGCGTGACGTGGTCGCTGGAGATCATGTCGTACTTCGTCGGATCCGAGCATGCGTGGGCCAAGATCTTCTACATCTCGGACATTTGCAACGCCATGCAAGGCTTCCTCATCTTCATGCTGTTCGTCATGAAGAGAAAGGTCAAGAACCTGATCACAAACAGGTGAGTACGGGGCATGCGCCGATCGGTTTATCGGGGTCGAGTCCGACCATGAGGGTCGATTCGGGCGGGATTGAATTTCAGGCGAATAATGAACCCGCTTTCCGCCGGCAGAACCGTGCGTATTCGCAGCTATCGGCAGACCGACAGCACCACGATCGGCAACGGAAACTCATCGATGCAGCGGCGCTTCCGCAACGTGTCGCTGCAAGTGCGCCAGCTGATCATGATCCGCAGCGCCTTCCTGAACACGTCCACAGCGCACTCGCACGCGGTCTGAGCGCGTCGCTCACGTCTCTCCGCACCCGTACCGGTCGAAGTCGAGGTCTAGGTCTAGGTCGAGAACGAGACCACGTTAGGTCAGGTCGTCGTCCACTTAGCGGAAGTCGTAAGGATCCGCTTTGGTCGGTGTTGTCGGTGGTTCTTTCATGGATGTTGTAAAAAAGGCTTTCTCCTCGAAGTCGAATGCTTTTCCTTAATCAGTGGGGAATGAATGGGCGTTCTGAAACTCTAGCTGAATTGTCTGGAAGCTCAATCACTTTCCTTATTGGTCCCCTAACTTGCTGCTGCGTATCTAACAAGTGCTGTAATGCAGCTAAAATAAATGGATCTTATAGATGTGCTTTTAGCTCTTTTGTGCTTCCTGTGCACTAAATGCAATGGCAAAGTGGAATCATGAGAAAGTGCCTTTTCACATGGCACTTGCATCACGTGGTTTCCTATCAGTCTATCGAGCTACATGGCTCATTCAGATACTGGCGGGAAACTGACGACATTCAGTTATAAATCTTGGCAGCATTCCGAGAGACAGACAAATGTTTTTCCTAGCGATTTCCTCTCGATTCTGGGGGATAAAAAACAGACATAAAAACTTTTAATTGACCATAATTTAATTTTTCCATCAGACAAGCACTAAAACAGATCGTTAGTGGAAAACAGTTTCCAAGGACGACGGCAGTGACGTAGGGAATACTTTGCCACTAAACACACGCATACTACTCGCATGTTCGCACTCACCCCAATACACTCACACATCGTAGACATTGTAGACACAAGCTCTATTCAAAGAACTGCAGTTCAAATGACAACTAATTGTTTTCACATCTCCGAAAGACTCCTGAAGTGCAAGTCCGCCCAAACGAGCCACTCAAACTCAACGCACTCCACCAACTCGGGCCTGTCGCAAAACCCAATCCCAGATAAGTTTGCGATGCAAACGAGCAAAGTCCATGGCGAGAACGGCGTCAAGAATGGACTGCGATTCTAAAGGTAAACGTGCAATTAGCGGGATTCCGGAAGTGCACTCTCACCTACATTTCCCCCACATCCGGCCGACACTTCCCCACCACCCCCTCGCCATCTTCTCTTTCTTCTCTCTCTCTCCGTTTCACCCGCTCTCTCTCTCTTGCTGTCACTTACTTGCTCTCGTCACTGAACAACTAATTTGAAATTTAACCTCTCTGTAACAGCTCTGTTAATAACACAAATGTCAATTAACCCTTAACAGCGGGGCTCTGCTGCCCACCAACTCACACATAGACTAATCACTGTATGTAAGAGCCGCCCTGCTACGATGGCGGCATGTTGGTAACAGACTTTGACCAATGTGATTAACATTCATATGCTTGTTGGCCTCCGCGCCGGCAAACAACTAAAAAATTTGCATGTTTTACGTAGCGATGTTGTTTCCAGGGAATCCGAATCTAATGCTCGTGTTGCACTTTCCACAGATATTCGTCCACCCGCAGCAGTGGTGGCCAGCGGCAGAGCCAGTACTCAACCAAAACCACCTCGAGCAGCGTTGCCAACCTCACGATGACTGGAATCAACTCGGCCGAGAAGCCCCTGATGCAGGTGGAACCCAATACAAACGGCACCAAGTGTTGAAGCGACAGACGGAAGATCCGGGAGCACGAGGGCCTTCGAGTCGCGAGTTCCTCCTTTATTCACACCTCCGTTCTTCATCTCCACCGGCGGCCGTATTTGTTGTACCTTCTTCGAATATAATATACCTATAACATTAGTGTTGTTATTTAGCATAAATTCACCAAGAATGAACGATGGGAAGAGAACAAAAAGAAAACAAGTGAAGAAAAGACAAAATGTGAGCAGGTTTAGTTAGAGATTAAGATCACGTCTACACCCTCGTCCATGCTCACAACCACGCCCACAGCCTCTCTATTTAGTGTGATGTTTGCCTGTGCCTTGGAATGCAAGATTTCCTGTAGACAAGTACTTAATAGATTTACAGAGTACTTAACTCTCTACATGAATTTGTGTGAGCACAATATGGACGATCTGATGTTTTCCGAAGAGGTTTTTATTTGTACAATATTATTTAAATTATTCTAGCCATAGAAATAGAAACATACATGTTAGTCTGTAGAGCATCCCTATCCCATATCTAAGCTAAGTTCACTATATGCATACATATATACAGTAAATAAATGTTATGTTAGACCAAAGAAAATCACAATCAATTGCATTGTTTACTAAGTTATCAGTTATTGTTGATATCTATCTGTCGATGGATAATCGAATTCTGGACTCCGAATAGATTTCTTACCATTCACACAGAGACTCCCATCGTTTGGGTGGGGAACGAGAAAAAGTACTATGTGGATTTTCAACCCTATGTATGGTTTGTGTCTGGGATAATCGAGAAAAAGCTCTCCGCCTGAAGTTCTGGTCGTTCACTGTTATTGTTGGACACCAAATATAAACTTGTCAATCGTTTTTAAACATCGTGGGAATTCGCAGGAGTTCGTTTTATAATTGGATCTCGATATAACTGTGGACTCTGAGGTGTGGAGATGGTTAGAAAAGAATCGTGCCACCTAAGGTTTCACCTAAGGTTTCAAACCAAGCCTACCCGAGTTCCCATCAACTCTATTGAGCAATGGAATTCCTGGCCGAAGGTGTGTTTTATATCCTGGATTATCCGAGAGACACTTGTTGTAATTGAAATGGCTCCCACCAGTCGCCGGCGAACCACTCCCACGGAGGACGTCCGTCAATTGCGGGCGGCGTTTTCGGCGATCCATAATGCGGGCGGGCTGTCGCGTACACGCAACGCCTTTGCTTGCATCCAGTTAATTAAATGAAGTCACCAGGAGGCGACGGCGCAGGGGGCGGAGTCGGAGCCGTAGGCGGAGGCGTGAGACCCCATGACGTAGCTCCTGGATCCGGCGGTCATTAATCTGGGCGCCAAAAGAGAACGCCCGTGTTCCACACGCGCAGCCGGGAGCTTCCACAGAGACGACTGAAGACGACGTCCGGTCGGGCGGGCGGTCGGCTGGAGCGGCGGAAGCAATGGTCGATGGCGTCCATCACATGGGCTGGCCTGACGCCTCAGTCGGTCTGGAGCACGCGGCGCAGCAGGTCGGACGTGGACGAGAGCAGCGAGCGAGGGAGCTGCCCGTGACAGTTTGTGGGCCGGCGGGAGCAGCACACGCTAGGGGGCGGGGGTGGCACGCAAATTAATTGCTGCAGTTCCACCCAATACCCAACACCCAGCACCGAACTCCGGGCGTCCGACGCGCCGGAAGCTTTTTCAATAACGTCATCACTGGGAATTGAACTTTCCACCGAGCGACGGGAACGCGAACGACGCGGAATAAACAAAGCGTTTAATTGTAAACAGTGCGCGGAGAATCGCGCGACCCGGACTCGGATCCACGGCGGCGCTCTATTGTGGATCCGCTGTTCGATCGGTGCGGAGTGCGCTGCCGGTTCCGGCGAAAGTCACGTACATCGAAATCCGACAAGTCAGACGAATCATCCCGATGGCGTCCTCCTGGACAAAGGCTGCGATTTGTTCGTGGCTCTGGCTGTGGCTGGTGCTGCGTCCGGACGAGAAGCTGGTGGTGTCCGGGGAGAAGCTGTATCCGTGCGACTTCATCGACACGGTGAACATCACCGGCAGCTACCGCTTCGCATCGAACGACTCCTACGTCCACGACGACGTCATCGTGCCGCGCCACCTCATCGCCGAGTACGACTTCGTGATGCACCTGAGCGAGCGCGTCCCGGTGCCGCGCCACATCCGCGCCTGTGTCTGCCAGCTGCGGCCCTGCCTGCGCTTCTGCTGCGGCCGCGGCCTCGTCTACGACGTCCGGAACCGCACCTGCAGCCCGGCCGCCGAGTTGAGCCCCGACGACGAGCGCATCGAGGTGCGGGCGCCGAACGGCAGCGTCGTCGTCCTCGCCACCGCGGATCACTTCACGCGGCAGGTGGGGGCGCCTTGCGAGAACATGCGCTTCGTCACCAAGGACAACAAGGTCCTCAAGTGGAATGTGTTTCCGGTAGTAGTTGTCGATGTCGCCGCGAGTGGAATCAATTACTTATTCTCCCTATCTATCCCTCTCTCTGCCTGTCCCCAGAACGGTACCATTTCGCGCAAGAACCACGCCTTCTCGCGCCACTACTGCCTGACACCCTTCCGGACCGAGAACGCCACGTGGGACTGGCAGCCGCTGGCGTGCACGGGCGAGAAGCTGCGCTTCGTCCTCGGCGTCATGGAGTGGACGTACGCCATATGTAAGAGATCTAGCCATAGCTTGTAGCTACCCAAGTCCCTCCGTCCCCTCCATCCAACCGTCCGTTTGTCCGTCTACAAGAGGTGAGCGATCTCGATCGATTTATTGGCCATTCATCGCGTTGGATCGACCATAAATCGGTCAGACTCATCCGCCCTACAGCATCCGGAAGCGAAAAGAACCGACCCATTGACCGACCACCCGACCGTGGTTCTCTGCCTGCAGGCCTCATCATCACCGTGATCTCTCTGGTTCTCGTGCTCCTGGTCTACACGTTGTGCACCGAGCTGCGGAACACCTTCTACGGCGTCGCCGTCCAGGCGTACGCCCTGTGCGTGATCGTCGGCTACTCGCTCCTGGCCCACCTCACCCTCACCGACCCGGCGCACATGTCCAAGGACGCCTGCGTGGCCGTTCGTAAGTCACCCCGGGGCCCCATAAGCCATGGGCTCCCCTTCGTCTGTCGATCACTCGCTCTTCTCTTCAATCTCCTCAGCTCGGTACGCCGTTCTCTTCCTGCTACTGTCGTTCTACATCCTGAGCTACATTAGCTTCAACTTCTACCTGCACTTCCACGGCATCGTGCTGACCAAGTGGATCTTCTGGCTGATGTTCGCCCCGGTCCTGGTCGTCGCCGTCATCTGGGCGTTCTTCGTGAGCCTGGACAGCTACGGCAACAAGCCCGTGCTGGGCAGCGACCCCTGCTGGTTCGACCGTGAGTTGCCCGCGAGCCGTCGCCCAATGTGTTCACGTGGTCCAATTGTTCGTTCTCGTTCCCCTCTCCGCAGCCCGCAACTGGTCAATCATGGTCTACTTCTACACGCCAGTGCTGATCTCGTTCGCGATCAGCGGGTTCTTCTACGTGCTGACGCTGATCCAACTGAACGAGCGGCCGGAGACGGAGCTCGCCAACCAAACGGCGGTGGCCATCGAGGAGAATCGGTCAGTTGGCGAAAAACTCGCCACCCCCACCACTCGCGAGCAATAATCGTTCCGGCGGAATTTATTTTATTGCAGATTCAACTCGTTCTGGAAGTACTTCGCCTACAACCTGGCCGCTTGGCTGGCCTTCATCACCGTGTTCGCGCTCAACTACTACCGACGCGAGAAGACCCACATCAGCTACGGCGCCTGCTTCTTCGTCGCGCTCCAGGGGTTCGGCGCCCTCTACAGCCTGATCGGGAAGAACCACCAGGTCCAGCACTGGCTCCGCAGGATCGAGAGCGACGCGTAAGTGCCGGTCGCCAGACCCGCGAATCCGCCGCAGACACTCACTTGCAGTCCTTGTCCTTGCATGTTCTTGCACCCTTCCCACAGAGACGAGGACGAGGAGGCGGACGACATCGAGACGCCCGTTCCCTTGACGAATTTCTGAGTGTGGCCATGGCTTCGCCTAGTCTTAAGGTCTTGCATTGTTCTTGATTTCTTCTTTCGCATACATTTCTGCACTTTCGTACGGCGCAGAAGGATTTATATAGATTTCCCAAAATACATTAATCGACACAGATGTTTTCACAATAATCAACGAATGTTTCGGATGTGTTTTCCATTTTCATTTTCATTTCCATTTTCGCGTCGTTTCGTTTCATTATTTCGGATATGGCAATATATTATGAATGGTTTCCAATCCGATCAGCGGAAATATTTATAGACTCATGTGAGGTGAATAAAGGTGACTCACCTCGACACCCCGCGCGCTCTGTGGCCTCTGGGAGAAGCCAGTGGAGAACGCGCTCCGGGCACTCGAATTACGATGTGAGGTTCAACGATCGGAGTGCAATTCTATAGGGCGGAGGCGGTGGATTTCGCGGAGGAATGCACGGAGTCGGGGCCAAATTCAGAGACTTCGTATTGACGGAATCTTGGGGAAATTCAGAGACATTGAATGGACAGAATCAAGGGCAAATTCAGAGACATCGAGACCCCCGAGATCGATTTGTCTAATCAAACCCGTCTCCGCTCACAGCCACAATTCCCCGGCCGCTGGGAAAACCCTCCACCTTCATCGTCCGCCCGACTGTCTGCCCAAGTTTCTTGAGTTCGACAGCCTCTGCACGCTTGCTGGAGCCCTGTTACGTTCGCCGATTTGATGGGTTTACGAGCCATCTTCCGTTGACACTTTTATGACCACTTAATGCCCGAATCATCGCACGGACACACGCACGACCGACTCCGGCCATTTACCACGCTCCCGAAATCGCTCGAGCCGTCGCGCGAGCTCGTTTTACGATATCAGGGCGCTGACTGCGAGACTGCGAGGCCACGACGACGGGCGGCGGCTCAGGCTGGGCGCCTGGTCGACGAGCATTCGGGCCGCATCTGAGCTGAGGCCGCGGCCGAGGCAGGCA
Source organism: Coelopa pilipes (assembly GCA_947389925.1). Taxonomy (NCBI): domain Eukaryota; kingdom Metazoa; phylum Arthropoda; class Insecta; order Diptera; family Coelopidae; genus Coelopa; species Coelopa pilipes. The sequence goes on along the minus strand of OX376699.1, from coordinate 26,328,594 downwards.
CCCCAGTCGAGTGGCGGCGAAAAGCCGAGCGGCAACAATTGTGGCCGAAAAACACCCCTAGTGGAGGGCGAGGCCGAATTCGTTCGTTGACACCATGTTTTCATGATTCGCCGTGTCCACGACGGTGGGCGGCGGTGGCCACGTTGTTGGGCAACATCGCGGCTACAAACCGAAACAATAACAACTTTCGAACAGGCGCGCACACGGTATCGCAAGACGTCCGCGCGGCCAAAAAAAACAAGAACAAAAAGAAACAAAAACAACTAAACAACCCCCGCTCGCTCCCCTTGCTCGCGAACGAGTTGACGAAATGAAGATAAACGTTCGAAAAACAACCCCAAGGAATACGCTGAGCAAACAAGACGACGACGTCGACGACGATTCGGAGCTCATCGCAGTCGTTATTGTGGAGTTGTAGTTGTAGTTTTGGTTGTGGTTGTGTTGGCCTATGGCGCCGATACGAGCACAAACACGGACACAGCTACAGCCACAGCCGCAGGCAGGACCGGATTCAGGACGACGTCTAGAGTGAAGTGTTGAAATTGCAGGAAGGTCCTCGTTTCGTGACTTTTTCTCTCCTCAAGCTGTTCAATTGCGCTCTGGAAGAGTCGGGGGTGGGAGGGTGTATAGTGAGGAAGGAAGAAGGAGCGCGCTCTTATACCAAGTTATAAACTCGACGAGGTCTCGCTGCTCATGGAATTCGCCTGCGAGGCCAGAGTGTGTATTTGAAATTTTAAGCGCCCACACACGCACGCACGCACACAGTAATCGAACTTGGGTGATTGTCTGCGCACACATACAAACACACGCATTTTTAAGTATCCGGGGTGCAGCAGGAGCCAGCAGTAGAACGAAGCCTCATTCTCAAGTTCGTCTTCAATTCAACTCTCTCCGCACCGACAGATAGACACGGACAGGACTCGCCCCAAGAAGCGCGGGGGGAACACGTGGGGAGGCGCTTTGAGCACGAGACGGTTAAAATGGCGGTAACAATAAAAGCGGCCATTAAACTGTCAGGAGCCGGCGGTCGTAAAAGCATCAACGAAGTCAAAACGCCAGGACGACAGGAACAGCAGTTGGTGGCAAATCTGTTAGAGCCGACGGGCCTCGATTTGAGGAACCCTGACTGACGATGATGGGGTGTCTGTGCCAAACCAAACCGTCGTCTGCGGATGTCCTAGCGACGTCCCGGGGTGGTCCTCAGCCTTTCAGCCAAGCGTGTGCTGTGGGAAGACACAGACTTCATTTGGTCTTTGAATTGGTTGCTCAGCATTAACAACAAATGCGGAAGTCTGAGGCACTGGGACAATCCCAACCCCCTCTTAATATAGAGTTCTTAATATAGATTATAGATCTACTTTTAGCGATCGACCTCAGGCGACGTATATTCCCGTGTTTGGAACTTAATTAGTCCACAAGAAAATGAAGATGATTGCGGAAGATGACATACAGACGACTCTCTGTATGTGGAGAGCAACCCCTAAAGCTCGGTGAAGGAAGCTTCTCGAAGTCAGGACCAAATCCCTTTATAGCAAAGCTCGCTTCCCCGTCCACTGGAAGAAGCAAACTGTTCCCAACATCTGGAGTCTGTGCGACCCCTCAAAGCTTATGGTTTCCAAAGCTTCCGAGAGCACCATAATTTCTCGATTTCTCTCTCGTAGGTCTCTCTCCGCCTGAGCGACATATCTCGCAGAGGGAGGGAGAGAAAGAGCTTGCACATGAGAGACGATATCAGAGAGAGAGAGAGAGAGTGAACTTGAGAGACGATTAGAGAAAAAGGAAAAGAAAACTTTACACGAACCACTTAAGGACGACACCGGCCGCCGAAAGTACTCGAGGGCCACGATATTCGGAGCTTCCGCGGTGGCAAGGTTGCAAAGTGCAGGGTCGGAGCCCAGGCCATTTGACGGAATTCGACACCAGCCAGGAAGATTTATATAGCCAAAGGATATTGTGCGCGCAGTGATATCTCACTCGAAAATGTGAAATTGAGAAATTGAGAAATTTTTGCATAAATCCATTTGGCGAGCGAAGCATGTGTGCGGCCCGCCTCGAGCCTCGAGCAGCCGGTCCCCTATGCCGAGCCTCCCTCCGAGGCCCTTCGCCAAGCGCCGGGTCAGAGCGCGCTCCAGGAAATGGAAGCTCACTCAAGTGCGTGGCTCTAATGATGTAGAAAATTTAAAGATATTGATATGCAATGTCTCCCAAACCAATCCATCTGAATATTCGCTCCTGCAGCAACTATCTGGGCGAGGGGAGAGGACGCAGACAGACAGAGGGGTGGATGTAAGTGATTTCCGGCCTTGATTGAGTTTTAAATTCTCGCTCGCCAGAGACGGTCGTGGACCACGCGACGACTACCAGTTACAGTGTTGCACATGTCAACCGAAGAAGGGGTAAAGGTTGGAGTTGTGTATGTACGGGAGACTGAGGAGAGTGGGTGGTTGGTTGTGAGTTCGTTCGAACCCACAGCAGGTTCCCACACAACGTCAGCCCGCCACACGTGCCGCTGACACCGAGTTATGAGGTCGGGTGGGGCGTGACGATGGGCGAATGCCGAAGGGTGAAGGGGGAGGAGGCGCCCAGTAATCCATTGATTTCGGATGCGAAATTATTTCATGAACCTAATTGCGTGCAATTTATAAATCGTATTTCATTTGTTTCAATTTCGACTGCGACCAACGCCGACTCTGACGCCGACCCGCCAAAGGTCGATCGTCGAGGGCTGGGGCGGGGTCGTCGCAGTGGCGAGAAGGGTACGAAATGGCACAATTTATTGTCCGCAATGTGTTGGGGCCGCGAATCCGAACCGAACCGAACGCGAGGCGGGATCCCTTCGTCCTTGCAGTGCTGCCAACCGGAGAGCGATTACAATTTTATGCGCGTCCGCCGCGACATTGATGGCAACAATTGGCCTTTTAATTAAGGCTAATAAATTGCTAATTGTGAATCGGCCATCTCGGTCTCCTGCCCGCCACCAGCCCCAAGCCTAATCTCAACCCCAACACCTCCACAATCCTTTCACTGCAAGCCCCACTAGGCAAATACAGAGGCGCCGTTCAGGAAGCTGGCTGGAATGAGGGCCCTTTGAGGTTTCCAGTCAATCGAGATTTAGTTAGTTGCGAGTCGAATCGAATCAACGACGTCCCTCCGTCGGAAGGCACAGACAGCGCCCTTAATTAATTAAATTCAGTCGCCACGTCTGCTGCGACACGAGGCGCCAGGCTTTTCTGAGAGCGACGAAACCACGGAAGTGCAACCACGAACCCACCACCCCCCCACCCCACCCTTCTGCTGCCTTCGCGTAGTGGATGGCGGCGACCGAACTTCGTGCAAGTTTCTAATTCGCACTTCGGAATCGAGGCCACTGCGAGACCGCGTACGCGACAGTGTCGGAGATCAACGAAGTCCCTTAGCTCGGCGACGACGGCGATTCCCACTCATGCTCCCAACTGTCTGTGAACGAAACCGCCTCATCAACACCATCAACCACCGCCAAGGCGAAGGCCCAGAGTCGCAGGAAGCTATTCGAATGGAGCGCACTTTTCGGCGCCACTGCATGGTACTGTACTTAACAATACCATGGGTTGGGCGGTTGGCGAGCGGTTTCAGGCGCCGCCACTGCACCGAAAGACTCCTAAGATATTCATTTAATAATGTCAGCGGCAAGTGTCAAATGTCGCCCCAAACAAGATCGAAGTTGCCGGAAACTGTTGGGCTGCCGCGAGCGCCGCGCGGAAACTTCTCGCAGCGAGACGCAACAACTGCGCGGAGTCTCGTCCTCGTTTATCATCTTCCAATACATGAACACACTTATTCTCGGCGAACTTCTGTTCTGCAGGCGACTGTCGGATGGGATCGAAGCCAAGTGGATCCATTGTGAGGAGTGTCGGCCCGCCCCTCGCCCAGGTGCCTCCTCAAATGACGATTGATCTCTGAGATTCCTGCTCCCCTCTCCTGTTCCCAACTCCCGGTCCTCGTTGGAATGGTATGGAATGCATGGATGTCGCGAGCGCCATTTGTTTGTGGGTTAATCGTCCGGAGTTCTCGAGCTCCTTGAGCCCTCGGCGGAGTCGGAGTCGCTCAGCTGCTTGTTTATGAACCGCTTCCTGCTTGCTGGCGATGCTGTTCACAACCCACTCTTGCTCCACACTTCTTGTCCTCACCCTGATCGTCCCCTGGTCGTCTTTAAAGTCGTCCACCGTAAACAAACAACTTGGGATCCGTTAGCGAGGCGAGTTCCGTCGATGGCGAAAGGAAGACGGGCCCACGGGGAGGATGGGGAGGGGGTGACATAATTTCACTCGAATCTGGGAAAAGTTTTCTGTCTGTTGTTCGATCGTAAATCTTGCTGCGGACCAGTTAAACCCAAATATTGTCGTCTGCGTGCTTGTGGAGGGTCCCCGGCGTTGTTGTTGTCGCTGCTACTCCTTCTCCCAGGGACAAAGTGGAATCCTCGTATTTGGCTTAGTGTCTACGTTGTTGTGGTCTTGTTGTGTGGTGCATGGACACCCGGAAAATGGTGTGAACACACACAATAAAATGCCTTAAATAAATATTTGGCCGCAAACCGAGCCTGGTGTTCCGACCACCCAGCCCCGGGCAGGTGGTCCGAGGTGCTGAGAGGTGGCCCCGAGATGGATTCATGCACTGTCGTCTCCAACTAATCGTCGTTTCTCCAATTTACGACGCTTCTAGCATGGATGGCGCCGGAATCGAGATTTATGGACCGAAATTGGAAGGGAGTCGACTTGCTCATGATCTATTGGAGCCCCAGTCAAGAGGTGCGTTTAACCCTTTGGGGGAAGCACTTGTGATGATTTTCGGAGACAGCTTGCAGGCTATTGAGGGTCCCGGTGTCTGGTTCCTGGCCAAATCGTTGCCTTGTAAGTTCCCCAGTAAGTTCTTCGCGTTTGAATTTATTCGCCGAACCCAGCGAAGCTGTTTGCGAAAACATTTCCGCAATTTTCCAATTTTGTTCACTTGCAAAAGGCAAACAGCGTACAAATTTATTTTCGAGTAATTTTCGATAAATTTCCATCGATTTCTTCGGGGACGACGTTTGCGCTTGCCGGTTGCCGTGTTCGCGACAGTCCGCAGGATCCCCTCGGCCCCCACTAACCCTCGGTCTCCACAACTGCTCCTTCGTCCACGGCGTCTTCATCTCCATCTTTGTTCGCTCGTCGTCTCTTCGGCCCTGTTTCATTTCGTCCGGTCTCCGTTCTTCGTTCCGCTTCCCGGAGCATTTCGTGTCGGAATGTTTTTGGTCCTTTGAATATGGCACACGGACCGAGCAGGGACCCGGGGACCTGGTGCCCAAACGATGCATCCGAAAGGCAAAATTGCGAAACTGCGAAATTTCAAAATGGCAAAACAGCGCTTACCGGGGGAAGGGCGGAGGCAAATTTAAATATTGCGAAACTTGCGACCTGCCCCCGAGGTGGAGTTCGAGATGGTGGTGGAAATTCGGGGCAGATCGAAAACTTTGCGTGTAAATATGAATATTTTATTTTATTTCGATAATTAATGGCGAGCTGCTCGACCCGACCCAACACGACTCAACCTGGACCCGGGCCGGGGGCCACACGCGAAAGGACCTCTTACAACACCTACCCTCACGTGTGCAACGGAGTAATCTAATGAGGTGCCGATAAAAAGGTGCGATGGAGCCGGCACTTCCTTTCTGTCCAACTTTTCACATTCGACGTCCGGACTGTGAACAATTCTAAAATTTACATCTATTCTACCGAGGCTCGCAGTCGCGCGAATTCTGCCCCAATTTAGTTAATCCCCATGGCCCCGGCCCGGCACCTGTTGAGTGCTTTTTCCATCTGAATTACTCGTGATTCCCAGGCAGATGTCTTCCGGCCGGGGTTAGGCAGAACATTCGTATTAATATCATGTAAATTGAATTTATTATCCTCGGAAAATTCATTGTCTGCGGCGTGAATAGAGTGCACGGAAGCTTCTCGAGTGACCCCACAAATTTCTCTCTCTCTCCCTCTCTATTTCCTCTCTCTCTGTCTCTCGATTTCCCTTTCGTCCTAGTCCATTGTTGACCTCGGCCGTTTAGAATGACAAAGTTCGCTTAAGTTACGTCCCCTAGGGCGTTATTAATTTGCCCAACTTTTGGTCGACCGCTCGTTCCGTTTGATAACTTCGATGTCCAAGAATCCGGCAACCGATGCAACCTTGCGAGACGGAGGGGGCCGGCTAGGACGGATGCCCGGCCGAGGGCGAAGTTATGGTCACGGTAGTTCTTCGCAATGCATTAGGCCATCCCCCTTCAATTGGCAATAGTTTGTAGTAGTTTTGAGTAATGAAGTTGAGTATCGTTTTAATTTAAAATGACTCGTTTCTATAATGAGCATTCTGGGCTGGAGGCGCAGAGATCGAATAATTCACCCTAATTGCTATTTTCCTATATATCGATTATTAATATTGCAGAATTTGGAATTCAATATTCTGCCTACGAGTCGTCAAAATCGCAGACCACTTGATGCGGCTGAGTGGGATGGTCTCTAGATTTATCTCCAGGTTTGGGTACGTCGAAGAATTATTTCCATGAACTAGCCCCGACTCGTCGGGCATCGAGTCAAGGATCATCGCAGAGTTTCTTTTCGCTCTTCGCGTCCTAAACAAATACTCACTGGAATGCGCTCCTCTCCTAATGAGGGTCGTCCAAGGGCGTGACCGGGGGTGTGGACGGAATCAGACGGCTCGAGGAACTGGCAAATTCAACAAGTGTCGACCCGCCCTGACAAGTCGTCACGTTGACAGGCGGACGTCGGCGAAATGAGACGAAAAGGAAGCCAACAGCTCAATGGCCGCCTCATCAACGAAACTTTTCGTCCTCGAATATGATTTGATCTGGTCGAGGAGAGGGTGGGCAGGGCAGGGCAGGTTATTGGGTTGAGGATGAGGCGATTGGAGGATCACAAAGTGACGGGTCTGCAGACGTCATTCAACCCCACACACCAAAATCCACTCCGTCCGACTTTCGTCGATGGACAGACGAAATTCCTCTAACCAGGACTCACACTGCCGAATTGGCTGTTGTTTTGTGCGGACGGACGCTCCAGGCCGACGCTCCGGCACAGACGGCCAGCCAGAAGTTGGCCTTAAATTTATCGTCGCGCCACTTCCGGATCCGGCCCTGCGCCTTCTTAAGAACGAGCGCAAATTTATGTCCTGGCTTTCGGCTCGCCACGGACTCCGGACTAAAATGCCAGGGTCTCCCTGGACAGCACCGTCCAGTCTTCGGCTCGTCGCCGCCGGGACAATTGAGCTTTCAACCAAACATTTACAACAACTCCGCTCGGAGCCCGGAGTGCGACAGGGACAGCCGCGGGGTCCCCTCGGGTAGGCAGGCGTCAGCTGCCGTCATGTTTATCGAGGTGGACACGGCCGGCGCCCAGTCCGCGTTGGGGCGAAGGCAGAATTCAGTAGTGGAGCGGAAAACCTGGGGAAACCTCGGCTGGCGAAACTTATAAAAGTTGCAGCAAGTGCCTCCGTGTCCGGTGTTAAATCAGTCCGATCGCCGGGATAGACCGGGGGCCACCACCCCCTTCCCCGTAGCCTGCACTGACGAAGACGGTGACTGACGGTTGTCGGTGAAGGACGTTTATTTTTAATCAGATGCCCTTCTGGACTAGGCCAGGGAAGGTTCTGCTCGCCAGATGGCCTGTTGAGACGACCCACCGCGGCTCAAACCGACTCCACAGGCTCCGCAGGCTCAGTAAATAAGTCTGGACGAATGCTTCGTGCATTCCTGGTATCAAGGTCTGCCCGCCCGAAGGCATCCCATCTCTCTGACAAGCCATCACCCTTCGCAATTATTCCGATGCTCCGAGTTGTGCTAATTGTTTCCATAAATAATATTCCGAGCCGCAACCGATCCGTGGCGTTTCCTCGAATGCTCGACGTGAGCCATGTGATCGTTTATGTGTGTGTGTGTGGGTGTAGGCACCTGTCACTCACCCTCTCAATACGAGCACGAAACAATGTTGGAAGTTTTCAACCGAAGGCCAAATTCAAAACCAAGTTGATAACCAAGTTTGCCGAGATTTGCAATTTCTATCAATTAAGAGCGAGGCCAGGACAAAACTTCAGACACTGTCAGAACTTCCAACACCAGCACCAGCTCAAATATATATATTCACACATACACACAGATACCTAACAAGCATTTTTCATCTGTGAACTAACTGTCCATCGAACACCAGATCCTGGAGGTTCGAATAATTTATTACGGCAGCCTTGAACTTGTCCACGAGCCCTGCGAAGGATGCGAAATGCCGCAGGAATCAAATCTTCGGAACTTTTGGCCGTCGCTCCTGGACCGCGTGGCTTCGTCTCGTTGCATCGGAAACGGGTGTTGGAAGGACTCCTGACCAACCTAATTCAGTCGTCCAGTTGCTTTTAATTGAATGGGAGGGAGTGAAATGGGAGCGTGGCTGTTAAACTTGGGGGGATTTAGCAAGATGTTCCGAGTTCCTCACTGCTTCTCTGCGCAGCAGGATGGGCGCTCCATGAGCTCCCTCTCTGTGCTCGCTTTTTCAGAGAGTTCAGAGAGTCAACAACGTTGGCGTCGCGTGTCCTTCCGCCCTCATCGACATTCTTTGCGGTGCCATCGTTGCGGTTGAAATCGGCGCCATCTGCTGCACCCACTTGAGAGCGGGTTTCAAGAGATTCCTGGGTTAATTGTATCAGATCGATTGTATCGCAAATTAAGCAAAAACAAAGGAAGACCGAGCATGGGTGACTTATCAAATTCCGAAATAAACCGGCCTGTGCCGGCCCCGCGTGGTGCACTCGATTCGCGATCCGCCTGAGTGGTCGCGGCGTCTTCTCGTTGGCTTCTCGTCGGTTGTCAGCGCCATATCAATCAGGAACCCGGCATTGTCGTCGTCGTCGTCCCCATCGCCGCCGTCGTTGGCTCCGATTGGGGTCGGGACAATGGCACAAAGTAGCTGGCAACAACGTCGACAATGGCTTGTTCCTCGCGCGTCTGGCGCATCCACTTGAAGGGGCGGACCGTGGCATGTTGGTGGGCGACACTTGACCCACTCAACGCGGCGCGCCGAGGCGAGGAGGGCGAAGCAACTGATCAAAACTGTTCTCGCTTCAGGGCTGGGCTGGAGAGTCGACTGGGCCAGGAGCCGGGAGGGGAGCCAAGGGAAACATGGCACGTGGGAACAAGGTTGGAGGGAGGAAAATTGCGTCGAATCGACACCGCCAGCCGCACGTCCCAATTAGGATTACGCCCGACACAAAGTAGTGCAGAAAGTTTGTTACCGGTTCGGGGAAATCGAAGCTTCAGCTTCAACAGACAGCGGAAGCTCCGTCTACACATGGCAGAAGTGTCGATCCAGTTGGAGCAGTAGTAGCAGCTCCTCAACATCCTTCAGCTCCTTCTGCTTCTGATTCTGCTTCTCCTCCGGAGGGCAAGTCGGCAGACGGCTGCTGTTCGCGACGCAGTGGAGTCGGGAACTTCATAAGCTTCCACACAACCCCGGTGTCGACTCCGGCACACGTGAGGCAGGGCTTAGGGTTCATTCAGTCGTGAGATCTCGCAGCTCCGTCCTTACTTCCTTCCCGAGACTCTGCTTCAAGAGGCGGCCTCCGACACACACTCACTCCGCCGTGCCAGGCGGAGGTCGCAAGAAAGGAGTGCGCCCGGCATCGGCAGCTGGAAATGCCTGCTTCCCGTCGGCTGACAGTCCATGTCAAAGTGTCGGAGGATCGGCGCCTTCGCCTCCTCGTCTGCCTGCTGCCCGCTTCTCTCCTGGCTTCTTTCTCTCCGCACACGACTGCACTGTTTCAGCGGTTCTTTATCGCATATTTGCCTAAGTTTCATACTTAATGAAATTTCCCCTCCCGAAGACGTGACCGGAGCGGGAGCGTCAGTAGGAGCGGGAGAGAGAGAGAGGGAGGAAGGCGGAAAACTTATGTGCCGCAGGTATTGCATCCTTCCCCTCGTCGTTAGTGTTGGTTTGTCGGCCTCAGCGGGGTGGGACCGGGGTAGCTGGGCGACAACAAACTTTAACAACCGACAGGGGCCCGTGGGGAAATCACTGGAGCGGGCTGTGGACCAGTCCTTGGAGCGTCTTGTGGTGCCACCGTCAGCGCTTGTGGGTCGCAGGAGAGGCTCGGGTCAAAGTAAGTCGCGGCCCAACTACGAACTACTTGTTGTTCGATTGAAGGGTTCCCAGGTTGTGCTTTAAAAATGCCGATAACCGTTTTTTACCCGCGGTTGGTCGCGGGGTCGATTCGTCAGTCTCTCCTTCGGAGAATATGTCTTCCAATGAGAAGGAGGCGACCGACCGAAACTCGAGCCGGAAGCAGGGAGAGAGAGGAGAGAGGGAGACGAGTGCCGGGAGATATTTTATCTCTGCGTCGAAATCTGGAAATAAAATTTGCCAAAATTCCGAAAGAGATTGAGAACCGAAGAAAACTTTCCGTGAAAGTGTGAAAGAATTTCTTGGCAACTTTTCGGATGAGTTGCCGACGCTCGGTCGCTGGGGTAGTGGAGGAGCTGGGATGGAAGGAAGGAAGGAAGTCGTCGCACCCTGCCGATGCCGCCGGTCTGCACCAAACGCCACCTCCAGTCTGCAGTCTAGGCGGCGGCCTTTACGTGATCGCGTTGACAGACCCACGCCGGGGGAGGAGGAGTGGGGTTGGGTCACTAATTCCTCGGTTCTTTCCCCCCAATCCAATAATGGAGATTCGCACTAAATGCATACGCAGACGGGCAAAATTATCGAAGAGCGGCGAAGCAGGCTCAGGCTGGAATTATCCGGAATCTTTCACTTGTCCCGTACTTCCTTAATAGGCTTCCGTTCGCTCGATGCGCTGGACGGCTTCGGGCTCGACTCCCTCGCGAACCCTGGTCCTTCGCCAACCCCTGGCCCTCCGCTGGTTCGCCATCCGGTCCGGAATTCGCAATTCCATTCGGGCGAACGGGAGGCAACATAAGCTTCGCAGGACCATGTGTGAGGCATGACATTTATGCCAATTATTACACGCATACTACAGCAACGAACGTGGCTATAGTTATTACTACTACTACAACAACAACAACAACGTCGCGGCCACCACCACTACAACTACTACACCTAGCGCAACCACAAAGGAATCGCCGAGCCACAGCTTCGGCAACAACAAGTTCATTTCCCTCTGTCTAATGCCCTACTTTCCCACGCTCCTCCGACCCGCTCATTCCCTTGCACGGACACAATCACAACATGTGTGTCTGGTCGAGAGACGGTGGGGGCGATGGCGGTTGGGGTTGGGGTTGGGGTTGGCGTTGGGTTTTCGTTCGGCACGTCCGCTACAAACAAACATGTTGAGTGGCCATAAATCAGGTTCATTCAATTCACTTAAGAGCCTTTTTTAGCGCATAACCAAATATGAGACTCGTCGTCCTCCTCTTGGTCGTCAAGGGTCTCTGCTCTGCCCTGCCTGCCTCGGCACCACCATCGGCTCCCCCATTAACTGCGGCCACGGCAAATGACTAGATTTGACCGGCTTCCGCACACGTAGGCGGCCTCCTCGGGGCCTGCGCCGGTCACTCGGCTGTCGATCTGTCCGTCAGTCGGCCGGACGAGCGGCCCCAGAGCCGGGACATGCAGCAAATTGACTCCAAGCATGGATATTCGCACTAATTCCACCCGAAAGAGGAACAACACCAACAACAGCAAACAGTTGAGCAACCACTACGGCAACAACAACAACAACACCAATGCCCCACAGCAAATTCGTCTGAGCCCACATTAGTCGTCTTGTTTTCTTTGTCCAACTCTACGGCGCAAATAACAATAAGTCCAGTGGAAGCGGAGCCAGAGGGCGGAGTCCGTCCGCCGAAGCCACCAGAGGTGCGTCCCGTGGAACTCGCCCCGACCGGCCTGAACCGGACTTGACTTTTGTGCGGTGTCGCTTGGGTTGGGCAGGTCGTGGCTTAATGGCCCGGATGATTCCTCAGAAATGCACAAACAATTATACGCCATCGTCGAGTTCCCCAATGAGGCCGGCTTTCTGCGAAGTTGCCAAACAATCCCGGGTCCCTGAACTGGCCAAGCGACCTATTCTTTTGGGGGGGCCGAAATGCCAGAGAAACATTCATAGAAGGCTGATTAAGTTCCCTGGACTGAAGTCAAATATCTCCCACCAGAGAAAAATACACAAAGTGTAAATGTCAAGTTCAAAAACTCAGTTTATTTTTTTTCTTATTTGTTATGTTTATTATTATATTAATTCTAATTCTTTGTTGTAAAATTTTACATTTCGGGCAATTATTTTTGTTGTTTGAAAGGAGCAATGTCCTAAATGAGATGAATTTGTCGAACTTCAGACAAAAGGATTCTCCCAAGACCCAGCATAAGACGCATGGTGAAGGAAGAAGGTGAAGGAAGTAATATATAAAATATTAGAGTTCATGAGTTGTAGATATAAGCCAATATAAAAGGAATTCCAAAAAAAATTATATTTATATTTTGAACACGAGTTCAAACGAGTTTTTTCTATATACGTCTACAATTTTAACAAAAGCATTCAGAAGTCAAACCTCTGACGTTCAAAGGTAATTACAGGAAACCTAAAAATTCCTTACAAAAACATGTCCTTTTATATCTAACAGTTATTGCGTGTTTCAATGTACTAAATTTAAGATTATCTTTCGAAATGTTTAAATAACAGGCTCTGTCTATAATTAACGTTTGTTTATCTGAGCTCCGAAGATTGACACCTCTGTAGAACGAACAGTGTGGTGAAGAAACCTAAAAGCTCTCATCAACACAGGGCATTCAAAAGGATTAAAAATAAATCCGCGTAGATGTTTATATACATTTGGTTTCGAACCTTGGATGTTGAGAAACATTATAGGTTGAATTATAGGATAAATCAGAACAGTTTGAGTGCAATAGTTTTTTAGCTGAACTGTTTGAGTGCAGAGCAATAACAGTTGAAATAATTCCTGCAATACAAATGTCCGATGGGAGAACAAATAATATTTCTATAATAAAACAACCAATACTGAGCAAAAATGTATGTGATGAATGGAAAATTTAAAAAAAATCGTTGAGTGCAGAGTTTTATTGCTCTAAGGGCCTGAATGTTAACATTAAACTGCTGTACAAGCCAAGGTATGTACAAGGGTATGTTTAGGAAACAGGGTGGCGTTGAGTGTCATAGCGTGGGAAAAATGCTATAATGATGAAATTACTATTATTGACAACTCTAGTTCGAGTCCATCTTCAGTGTCAGGCAGTCAAGTAGCAGAGTTCGTTTCGTAATAGGAATACGGCGAATCGTTTGCGGCGAAATTGGCTGGGCTTTTCTGACACTTCTTCAATCGAAGCCTGAAAGTATGCAATCAGTGCTTGAATACATTTTTATATATTTTTTTTATTCAATATAAATATCAGTAAGTTTGTACATTTACCTTTTTATGAGGTTAAATTATAATATTGCAGCATATATTTAAAATTTACTTGAAGAATATACATAGTTAGTATCATATCAAGCCAAAAAATAGGGAAAAACCTTCGAGAATAAGAAATTTTTGAAGTAAGCCCTTTTAACAGCTTCCTCACGAAAGTTGTAAAAGTGTTTTAGTTATATGAATTGCTGATTGTTTCTAATCTTGAAGATATACAGCTGTCATCAAATCTTTGTGTTATATCATTCATAAACGTGATTAACATCTTTTCATTAGATTGTGAATGCAAAACATTTGATAAAAATCTTCTGTTCAAATTGTAGATTTGTTTTAAGTTTTTATTTTGAATAATTTGCATATTTTTGATGTCAGTTGGCATTTGTCAGTTTTATTGACCAAACTTGGCACGCATACGTTAATATCGGTTTGATACACATTTTTATATTAGGAGTTTATTCTAAATGCTCAACTTCGCATTTCGATTAAGCAGAGATTGTAATATGTGATTCTTAAAAGTTAGCTTAGTATCGACAATAACTCCTAAATAATTTACATATTGTTGTAAGGGAATTTCGGAACCTTCAACTACTAGCCTTATGTTAGGAATCCTTTTTGGCGATTTACTAAAAGGAAATATTGCCATTTTTCGAAATACTTTTTTGATCACAATCTTTATATTTTTGATAGTTTTGCGCTGGAGATTAGAGCGGAATCATCTGCGTAGAAGGCGACTACTTGTCGTTGTGGCACCTTAAAGTCCGCTGTATAAATGGAATATAGAGTTGGAGATAGTACGGAGCCTTCTGGCGATAGTTCGGTGCCTTGACTTCTCATTTTCCAAAGAAACCACAAAAGACCTTTCTTCAAGAAACGACTTTGAATGTTTTGTAAAACGATTGGAAATGGGAATTGATGCAGTTTATATATGAGTCCATTACGCCAGATTGAGTCAAATGCCTTTTGTATATCCAGGAACACCACACCTGTACTTTTCCTATTACATTTATTCGAAAAAATTAAGTTGTATACCCTTTTTAGTTGATGAACGGTTGAGTGTCCTCCTCTAAATACCTTTTGGAATACCTTTGCACGATGCCGGCCATTGACTTCCCTGTCAGTCCGCCAGCCTCTTTCGCTTTTGATTCTCCTGCAATGGGGTTCACCTCCTCCTCCTCCTCTCTTCACTAAATCCTCTCACATTCCAAATATTCAAAGTGCGAACCAACTGGATTCGTTCGCGGCGACTTCGAATTCGAATAGCGATGGAGGATTACGGGTGATCGATGCGATTCGCCGACACCTGCCGGTGGTGATTTGCACGAATTAACACGCGGTGATAACAGACAAACAGACCAACAGACAAACCGACAGACGACTAGTAGACAGATGGACGTGCACAGACAGACTTTTGACGTCAGGCACAGGTTTGTATAAAAATTCCTGATCATTAAACTGCAGGGCGCTGTTTGTTGTTTTGGCTGTCGGGGATCCTCCTGCTGAGGATGTCGTTGTTTTTGTTTACGGAGTTCGATGCGATCAGAATATTGAAATCTGGACGTAAATATTCCTCGTCTCAATGGAAGTCAATTCACTTTGCCACAGAGAGATCAGATCATGATCAGGGTCCCCCAGCTCCAGTGCTTCTGTACTCTCAACCGCCCCAGCCCCACTTTCCCCCAGCGACCCACCAAGGAACTCCCACTTATTTCGATCATAGCGTGGAATGGCTCCGCGATTCCAAGTGCGCACTTTGACTAATTTCCATTTAATTCCGTTCTATTAATGGAGCTCGGAGCAACACCTCAATCGAATGCGCCCACTCGCAACGACCCGGTGCAGATCAATAACAACAACAAAAGACAATAAGAATAACAACAACATTCGAATCACCTGCTCGATACTCAGATAAATCTTTCGACCAGCCAAATGGGAAAACATATTGAAAATATTAATTGAGTGGCAATCATTCGTCACGTGTCTGGCTCTTCGTCTTCCTCCAGCGATGGCGCGGGGTGGGTGCCGACGGTGGGTTGGAGGGCGGGTGGATGATGGGGTGTTGGAGGTGGAAGGAGGGGCGTCAGCGGTCGCGAGTGGGCAACGGTGGCGTCAGACCCCGGCTACGTCGTGTTTACTACAGCCAGCGGCGCCCCCTCTGCCAACCCATCGACCTCGCGTCGTCGTCGTCGTCGTCGTTGCCACCCGAACGACGTCATCGTTGGTCTGGCCAGATGAAAGTGAGTCCGGGACCCGCGGCGCCCGCTCGTAAAGTTCGCCGATTCCCAAACACAAGTGTAGAAACCCGCGCCCACGCCCACGCCCACGCGCCCAGGAGGTGGCGCGGGTGCCGGGGCCGGCCGGCGAGTTCATTCACGAATTCTATATCGAGACTTCTGATCAGTGACGTCACGTCGACCGGGCGGGACCCGGCGGACCGCGTTTGTTTATCGCGCGTAGTCGGGCTTTCAATGAAGCCATTAAATTTTAACACCTTCCCAGGGCGGGGGACGGCGGCTGTCGGCAATCGAAGAATTGCCTCATCCACGCATTTTCCAGATTGCGATTAGCGTCGATTTGCTGGCGTCTGCGGAAATTGAGTTTAAATGGAGTACCCGCCCCCACGTCGTCCCCAACCCCATGAGGTTCGCCACCTCTCGATTTCCACTTGCGATCGGTGATGAGACTATTCGCTAATTTTAGCCGCCTTTCGCCACTTTGGCGCTCCTCCATATAGAGTTATTATTTATGGATCACTTGTGGGAAAGCAGCGGATGCGGGTGCGGGTGGCGCAGGAGGGCTGGGCGAGGGGAGTCGGGGCTCTTCATAGGCAAGCTTCGGCTGGTTTCGACATTCCGAGAACGAGCGATTCGAATTCTTTCCTCGGTAACCGAACCAATAAGGCAAGGTGTTCATGGAGGTTCATGCAATTCTCCATCGCTCTGATTGTAGAACGCGCTCCTTCTCAAGCTGCCGCCTCGTGCGAACGCCTTCAATTAAATCACTGTCGCGTGCCTCGATGTCCACCCTTCGCGGACTCTCGTCCCCCGCGACCCTTCGTGGTTCGCCGTGTCTGCCGACGCTGCGGCCGGCTGACCGGTGTCGATGGCCGCAGTTGTCGGGCTTCGCCGCAGTCGCATTTGGGATTACGACACTTGGTATTAATTTGCGACGTATCGACATCTGGCCCACCATCAACCACCCCTCCCGCATGTTGACATCGTTCCCTCCTCGTCCTGGCACCACGATGGAAGATGGAACGAGGCGTGGAGAATTATACTCAATCATGCTTTCGGTCTTCTATGGGTTTTGGTTTTCACCAAACAAATACCTTGAGGTTTCCCAACATGGGATATGGTTTGAACTCAGAGATCTCTCCCAGTACTACGCCTGGAAGCCATCACATCACATCACATCAATCACAGCACATCTCTGGCTGTAAGAATTGTCCGCCACCCTGACGTTGCCAATTATCGATTCGATCGGGGAGGCAGCGCGGTGGCAGTTGTTGTTGTCTCTATGCCATTTCCCATTTGCCACTTGCCATTTGCTCAGCCTTACTCATGTCTCACTAGTTGAGCGTGAATAAGCGCCAATATGAGTGAATGATTGCCGTTTCTTCTGCACTTTTCTCGACTAGTTTCTCGACTGACCCGGGATCAGTGTGTTTTTTCGCACAAACCCCACAAACTTCTGCGAAGAGGCCATTGTGGCTGGCTCTATGTCTGAGGACGCCTGAGGAAGGCCCATGTATGGAATAAATAATTGTCTGCGCGATTCGTGGAAACATGGAACGGAAATGGCGGAGGGAACGGAGGGCGAACTGTCCGCGGCAGACAGAGCAACCGGAAATAACCGCAACAACTCAGTGCTTCAAACGAAAGAGAAGGATTCTGTGTGAGAGACAGGGCTTTCAACTGGTTCCAACTTGTCCGGGAAATAAATCGAAGTTCGAAAATCGAAAATGTTGCAGTAGAAACTGCAAGACAAGACACGAGTCAAACTTTTACATTCTTTCGCATAGAAATCTGTATAAATCACTAAAAGCATCCGCATTCGCATCCGGATCCGGATCCGGATCCGGTTCGGCGAGCAAAGTTTTCTACATTTTATGTTTATCACTTTTGTAGTTGGTCTTGTGGTTGCTGCTGCTGCTGTTGTTGTTGTTGATGATGCTGTCGCAGCCACTGCCATTCACAACTAATTCCCATACAAGGTCCCAGCATTCGAAGCGCCTCCTGTGCCAATTCTCGCTGTCATGCGAGTGGCATGACGAGGGGACGTCGCCAGGTGGGGGAGCGGAAAGTTTTGGGAATTTTCGCTCCGGGCGCCCATGTAATTTATGCAATTTTCTCAACAACAACGACGGAACTCCCTCCGCTCCGCTCCACCAAGGTGAGTGGAGAAAGTTTCCAAGACTCGATTGTCGAACGCAACAAATCAATTGGAATTTTTCGACTTCCACCCGCTCATCCGCCTCATCCCCTCGGGCCTCTCCTCCCTCCCTTACGACCCTCACTCACAGCTCCACCTGCTCCACCTGCTCCTCGTTGTTTACATCGATGCGCTGCCTCTTGTTTAGAACCCTTGCCCAGCGTTGTTATTGTTTTGTGCCGGAGTAGATGCATCAGTCGGAGTTGTTGTTGCTAGTGCTTCCATGGCTGGTGTGGCGGTTGTTGTTGTTGGTCTGCTTTGTGAAGTGGTTTTGTTATTCTTTCGGGCACAAAGTTCTCGATCGCCTCCGCTCTGCGAGTCCATCTCGGCAACGACTCCTCCGCCTATTGATTGAAGTTCTCTCGGAGCTCATAAATTCCCACCGCAAATGGAGTGATAGATAATTTCCGAGGATAGAGCCAAGGGTCTCGTCTCGCTTTGATGTAAACAAGGCATTCATCTTGGAGTTTTAGTGCAGCTCCACTCTGACGTCGGCGTCTGCATCGGCGTCGGCATCGGCGTCGATAATTAATTTCCCAGATGTTTTCCAAACAACTCAGTTCAAAGAGCTTTCGAGGCGAATGCAGTTCAAAGAGCTTTCGTGTGAGCCTTGAAAATGGTGGGGACGGAAAGGGAGCGATGGCGGTTCAGCGATGTAGTCGGCGCCAGAGAGAGAAAGATGGATGGAAAGAACGATAGGTGAGGAGTGCAAATTGATCGATGATGCGCCAAGTGCACTAGCAAGTTATTGGCATGAATATACATAATTCACGGAGGAGTCTGTTGGGGGTGCTGAGAGGACCGCCAGGCTTTGCAACCAGTCGGTCCACTGAAGGCACCTCTTGGAGACCTGATCGAGGTTATATGAATGAGGCGTTATGACCTGGGGGCAGCGCGGTTGCTGGCCATGGCAAATGACCCAATTATCCCTCTAAGAGAGGAGAGGAGTCCATTTGGCATTCGAGTGGAACTGCAGTGAACTGAAGAATTAACTATCGGTATTCAGCTTATTATTGATAATATAAACAAAAACAATGGACTCTTTTTGCGAGGAATGTTTTTGAAAAAAATACCCTCATATTCGTTGCAGTTGAAACACAAATATTTATTCTGGTAATTCGTATTTATCGGATAATTCACGAGGTGGTGGGAAGGTGGCAGGGTTTGGAAACAATTAATGCGTAGGATGAAAAACATTTGCGCTGAATTCCACAGTCAATTGAATTCAGAGAACTTTCCATTTTCTATTTCCCGTCAATGAATGGACGGTCGGGGGCGGCAGGATCGGTTGCAAAGGCCAGGTTTCCAGGTTGGGAGTCGCGGGTTTTGTCAGTTCACGCGATGATGGTGGGCCGGTCGATGGCCGGCGGAAACAGCACAGGTGAGCGCCACGTCATCCAATTGGGGGATCATTAGAGGCGATCGCACTTGCATCAAGCGGTCAAGTAAACACGGGCATGACGTTCTGGGCTTCCGGTGCGTTATGGCCACGATGACGGCTCTAATGGCGGGCGATCGCGATCGAGTCACGGGCCGATAATAAACATAGCGGTCTCGCGAAGACGTGGACGGCAATTAATGGCTCCACAAATCATTTTTATTTGCTTTTAATGCACTTTGGAATTTCGCTCGAAATAGGGAACATCGCATCGAGGAGAAATCGGCAAGACGCAAGCAGATTCTGGTGTTACCGGCGATGCCAGCGAATGGTTAATAAATTTCCCATTAATGGCTTTTATGGCGCATCCGACTCGAATTCGACTGGACTTGAATCGATCGGAGGGTGGCGTTTGGCGTTGGAGCACCTTACGGTGGTCTTTACTTTTCAAATGGGCGGAGATTTATTGGCCGATTGGCAGAGCTCCCTCAAGCCTCCTTCCCGACCGCACTCTCTCCGTTCGTATCCTGTGAGGGTTGGGAGTTGAGTAATTCTGCCCGCTCTGGAGTGATGGATCTCGAATATGATCGTGAGATAAGGTGCATATAATCGCCAACCTGAATGCTTTCCGCCACTGAGATTTAATGCCTCGATTCCCCAGTTGCGTTGGAGCAGCGACTTTGTTAAGTTCAACCCCCGCCCGCCTCTCCCCGACCATTTGTCTGCGGGCCTCTCGTCCTCGTCCGCTTCCGACCGCCCGCCGCTTGACCACCAGCTCGTGCCACAGTCGTTCCTTGATCTCCCCCTGTTCCCGTTCCGAGGCGCTGCACCCAGGTGAAGGCGAGTGTGGGGATTGTATTTATTGTTCGGAAAATGCAATTGTAATCTATGCAATTTCTTTCTTTCCTCTCCAGCGAAAGCGAACCCAGACCAACACGAACAACAAAGACAATAACAACTACAGCAACATCGATAACAAACACCTCAACATCACTCTCGGACGCGGCCATGGCGGGAGATGGGCAGGAGGTGGAGCAGTTGGAGGAGGAGGGCCGAGTTCTTCCCCTCCGTTGGCTTCCTGCGAACTGATTAATTGCAGGCAATTAATATGAGTTGCCGTGCCGAGAAGTCGTTCCTAAGTATGTCGGCCCCTCGCCCGCTATTGTTGGTGCTGCCCTTGCTGCTGTCGCTGCTCCTGCTGGTGGCCTCTTCCCCCCATCGTCCCTCCCTCCCTCTATCTGTCTATCTGTATTTGTGTGTATGTCGTTGTTGTTGCTGCTGTTGTAGGCAGCGTTTGAGAAGAAACCAGTGTCGTTTTCCTCCCCAGCCCCAGCCCCGCATTCATTTGTTTATTTGTGCAGTGAGGGCAAAACAACAAGTATAACAATTTCAGAAACAACACCACCAACAACATCATCAACAAGATCCACAGGGTATGGGTGTTTCTTGTGCGGTCGACCTCCGGGGTGGGCGTCGGGGCTGCCGGAGTTTGTGGTCGATTAACCGATGAGATGTGCGGGAATCCGACAAAAGCCCTGCACAAATTGCGGATGAACAGTAAAAAATTCAAAAGCTTCGAAATTCAGGTGCAACACATAAGTAAATACTTGTAATTGAATTTCTCATCCAAATCATTTGTGAAATTCATCGCGAAAACCCCGCACAGGCGCATTGTGTAAAATATCAAATTGTTTGTGAATGATTATTTCTGAAATATTTTGTTTTGTTTTGTTAATTTTTCCACAGTGAATGAATTTACGCTCGCGGTGGCAACGCTGCGAGTGCGTGCTTGGTGACCGATACCGTTACCGTGCGCCAGAGCAGAGAAATTCTCGTAAAACTGCGAGAAACCAACCACAACCACAAACACAAACACCAACACGAGCACAAACAAAATAAATTAAGAGACTACAATAAAAATACTACAATTCACGCATTATTTATTTGTTGAACGAGCGCGTGCTGCGAGCGGAGGGTGCTGGTGTGCTGACGGAGGGGGAAGGGGGGTTGATAGCCAAAACAAAACAAAGCCAGGGCCGCACAGGGTCGAGGTTCTGGGGGTTCCCTCTCGCTCTAATCGTCCGACCCGGCGCGATTTACATAAAATCTGAATTATTTCCGCGATTTTTCTCATTTCCTCCGCCTCTGAAGGCCCCAGGGCGTTGGGCTGGGGGTGGTCGGCAGGTGAGTGCATGGCAACTAATTGGGGCCAATCGATAGCGAAGCCGCCGGCGCATCGCGGGGCGCCGAGGACGTTGCCGCGTGTGAACGAGACTCGGAAGCCGCGAGGGAAACGAACTGCAGCCCATATTTCACGGACTTCCGCTCGCTGTCGCGAGGGACGCCGGCCAAGGAGGGGGCGGAGGAGGCGAATGTGGCCGCCGGTCGACGGTCGACTCCCCGCTGAGTGGGTGCGGCCCCTCCTTCGTGGGTACGAGGCGAGGCTTCGGAGCTCTTCATTTGCCTCCCTCTGTCAACGGCAGCCGACATCTCAATCGCACCGGGCTCCAACGGTGCCCCCGAGCCACTGCACCACTGGCCCTGGAGGGTCGCCGTCTCCCGACCCACCAGGCCCTCATCTCGCGACCCTCTCGATGTGATTTTTCATAATTTTCCCAAGGCTTCGATTTCGCCCAGATGGAGGCGGTCGGTCGGCGGCGTCCCAGGGTGCGTCTGCCCCCGGTTGGTCGTCCGACCTCGGCCCGCCGATCCTGTTGAATGGAAATTAATGATTCGTCGGCTGATTTGCGCCTCGTCCCGCGCCCGAGACTCGCTGGGATTTGATTCCGAATTCATTCGCGATTAATTTCCATCTCGTTGCGCTGTCAGATCCGTTGTTCCCGGAAATCGAGACCCTTGCTTCGAATTCCTACCGACAGGGGCAGAGCGAGAGAGAGAGAGAGAGAGAGAAGGAGAGAGAGAGCCGGAAATCGTGCGGGCTCGGGAAAGCGATGCGAACGAGTCGAGGTCGCGTCACAGGCACAGTCAGATTGACAGACCGATGATCTCTGAGAACGATGAAACGATGTCTGGGATGTCGGCGTGGGGCTCGAGGAGTCTCTGGAGGAGGAGATCATGGGGGCGGGCAGATCGTGGGAGATAAATAATCACTTGGAATCCACCGGAGGACGAGCGACACAGGTTCTCCCAGTACGATTGGCTCTCCGATTAATCCGAAGTAATGATGAAATCAAGTGCCTCCGAGGAGGGAGCGAAGGCTGAGGGGGGCGGCTGACGAACGAGCGAATTGACCGAATGTAGATTCGCCTCCATTGTGTTGTCTCCTGACATACCCTGACCTGACCTGTCCTGAATGGCTTGACTGCTCTGTCCTGACTGTCCTGACAACTCGAAGCCGTCAGCGCCAGCAGGAGTCAACAACTCGACAACAGACAATTGTCCTCAAACTACGGATGGAAAATAATACCAATTTGATATTCGGGAGCTGCCCGGGGCTGAAGTGGGTGGTGACGGAGAATGTGGAACACCCGGGGACGTCGAGGACGGCTCCACACGAGGTCGTCGAGCGACATTCCAATTTGCCGTTCAATTTGTCGCGATTGGAGGAGCAGAAGCAGAAGCAAGGGGAGGAGCCGGATGTCAGGAAGGAGGTACTGAGGAGACTCCTCCGCTCCGGCGGAAGGATATCTCGACTTGGCAGAGAAACCAATTTCGACGTCCTGAATTTGCTTGCCACGCGAACGGCGGGTGGCGGATGTGGGTGGGGCAGGGTGGAGGGTGGAGAAGGTCAGGATGCTCGACTCAATGTTCAATTTCAATTATTTCCCACAATGCAACCGATGTCCCTCCCTTCCTCTCTCGTTCCCCACCACTCGATCCCGTTTCTGTTTGATTCTTTGGCGAAATGTAACAAAATATTTTCCAATATTCGGCCCTCTGCCCGCCGCCCAGGCTCGCTCGGAACGGAACGGAAGCTTTATTGGGTCGCTGCCAGACGTGTGGGCGGCGCCGAGCCGGAGGCGGACGCGGAGTCGCTGGGGGCGTCCCGTTGGAGCTGGAGTGGCAGATAATTAACTTCGTTTCGCTGTAGGCCCCGCTCTGGGCGTCCTCGCGGTCCCTCCATGGACAGGACGCCCAGGCCGGGGTCTGGCACCCGACTGCGGCCATGATTTCGCGACGAAGCTCGCCTTGATCCCTGCTGAGTTATGTGTTTCGTTGCCCACCCTCTCTCGTCCATTCTATCTCCATCTCTCTCTTCCCCTCCAATTCGCAGGGCTTTCGCCGAGCCTGGTGAACTCGAATTCTGCTTTCGGGATTAGAACAGATGGAGCTCGGAGGGTGAGAGAAGGAAGGGAGAGGGATAGCCAGAGGGGGGTGAGAAAGAGAGAGAGAGGGAGAGAGAGAAGGAGGCATTTCCCGCGCACATGTCCTTCGTCCTGCGAACACACACAATGCACAGGATGAACCGCGACCTCGGCCTTCCATCTGGCCGCCTTCTTCCGTCTCTCTCTCTGTCTCTCTCTCTTTCTCGTGCCCCGCCCTCGCATCTCATCGCGGCTGTTTATTTACTTGCGCACAACCTCGATAATTTCGTGCGCATTAACCTCGCCTCGCTTCTCGCTGGCCCTCGCCCTCGCTCGCGCCCTCCAGGCACCAGAGCCCGTGGCAATCGCCGCCCATAAATTCAATTAGGATTTCGTGTTTGACATGTGGAGCCGGCACTTGTTCCGGTATCGTGTTGCACTTCGGTCCCTTCACCTCACCTCACTTCACTCCACTCCACTTCCCTTACCCTACCCCACTCCATCCCCAGCGCATTCAATCGTGTCCTGCAGGACCCCTCATTAAACGGAACCGAGACCCCAAGAGGACGAACGAGAAGAACTCGGCCGAACAACGACAACAATAAACCGTGAACCGGTGTTAACAACGCGGCGTTGGAAGCGAGGAAGCGGCGCAGATCGCGAGACAAAAGGTCACGGATTCGGCGTCCTTCCGAGCAGCGGGAGCGGGAGGACTATTGACGTCCTGCGGGAGGAGCGTTTCATTGATTCGGACAGAGCCACCGACGTATGATTGTTGTATTTGCGGTGGCCGAGGGCCCGACAACCCGGTGACTGAGGGAGGTGACTCTGGCCACGGCTGGGTGCTGGACCTGCAAGGCCTCTGCGGATGTTGGTCCCCTCACCGAACCCACCAGCCGGTCCTGTAATTCGACCCCTCGCCCACACCCCGCGTGAGCGACCGATCGACCCACGAGTGCATGACGACTTAATGGACGTCAGCGGCAGCAGCTTCAACTCCACGCCAGGGGTTGCGCGCCGCACCCTCGTCCCCTTCTCGTGCTGGAAGCAGACAGATCTGCTAATAATCCTGTTTGTTAATTCGAGACAATCTCCGGAGAGCAGAATCGCCGACTCGCCGAATCCGCCGGCGATCCGAGATCGAGATCCTTGGTAAACGGATACGCCGGGTCGTGTTTATCGCCAGCCGAACGAGCCTGGGTCGGGTCCTGGCATCTGCCTCGCCGCGGATACGCCTCGTGCCAAGGACTCGAGCACATGTCGTCGCGCCGAGGGTTCGCAACTTCCGAGCGAACTGGTGCCTGGTGGTGGAGGTCGAGGATGCGAACGTCAGACGGTCGAGTGACGATTTTGGAACGTCTTCGCTTCCTCTTCATCTTCCGCTTCCCCTTCGTGTTCTTGTTCTTATCGCGGATCTGCGAGATTTGACGTGATTTGGCTGCGGCAGCTGGCGGGCGCTGCGAGTCCTCCTCCTCCTCCGGCTCGTCAACCGCGCCAGGAGCTCGTCGGCGATGAAGCTCGACGCGCGACACACGTCGCTCTCGCGGCGGGACGGGTAGGGGAACGAAAAGGAGGATAAGAATGATGATGAGGAGTGCAAGGGCTGTCGGAGCTGTCGGGGTTGCTCCGTGGAAATGCGAGACTATTGTGGATTGAGATTCGATGCAAATGCAGACAATCACGTCTCGATCTCGGGAGGTGTCGACGGCTGGTTTCTTTCATTCGATATTTCTTTCTCGCTTCCTCTTGTTCTTTTCAGCGCTCGTAATCGACAGGTGGCAGAAACCACCTGGAGCTCGTCGTTGCCGACCCAGCCACGCGCTGCTGCTCGGGCCAAGGTGCGAACTGATTGATTCGCGAAGGAGCGAGACCGAGACCGACCGACCGACGACCGACCGACCGACGACCGACTCGATCGATCGGAGGCGTGGAGGGCGGCGTCGTGTGGAATTCTTTTCCCTATTTCTTTCGTTTCCACGCCCTCCCCCCATCTTGTTGTAAGCCCTCACCGAATCATCTAATACAGCAGCTACATCAAACATGCAGTGTTTCTTCTCTCCTTGGGGTTTCTCTCTCCCTCTCGATGTGTTCGCTCCTCTCTTTCCGCCCATCTCGAGTAAGAAACTCAATCGCTTCTGAGGTCCTGCCCGCGCCATGTGTGTGGCTTCCGCCGTCATGATTAACGCCGAACACGTCGCTCATGACGCTTACATTCGTCCTCAGCAGCACCTCAAGCGTCTCCTCCCCTCCAACCGGTGCCCTCTGCCCATTATTTTTCCATCCCGCATCATCTGGCTTCCCCCTCCTGTCGCGCCCCTCGGCCCAGATTCGCTTGTAAACGCCGATTAATGTCGAAGTTAACCTCAATCATCATCGCCAAACAGAGGTTACTGAGGTAGGGAAGCGGAGAGGTGGGTGAGAGGTAGGATCGAAACGAGACGACCCCTGTCGTACTCCGGGCGACCGAGGGCGCCGGCGTGCGTCTTCACGATGGACTCACAAAATTAAGAAGAGGAAGAGAGAAAATGACGTTAAGCTCCAGGATCTTTGGATCCTTCTTCCGTTCGTTACCGAGGCGTTGTCAAAGAGGCAATAACAACAACGTCATCAACAGCGTAATCAACAACAACAATAAAACTAACAACAAGAGCAACAACAATAAGAACAACAATACCAACAACAATAACATCCACAGCATCCTGGTGCAGTCTTAAGTGGAGGGTCTTTTTGTTTCCTTGGCTGTCGCTCGCGCTCTTGAGTGGCGCATGTTGGATTAGATGTCAATGTTGTTGTTGTTCTCAATGTTGTTATTGTTGTTGTTGCCGGCGTTATCGCCGTTGTCGATGTTGTCCTCCCGATGTTGTTGCCGCTGCTCCTCCTTCTGCCGCCGGTTGCCGCATTCAACGCAAGTGGAGATTTTTGCACATGCCGGATATGCGTGCTCCTGTGTCTACACACGAACGCAAGCACGAACAGGAGCAGGAGCAAGACAACTCACGGACATACGAGACACACACACACACACACACGATGGAACACTCCCTCGCACACGGTCGAGCAATCAGCACCATCCGCACTCGACGCATGCTTCTCGGATTCCAACTGATCCTCGCTGATATCGGCGGCCTTTCGTCGTCCTCTCCCCTCCCGTCCCTCGTCCATCTTCCGGGGTTTTGTTTTAAGACCGTGCATGTTGTTTGGGTTGCTCTTAATGTTGTTGTTGTTGTTGTCGTGACTGCTGCTGCTGCTGCTACTGCTTCCGAAGCGGATGCTGATGGCACGAGCGTCCTCATCGTCATCGTCATATGTGGGGCACCAGCCGGACGTGACGCCAGACGAGCTCACGTCGGGCCAGGTGGCGTCGCAGCCTCGAGATGTTTGCGTCTTCATTGTTCTGCATCCTAATTAGTGAGGTGAGTGGATAAAGCGATGCTTAGCGCTGAACTCGAGAGAGCCCGGAGAAGGCGCCCTGCCACGAGGCCTCCTCGCCGTGAGCCGAGATGGAACTTCAACCTTTCCTCTACCTTCCTTTTCTCTCCATTCCTTTCCGTTGCTCCTGTTTGACTCCGTCTCCCGCCATCGACTCCAGGTAATTCGCTCCTCATCGGAAGGCTGTTGATGCGAAATCGGTTCCATCGCGACGATCCGCTCCCGTCCGGTCACGTTCTGTTCTGCATGTCCTGCCAACAGACCGATGGACGGGCCGATCGATTCGATTTGGATCCGGGTGCGTGAAGGCAGCTGATCGTGATCGGCCAAACGATCGTTCAATTGGCCCGACTGCAACCTGAACCTGAAGCGAAGGTCGGCTAATTGCCGTGATTTGTCACCAGCTCGACAGTTGCTGCGGCGAATCTGAATGGACATTACCATAACACGACCTCAGGCCACGACGGCCTCACCCCCAACCCCGCTCCTTTGTCCCCCTGGAAACCGGACTCGATTTTGCGAATCCCAACGAAATCCCTTCACAAAGGAGATCCCCGAGGCAGGGGCGGCAGACCGGGGCAGATGTTCGTCGGCAACGCACGCGCCGGTGGACGAACTCGTGCTGGTGGTGGAATTCCTTCGGTCGAGCTCGAGGTATTTCCGTTGTCCTCGGGCCGCGCCGAGGCCTGGCGCGGATTCCCCAAAGGATCGTAAATTCCCGTTTATGACTTTGAAAATATTTCGAAGGCCATAAAATTTGTTGAAAACTCGGGCGGGCCGAGGAGACAAACAAAAGACGGAGGGTTCCACGTCCACCGTCGTCTTGTCGCCGACCGGAGCTCGGCGCGGCTCCTGCAATCGGGGTTGCCACGGGGAGCCCCAGCCAGCCTCACTCGCATCGCAATCAGCCCGATGCGGACCCGCCGCTGGGCCATTCGAGGGCGGCCATTAACTGTAAACACCAATTAATGGGGACACAAAGCACTCGGCTCCAGCCTCGTCCTCGACCCGGCGTCACGGTGAGCAGTCGAGCTCAGAAAGGCGATGTGATGGTAGGAATCAAGCAGATGTCGGTACGAGGGAGGCGGGGCGGCTGCCCCACATTAGACGGCAATCAGAAGTTATTATGTCGGCATAGCAGGATAATGGAGGAGCTCTGAGACGACGACCGCCACACCAGCCCCTGCCCCCGCCGACGTGCCACCCCGCCAAGTCGAAGGATAATTTGCCTCGATTCATGCTCCGTCATGGCGGATGAGGTTCCCCACCCTCCGACCTTCCGACCGCTGGGAATCAGGCGAACGATTCTTAGACTTGTTGGACTCGGAGTCAAGTGTGGGGTGCGAGATTCTCATTGCTCGTTACGGGTCTCTCGGCAAGGACGAGGGCGCATAAAATCGAGGATTATGCCGAGCTGCACGTTCGTCCGTCCAGGGACCTCGGCCGGCTCCGAGTGCGGACGCAGCATGACGGGCAAGAACTGAACGGCTTCGACGCCCGGCCAATTCGACCTTCGCCGCCAGCCCGTTGCATCCGCGGCCAGGATTCGGCTGATCCGCCGAATCGGCGCCGCGACACGTGCTGCTGTCTCTAATCCCCGGAGCAGCGCCGAATTTCGGCCGATGAGGTCGGCCGAGAGAAGATTCCGGAAACAGCCCCGGTGATCCACGGTCGGTCGCGTTGGAGGAACCCGAACATGACAACGACACAATGCGCGGACGAGGCAGGAGGAGAGGAGGGGCGATGCTGTGGAATGTAAACAGCGTCTCAAACAGGGTCCTGGGCGTGTGCCGCGGACTCGGGAATTTCGTCTAGGGACTCTCGAGGACTCAGGAATTTCGTCCTGGTTCAAATTCGCTCGGAGTCCCTTGGCGGTGCAGATGGAGATGGGGAGGCGAACCGTGGAATTTCCGGCACTCTCCTTCCTGCCCCTAATGATCCCGTGATCTTCGCCGACCTGCAACGGTCCATTACGATCTATTGCGATCCTCTGCTGGCTCAGAGTTCGTGCTCCAGGTCGCCATGGATCACTCCTGGTCGCGATCCCCTGGGACTCGTCGAGGGGCCGAGTTCCGAGTGAGTTCACGCTGACTCCTGGTCCCAACGGGAGCCGAGGGCGACAGGCTACACGTGTTCGTAATTACTCACGGATCCGCGTCGATCGGAGCAGCGCTGTCGAGGAGCGATCGAGGGCCGCGTGATCGATGGGAAACATATTCGCGGCCCCCGAGGAGATCCCGACGGCGACGACGAACATCGATCATGTGAAGTGGGCCTGAGACCCGGTGGATCGCGGTCCCGGCACCACCCCGAGCCCCTCGGTGGGAAACTCATTACCGCGATCGCGCTCGCACTCGGCAATAACTCATTCCGGCGGCGATAATTCGGGCCATGAGTACCCGGTGGGATGATTTACGACCGGGCGTCAGGCGAAGCCACCCTCGAGCCGCGAGCCGCGGTCCGCCCGGCCTCTTAGCACGTTCCCGGAGATGTCAACACTTTAATGACTCGGCACAAACCAGCCGCGACCACGACGATTAAACCCGGAGTCGGCGTAAAAAAGTTGTTGAAACTCCAAGAGTTTGAAAGAATTTGAATTCTAAAAAGCGAATCCACCCCAATCTCGAGAACATTATCAAATGGTTCCGGCGCGCATGCTCCCTAATTTTTATGATCCACTTGGTATTTATGTAAATGCATATGAATTGCTTCCGCCGCGGCCCCCGCCCCTCGCCTCGTCCTCACCATCGTCCCTGCTCCTGTGCGAGGGTCGCGGTCGCGCCACTTGAGGACGAGAGGTCGGGCTCGATCTTTGAACTCCGCACTCCCGCTAATGCGCGAGCCCGAGTGGCAGCCAAGGATCGCCCAGGAGCCGCTCAAGGTGGAGCAAGTCGGAAGGAGCACGAAGACAGACGGACAGAGCGAGAGACGGGCCTTATCTCGGGACTATTTGTGGACGAGAGGTTGGGGATGGGCTGGGGTTTGTTTTGTTTTCGATTCCGACTGCGGGACACGTGTTTCTCCCGCCCCAAGCGCTGCAGAGTGTCGGCGAGCGGTCGTCGAGTTCGTTCGCAGCCGACGACTCGTCTTTTGAAGCCCCGGCTTTCCGCGTATGCTGTTGGCAACGTTGGCGGCGCGGACCCACCTCACCGCGGTTCGAGTCGAGTCGGCTCGACAGACCGCAAGCCTGGCGTGGTCGTGGTCGTGGCGTGAAAGGTCAAGCCAAGGGGGGAGCGGGGAGGCGGACAAGGCAGTATTTATGGGCTCAACACCATCACCCTAACACGTACACGCACACCCACACAAAGCAGCCCGCCAACGCAGACGACACACTCACACAGGCATAGCCATGCAAATATCGCACAGGTGAATGCGGCCGAGGCTTCGTCCTGACAGACGGCCATCAATCGTCCTGACAGCCGCCGCCGCCGCCTCCACTGTCGCTGGGTTGCACCAGTCGGAGTCGCCGTCGCCGTCTGGCAACGCCGCCCGTCATGACGTGGGTGGGTCTGACGGAGGGGGTGGGGGATTTGCGGAGTAAGTGACAGGGAGCGGGAGCGGTCGACATGGTTTTGAAATTTAAGTCGATCGTCTTGTGATGCTTCTGTTGCCAGTGGTCTTGTTGTTGTTGCTGGCAGTGCACGTTGCCAAGAAGTTGTCGGCCCGCTCGGTTCTGGGACTCTGGAGGTTGCTCTTTGGCTGGCCGGAGGAGGTTCGAGTTGGGGACGGTCGGGGCTGGGGTTGGGTTTCGGGGGTACGAATGCCACTTTGGTGTAATGCCAGCATGTAATTCCATCGTAATCTTGTGGCGACACCAACAAAAACAACAAAAACAACATACTCCTCTTTACCACCCCCATCGGCTGGGGAAGAGAGAGAGAGAGACAGCACGAACGACACAACTCGACACTGTGGCTGGAGTGGAAAAATTACGTGTGGTAGGAACAACCACAACAACAACAACAACAAGAACAACAAAAATAGCAAAATATCGTACCGTAAAGTCGTCTTCTGAAATGATGTTGTTTCCTCCTCTCCTCTTCTTCCTCTTCGTTCGTCCCTTTCATCCAGCGACGTCGGCGTCTGTCGTCGTGGCTGCCATTTCTTCGTGTTGTTGTTGTTATTGTTGTTGAGGGCATAAATTTGTCTCCAGCTGGCGAGGGTTGCTTTTATTGCAATGATTGTGCGATTACCGGCGTTCCAGGGGGCGGGGGGCGGTCGGGCGAGGCTGGGGTCAGGACGCGGGGGTCGGGATCAGGGGTCGGGGGTCGAGTAAAGCTCCGTAATTGAAAATTACATAAAACACGTCGAGCTGAGTTCGGAATAAAGACGGCGGGGCGGAGGGAGTTTCTAATCTCCGATGCGAGGTCGGTCGGTCACATGCCATCGGACCCTCCACCTCCTCCACGTAGATCTGCGGACATGTGGAGGCTCCTCATCGGTCCAGCTCTCGGACTGATCGGCCCCTTACAGTCGACGCCAAGTGGCCCGCTCTCATCGATTCCCACTGGTGTTTTATTCGAGACTCGCCTGAATTTCGACAGCTCGGGTCGGACAGGGTGGAGAGTGAGTGAGTGAGAGAGAGAGAGAGAGGGAGGGAGGGACGGAGCGACCAAGTCCCATCTTCAGTTAAAAGCCTGTCACGACTAATCCGGCCAACTATTTAAAATGCAAAATCGAGCGAGGCCTCCGTCGGCACCGGGCGCCCCCGCCCCATTGGGCAAACATCGACCTGGAGCAGCCGAGCCGAGTGCGTTTGACTTCGAGATGACGTCTTCCGAGTGGGCCAGAGGGCGAGGAGAGGCGTGGCTGGGGTCGGGCTGAACTTAGTCGTCTTGTTCCGCAAATTTATGTGCTCCGACCGCACATTACGTCGTCAAGGCGGCATCAGGAGGCTCCCGACTTCGTCGTCCTCCGCCTCCCTCCGCGCCCTCTCCTCGGCTGGGGGCTGGCAAGGAATTTTAAGTGTTTTCCGGCAGCTCCTCCGACACCTCCCCGAGCCACCCCGCCGTCGTTGGCAACACCTGGCCGGGTCGGGCCGCTCCGTCTCGCCCACTCGCACGAGGCAATTCAACCTTTTAATGGCTCTTTCACCTGCGCGCTGCCAACTATTTCAATTCGAATGCAAATGTTAATATTTCGAATTGAATAATTTATACGGATTAAGGCTGGGGCGCCCCAGTCGCAGCCTCGTCCTCGGGCCCGCCCAGGGGGACGCGGGACCGACTCTCGGTGACGAGGCCGGCGCTTGCGAGAGCTCGGATGAGGGCACAGGCAGAGAGACGAAGAGAGTCGGGGAACGAACATTTAATTCCTCGGCATAACTTTGGCTTTGGTTTCGTCTCCGCCGACTCCCGGCCCCACCTCACCTCACGACAACTGCATGACAGCCAGCTTCGGGACACGGGCCACGGCCCACGGGCTTGGGGCTTCAACCCTTTGCGAGGAATTTGTAGCTCCTGATTCCCAGGATACAGTTTCATGGTTTCGTGTTCGCTCTCCTTCGAATTTAGCATATGAATGGAATTTTTAACTGAATTAAACCCGCAAACTCCAGCCCTCTCGGCTTTATTTACTTTTGCCAGCCCTGCTGCTCCCTGCTGTCTGGTCCGGGGACGAACTTTGACAACGTGGGCTGGCGAGAATGGTGAGCAGGAGGAGGAGGTGGATGAAGAGGAGGAGGGTGAAGGTGATCCCAGCTGAATTGGAGCGTCCAGAAGAGCTCGACGATTTCCATAAGTTTCCATTGCGTGTTCACTTGAAGTCGTCTTCTCGATCCCACAAGGACCTCGACTTGTAGCTTGTTTTTCTCCCGGTGACAGCCGAAGACCCTGCGAGCCGGAATCCCTCCAGCCTGCGACTCAATCGGCCAGGTGTCCGAGGCGGTTGCAGTCGCGGTCGCGGTCGGGTTCGGCGGACAGGTTTCCCAACAACAACAACGCGATAACGGGTCCGACAATTAGAGGTTTTCCTGGCTCCCTCCCTCTCGCTCTCTAAATGATTATTTTGTTTCCCGAAATTTCCCACAGCCCCTTCCGGCGGCCCTTTGACTCCGGTGGCCGCCGCACGCCTCATTAGCCCTCGGTCCGCCGCCCTCCGGCTGCCTTTCGCTGTCCTTTGGCTGCTGCCGGAGTCCTGCGAGTCGCGGCGGTCGCTGCGCCGAGTCCTAGGCAAGGATTGTCGGGTCCGAGTCCAGGTTCGAGTCCTGGCGCAACCCTTAACGTGTGGAGAGATTGCGCTTTGTTGTACTTGCTGGACTCGGGCCTCCCGGGTTCGAGTTCGGGTTCGGGGCGCATTTTAATTTATCGGCTTTGTGCGGCGTCATTTTTTACATCCGCTTAATGAGGGTTAATTCGTCGGACGGACGGATGGGCGGACGACGGTGGCAGGAAGTTCAGGGAAGTCCTCGTGGCGCCGTCGCCGGTGCGTGGAAATCACTTGGCCTCCGAGCAAATGAAGCCGTCAGACATCAGTCGGTGGTCGATCGCTCGGATTTCATTTTGTCAGACATCAGTTGGTGGTCGATTGCTCGGATTTCATTTTGAAAATGCATCGCCGCCAACTCCTCTCTCGCTCCCGCCCGTTCCTTCTGGACAGTTTCTCACTCCCTCCCGCTCCCACCGTCGCTTGCGGTCGGCTCGGGTTCGGCCCGGCCAGGTCTCGCTGACCATCCGTCCGCGCAGGTAGTCGAGGACCGAGAACCTGATTGGAGCGAACGTCGCTCGTCGCTGCTGCTGGGCCGCTGCCGCCGTCATTGTGGTTGTTGCTGCGGCCGCGTCTCTGAAACAGGTTTCCAGCTCTGACCTGGCCCGGCTCCGGGCGCTGGATGCTGGACGCCGGAGCGTGACTTATCGGCTCGAGAGCGCGACTCCAGGATCCCGCCCACGAGCGCGATTGGCCGCTGCGATCCGATGAACGGCGGTGGCCGAGGGCGTGCGAGATCGAGGGTCTAACCACAAGGCGTCGCTGACGCGGGTCTCGGAAGGATCTGGTGGGACTCAAAAAAGGCTCTACATCGGAGGTCGAAGGTGTCTCGCTGGCAGGTCGATCCTGTACCCGATCCGATTCCAGCAGTGGTCGCTGAGAATTCCTCATGATGAGGCCACGTCTCGCGCGGATTCACTACGACCAGATCCATCAACGTAGGTTTTCTTCTCCTCCTCCAATTCCACTCCCCTCTCAGAGATCGTGCCGAATGGGATTCCATCGTCGTCGTCATCTTATTCTTCTTATATTTCTTCAGCTGATGAAATCCAACGACTCCAATTCGCTCTCGTGCTCTGTCTGTCGCTCATATCTTTGGGACACTCTCGCTCTTATACGGTTGGCTCTCTTCTACTCACTGCTTCTCCCTCTCATGCTCTCTCTCGGTCTCATACCTCAAACCACTCTCATACAACCTTCAAACCACATGCCTCTCTCATACCTGTTGGCACCCTCTCTCTCTCTCGCCCGTTCGCACTCTCTGCCCGAACATGTTTGCAGTCGTCGCTAACTGTGGCGGTTCGCCTCTGGTCGAACGTGTGCTGAACCGACCGCAACCGATGCGAGCAGGAGCAGCAACAACAACAACATCGGAGCACACCTTGGCTGAGTCACAACCGCTGTCGCTGGCTCTGCCGCCGCCGCCGCCTCTGCTGCTGGCTGCGAGGGCTCCGAGTCGGGTCGAGTTGGTTCGGTCGGCGTGGTCGGGGCCGACGGCGAAGCCGAAGACGACGAGACTCATTGTTATGCGGCCGAGGTACGACGCTCTTCTTCTTCTGCTTCCTTCGCGTCGACGGTTCTTCTCCGCTGTCGCTGCCGGTGCCGCTGCTGCTGCGGCTGCCTCTGCTGCTGTTGTCGCTGCTGTTGCTGTGGTTCTTGCGGTGGATTGTTGTTGTTGTTGTTGGTATCTTCCTCGTCTCCCTTTTCTGCTCTTCGGACCCTCGACGAATGCCGTTTGTTGTTGTGGTTGTTGGGCGCGTGTGGAAAATAACAAAACGCATTCCAGGCGCAGCTGCTGTCGCTGCAGCAGCGGAAGCAGCACCAAACACAACACAACAACAACACCAACTACATGGAGAAGATGCAGAAGAAGAAGCAGGATTCGCAAGTGGTCAGGAAACCCGAGAGGCTCCCGGAAGGCTCGCAAGGGCGAGGGGCGGGCCGAGCTCCGTCTGGACAGGACACGGGCGACCGAGCGAGCTTCCGAGGTTCGCGCGAGCCTCGCCAGGACGAGGTCGCCGGCCACGGGCTGGGGCTGAATTCGGCCATCTCGACGCACCTCACGAGGGACGGGGACGATGGGAGGGGCGAAGAGGGGACGTAGGGGAGCCGCGGCCTCGCAGCGTTTGGCACGAGCAGCGAGAGGCGCACATGGCGCTCTTGTTGTTGTTGTTGTTGTTATTGCTATTGCTATTTTCGTTGTTGTTGTGGTCGATGCGAAAGTATCTGGTGTGTTTTTGTTTTTTGTTTTGCTTCATTTCAGTCGTTTCTGCGGTTCCTCGTGCTCGCCGTTTGTTGTTGGGGTTTTTGGCGTATCTTCGCGTTGTTGTTGTTTTTGATGATTCTTGTTATTGTTGTTGATTTTCCATTCGTCGTTATAGATGATCTTTCCTGTTGTTGTTGCTTTCCTTTTTGTTCTTCTTCTTCTTGTTATTGGTTCCTTCCTTCGGTTGTTGTTGCCGTTGACTATTTGCATTGCTTGTGGTGTTTAAACATCTGTTCTCGCCCCGGCCACGCCCCGCCCTTTCCCATTGCGATCCCATCGTCTTCGAGTTGAGCTCGCGTCCATCTGATGGATGCAACGAAACGCAACTCGCCGATGTCACTGTGCATTTGTTGTTGTTGTTGTCGACGCTAATCCCTTCTTCGAGGACAACCTGGAACCCGCTCCCCCTCATCCACCCCTGCCACCTGCCCCCTGCCCCTCGCCCGGCGGCACCACTCGCAACCGCTTTCGGTTTCGTTCGCCTCGGTCGCCTCGGCCGCCGCGAGTTCGAGTTCGCTTCGAACATGTTCGTTGTTTACCTTCGTCGCCGGGCGTCGAGCGGGCCCCGGGGGGTCGGGAGGTGGCGAGCGGGAAGTGGAGGGGGGAAGGGGGAGGGCCGATTGCAGACGGTCTGTCGGCCAAGTTGCGAATCTATAAAAGTATCTGCTCGCTTAAAAAACGAGCTCAGTAGCGAACGGTACTTTGCGAAAGCGAGTTTGCCACAGATGCGAGAATCGCGCGCTCGCCGCACACAGACACACACACACGACTATCCAGCCAGCCAGCAACCGGCGAACACGGACACCAGGCCGCAAATTCGCACACACGCACGTGCACAAGAGGGAGCGATCGGACGCATCAGTGGCTAAATTACAACAGCAATAGCAAAAAGTCTCGGTTTAAAAAAAGCAATGCAGAAAAGATCACAAAAAAAATTATAAAAAAGTTACAAGAAATTTTTTTATTATAAAAAAACACATAAAAAATACACAAAAAGCACTCACAAAATTCACTACAAAATCACAAAAAGCTGACAACAAACAAAAAAGTTACAAATATAATTCATCACAAAAATCCCAAGAAAATATTGAGAAAATATTGTGAAAAAAAAGTGCAAAAATCGTGAGGTGAGAAAGAGAGAGATACATTGCGAGAAGGGGGAGGAGGAAGAAGAAGAAGAGGAAGACAATGCGCTCCTCGTTGGGCCTCGAGTGATCGAGTCGAGCATCTGTCGTCGGCATCTGGCGGAACGCGTGATAACTTCAAGACACGACGACGACAACAACAACAAGAACAACAAATAAATAAATCAAATAAAAATCAAAAAAGACAAGAACAGCAAAAGCACAACAAAACACACCAAAATAATAATCAAAGTCATAGAAGTAATTAAAATAATAATAATATGAAACCGTAAAAATTAATAACAGCATTAATTAAAACAACAACAACAGCGACGGCAAGAAAATAACAACAATAACAATAACGGGAGATTTTTGGCACCCACTTTTCTAACAACAACAACAACAACAAGAACAAGAATAACAACAACAATGACAACACCGACCATCGGCTGAATCGCCCGCTGCACCGTCCGAGTCCCGCCGACGGCGTCCGCAGTCGGCCGCTCGGTTGACAACACAAACACACACGCACACACGCACACTCGCACACGCTCTCGCTCGCCGACTCACCGATTCTCGCGCTCACGCACCGCTCGCGGATGCGAAAGTGTGACAATTAAAATCGCAAGTGAGTTTTTTTCACGTCGTTCCTTCGTTCGTTCGCAGCGCGGGTTTCGCTGTCAAAGTCAGAGGCGGCCACAACAAAGACAA